>VWZF01001641.1:421-214074 GCA_013396755.1 Sclerurus mexicanus | reverse complement strand
TTTTTTTTTTTTTTTTTGCCATGCATAGAGCTACAAACACTGGAAGACTTGGATTTGGTTGAGAATATTACTTATGTGTAGAATAAAAAGACTTAAGTAGGAATATACACCATCTTCTTGACAAACCAGCAACTTTGACAGCTTAAAATATTCTATTTGAATATCTTTATTATTCATACAAATGAGCAAATCAAATAATACTAATTTGTTGCAATGTCAAAACAACTTTCAACTGGTTATTTTAGCAAAAGTCCATGGTTTTCTAATCTTAATATAGGTAAAAAAAATAAAAATATGAATGTGCTCTAATTCTGCTGCATTTATTGAAGGAACCGATTATGCTTGAATAAAGCCTTAAAAATATTAACAATTTTCTTCTTTAGTTTTACTTGTTTGACTTGTCAGGATTAATCATATTGCAACTTTGTCTTACGTCTTGTTGCATCAGAATTATATGACACAACATGATTGATTGAAAGCACAATGACATGTCATAAAGTGAAAATTTTCATCTGAAAACCATATTTTAAGAAAATCATGCTTTAAGTAAGGCATGGAGAACTTTTTTTTTGTTCCTTAGTATATATTAAAAAAAAACACAAGTAGTCTTACTATAGATATCCTCTTGAGGTTTCCACACCACTGTAAGAGATAGTTCTGAGGCCAAGGGAGCTGAATTGGATGAAGCTGGATAGACTGGAAAACTGAAGAGTGATCCCTTCACCAGTTTACTTCTTCTAAGGGAAAAAGCCTATTGTTACTAGCGATAATTAGAAAATTAAAAATAGATACTTATGAATAAAATCCCCACAAATCCTTTCTAAGTTTTTTTTTTTTTTAATTTAATTCAAAATCTTTGTCTGCTAAGAAATTCTTCAATACTTGAAAAATCCCCAGTACTGACATTTCTGAGTATTTCCTGGTATATTGTGAGAAAATGTTCTAAAATCAAAGGGATTTCAATATATGGTCTTTTCAAAACGATTTCCTGAGCAGGCCTGTCAGTTACAGTGTTATCCAGGCAGATTAAATTGTGGATTTCTTGAAATACTTAACTGTTGCAAATCAATTACTGTAGATGTTATTAAAAACCTAGACCACCCTTTCAACAGTTATCAATTTCATAATCAGCTAAATAATATTTAATCTATTTTGTTGCTGCTTTTTTTTTTTTTTAGTCATTACTCAAGACTGTGAAAAATTTGCAAATTTCAGGTTAAGAGTCCTATGGTTTTGATTTTTCAGTCTTGAAAATAGCTTGATTTCATGGACTTTGGAAAAGAGCATTAACAGATTTAACACACTGTAAATTATCAGTAGGCTTTAACAAGATCAGCAATAAATTGTATTAGTGGGCCTCCTAAACACTTTGAGGTAAAACCAATTTTTAGGCTTCATATGCTGACAAACATGATCATGGATAGAAGATCTTGTCAATGTATAAGGCTGTGAGATTAAGAAAGATGGATTTAAAAACATTTGAGAATTTCTTCACAAAATATACTTTTTATTTGTGCTGGATACCTCTAGCAAAGGGTATTTGCTTGAGCAAATGCTCAAGTTTCTCTGAGACTAAAGTTAAGATCTTTACTTCATATCTGATTTAAATATTTCTTCCTAAGATGCTTTTACAGTGTAAAACTGATCATAGGCCTTTAGGAAAAAAAAAAAACAAACTAGAAATCTGTTTCTTATCTACATATTTTTTAGTTTCCTGTTTTCTAAATGAAACAAACCACAGTCCACTGAGTGTTCTGAACTCAGTGTCTCTTTCTTTTAGCATTTAAATGATTTGAACAGCATCTGAGGATTCATTAGAACTTTATTGGGAGGAATAGTTTCCCTATATCTCTTACATGGGACATTCTTCGCAATATATAAAAGGATTTGGTATTTTTGTAGTTTTCAGTTGTGACCCACAATCCTCCCAGATCCTTTTCTGGCAAGTTTCTACGTTTCTGCATAGCCAAGTATTTCCTATATGTCTGTTTTATTTTTTCTTCTGAAATACAGTGATGGGGTCTCCACTTGGATTTTCATATTGATTCTTGTAAAGATTTTTTCCTTTTTGTCATGACCATCGTGAACCTGCATCCTCTTTTTTAAAATATTCACAGCCTTGCCCAGACTGTTATTTGCTATAATTTTTGTGAATGCATTTTCCATTTTCTCATAAAATTGTTCTATTATTCAAGGGCAACTGAGTAGAATGGGCTCGGGAGGAGATCTCAGCCGGAAACCACCTGCAGTGCCCTGACAATGTAATGATGTATAAGCTTATGCACATTGCTTTGAGACTCTAGTTTATTTCCTCTCTGTTTGTTTAGATAAAGTTTCCTTAATTTATGAGGTGTTTGTGTGTAGAAGGCATCAACATCATTCTAAATACCTGTTTTGTTAACTTGGACATATGTTTACGTAAAGAGGAAAACAACTGGTTTGGCATTTTTGTCCTTGACAAATCTATGTCATCATCTTATTTTCTAGGTGTTAATAAAGTGTATAATAATTTCAGTCATCATTGCTTCATTTTCTGAAAACAGACTGATTAGGGTTTCTTTGCACATCTCTGTCTTTTCCATTACAGTAAAAGATAAGGTATAATATTATATGTTCTTTAATCTCTCTTATACTCTGATGTGTGCTTCAAGGTATCTGTGAATAGTCTAGAGAGAAAAAGGGAATAGATTACACAGTATTTAGATATTTTAAAATGTTCCCAGAAGTACACTGGATTTCCCTTGAGTGTCCTTAAAACATAGCCCAAATAATTTTGAAACAATGTTCCAAATATCACTTAAAAACAGTAGGAAAAACAAAAAGACATCAGCTTTTAGTGTATCTTCTATTGCATGTTATTTTTGGTTCATATTTAAACAGCAGATCTTCATTTTCTTTTGTTACTTTCTTCTTTATAAAATATTTTCTTGTTTCTTTATATCCCTTGACAGTTATTACTGGTTTTGTGTTTGCTTTGCTCATTTCATTCAGTGTTTGTGCCATCTCTTTAAACTCATGCTTAATTATATTGTTTGTCCTAATTTTCCTGTTTATTATATTTTAGATTATTCATCATATTTCTTGCAGTTCTCTTCTCTTACTGCTTCTTACTTCCCTTGTGTGTTGTGCTAGCTTTCCTTTTAGTAGTATATTTACCAGCAACCATCAAGTCTTCTGTACTTTTCGCTCTCTTCAGAAAAGAAGCAAAAGGAGTTCCTTAAGGAACTCTAACTGCCACTTGCTTAATATATTGAGGTTTGTGTTTTTTAAATTCCCTTGTTCTTGAGTCATGTAAAACCTTTGGAACAATCCTTTGCATAGGAGTATTGTTATTCTGAGATTGTGGTATTATTACGACTTTTTTACAGTCTAGCAGTTGTTAGAAATATCTTCTTTTTTCTTCTGAGGAAAACATACTACTCAAAGAAACATTAGCATTTGAATTAAAAATGCTCCTAAAAAAAAGAAGATATGTCATAAAATACCATATTGTGGGCCTAATCCTTATTTTCATTCCTTTTATGAATATTTCAATGACATAATAAATGCTGAGAATTCAGAAAATTTTTCCTTGTACCTCATTTTATCACCACAGAAAAATGTCCTTAAAGAAATGTATTCCTTTCATTTAAGCTTTCTGTCTATTCCTAGGCACAGGGTAGCTATTCTGAAGTTTTATCCAAAGTACTTTTCAAAGAATATTTTCAAGCCTTGGTTATAAAATGAGTGGCCAAAGAAAGGAAGAATGGCTTTGGTTTGCAGTGACTCTTGCTGGGAGGTGAGAAGCTGTTGCCAGAGCTCAAACGTAGTCCAGTTGTGTGAGGTGAAGAGGGTCCCTTGACAGGTCAATCATCTTGTCCGTCACCAGTGAAAAAATGTCTAGTAATTGTCTTAAGATGAAAGTTAATGTTTTATATCACTGTGGAAAAATACAAAATCCACTGTGAATAGTTCAGATGGAGATGATGCTATTGCAATAATTTATAAAACAAGTTGTGTTTTTTTTTCCTTATTGTCAAATATGAACTTGGCTTTCCTGATCACAATGCTCTCAGGCACATGTTGTGATTTTTGGAGCCAGAAATTGCTCTAGATGAGCCCTATGAGCCCCTTCCAGCTCAGGATATTCTATGATAACTCAAGTGATACAAAGGATAAAACTGACAACTTAAGGATATAAAGTAGCACTATATGGCACCTCCATCCACTACTCCCTAACATAGACAAGTTCTTTAACTAAAGTTATATGTACAAGCCAGTACTAACTGAAAAAGGAGAGGGTTTTCTGGCATCAAACCTTGTGTTTTCATCTTTTATTATTACAATAACTGTAAAGAGTTATTAAATAGCATTACCCAAGTTTTTATTGGTGTTTACCTAAATTGTGAAACTTGTTCCCAAGAACATCTCTGAAGCTGGAATTCATTCTATGATACTGTCATTCTATCATAAGAAATTTAACAGAAGATATAACCCTAGAGCTTCAGGTTTACCATGATATTTAAATATAGAAAGCTAAATGAGCTTTTAACAGTGACAGAAGATGCTGGAGGGTTTTTTTTTGTTTGGGTTTTTTTTTTTTTAATAAACAGACTTTCTTGGACATTTCTCTTTAATATCAATATGTGTTATGGAGAGGATAGTATTATAGACTGACCCTGGATGTGAGAGGAGTCTGTTCTTGATTCACAAGGAATTGGAAATTTTGTGAGTTTTCAAAGTATGTTATTCATATAAAAGAATCTTCAGTAGATTTGAAATTCATACAATTATGTAATCTAAGTCTACTGAGCTCAATGGGAGTTTTGTCATTTAAAAAAGTTAGGCCAAATGCTCAACTAGTTTGTTATTAGGAAACTAGTCTTGCATAGTGTTAGGCCCCTTTTTGTGAACAATGTTTTTATTAAAATGCTTATTAGCACCTGCTGTGCTGCATGAACCTGGTGCTCTTTGATCAGTAAGTGAGCACTGAATATATACATTGCAGTGAAAGAATCAGCAAACCTGATGATCCTATGCATGAGGCAGGTGAGCTGGCACTTTTGAGATGAGGACATTCACTATCATAGAAGACATGTGGTATGTAGTCTTAGGAAGGTTTCAGTTTTACTCACAAAGTACAATTATCATCTTTTTTTTTAAGTGGAGTTAATGTACTTTTATGGAAACTGCTGTCCACGAGCAATGAGAAAAGAGAGCTTTGTAAAACTGGCTATAATCTCAAGATAAAATATTATACATGTGTCTCTTTGCTATATAATTAAAGTTATCATACTGTCTAAAAATGCCTCTGAATAGAAGCTGTTTTCTTAGCAGTATGGAAAGCTTTACTTAAATAATTTTAAAAAGTATTTTTAGGAAAAGTTTCAAAATTTTATATGGAGCTATGGTGTTTGAACCTGGAGTTCTGATTTCTCTTGAGAAGGGCTGTGCAGAACTATTCCTTAAGGAATGCAGGTACCAGAAAATCTCTGTAAAAATCTATTTATTGTCACTAGTGTGAATAGTAGGGAAAATAGATCAGATTTCCAGCAACTTTTGAATACATAAAAACATGTCAAGTTTTATTTGGATGTGTCCCTTAGAAGGGTTTATCGATTTTTCCATGCCATTTGAGCTAGACAATCCACTATGCTCACTCTGCCTAACCTTATAATTATCCTCTTTAAACAGAAACATTGTGTTTTGTGTCAAATTTTATTCCTTCTTTTTCTTCATTCATCTTCAATACTTTCTTTAAAACATAATTCCTGCAAATGCATAATGCTAAAACAGATTTATATTTACAAGGACAGACTCCTTTTAAAAATGAAAGAATACCTTTGCAATTTTATCACACTAAAGGAACACATTTTAAAAGTCAATTTTCCTCTGTATTTTTAAGCACTACTGATTAATGCCAAACTTAACAGAAGCTAGAATTGAAAAAAAAATAAAGCCAGAAGAAATAATTACTAACATGGCAGTTCTGTTTTTAATGGAGAAAATGAGCCAAATGACAAATATTTCAAATAACCAACTGGTGTTTGCAATCATTATTTACATCATTCCTTTTTGAAATAGTATTTATAAGGCAATCTGTTCTGGCTTCATCTGGGATAGAGTTAATTTTCTTCCAAGTAACTGGCACAGTGCTATATTTTGAACTTAGTGGCAGAATGATGTTTGTAAAACACTGATGGTTTTGGTTGTTGCTGAGTAGTATTTATACTGAGTTACAGTCTTTTCAGCTTCTCACTCCGCCCATTCAGGAGGCTGGGAGTACACAGGAAGCAGAGAGGGAGCACAGGACAGCTTGATTTCTGCAGTATTACTCTCAACACTCAGGACATAATTTAGTCTTATTTCTTTTACTTATTACCTATTTTTAATCACTAGGTGAGAACGCTTAATAAAGTGCTATATGCATTTTTGATAAAACTTGTAAGACACTTTAATTGGAAAGGACATTGGATTACAAGATCTAGAACATCCTGTTTTGTTTTTTGTTTGTTTGTTTTCCAGGAGATCATGAATTAATAGCATAGCTAAGCAAGGAAGTGAAGTATGTAAGGAACACTTTATTATTTTAAGTGAGACTAAAGCTGAGATTAGCAAAATACAGAATTTCTGTCTCATGAGAAATTCTGGTATTTTCAGGATGGAAATAACTATTTTTAAGTATAATTACAAAGTTACTAATTTTTGTTTTTGCAATGAGCTAAACCAGCCAGCTCATTTTCAGCTCCCATTTATTATTATTATTTATGTAGTTGCTCTTGCTCCTCTTATGTGATTCTGTAGGCCAAAAAACATTAAAAAAGGTGACTTGGGCACACAGTATATTGTGCTGTTTGAAGAGAAGTTTACTGTTAGAGACTAAAGAATAATTTTAGAATCTTAAGAATAGAACAATCCATTCTGCAAAGATCACATCCTCAGCACATCAAACTGCAATCAAAGCAGGATTCTTTTGATTTGTGTCTTCAGGTAAGGAAGAAGAGAAAGAATGTCAGGCAAGAATTGGATGATTATAAAGAGCATCATAAAAGCAACCTACCTTGTGCAGGTCTGGTGTTACGCTGTAATCATAGTGACAGAGGATCTTTTTAGGGAAGGCTCAAGTATGGTTATGTTTACTTGGAGTGTCTTCCATGCAGGTAGTTCTGAAGAGGAAAATTAAAGAACAAACCCAAACCAATAAACACCTCGTTCTTTCTCAAATGATCCTCTTTTGGTTATAACTTACAAAGTAAAAAAAAAAATTGTAGAGCAAGTTCTATGCTTACACCTGGACTGTGACAAGAGAGGAAGCTCATGCTCTCCTGCTCCGAGCTTCTCTTTCTTGCCACTTGGAAGGAACAACATTGGTAGGTGCAGGATTCTTGGTGTAAAACTGTTGTATGGTGTTGCCTGCTGTATGCATGTTAAGCCAGCAAATGAAATGGAAGTTGTACCTGTCAGTGCTAGTTACTTGATCACCATGTCCTTCACTTGTTTCTTGAGAATGTGATGCTCTGTTCTAGAGCCATTTATGAATCATTTGCTTAGTTGCAAGAATATGATTGTCTAGTTGAAAAGAGTCTTGTTGCATGGTGAGAAAAATGAGCAAAGATGATCAGATGAATAGATCTTTACTGTGGTTTTTGTTAACAGCAAAGCAAGAAGATCATTCATTCTCTTTGTTGAGTTGGTTTCTTTTACCCCAGGTGCCCACAAATCTGCCCCTTAAGGTAAACAGAGGGGCAAGTGTTATGAATGCCAGTGAAGTTATGAATGCTTTTGAGGTGAAATCTTCACTGCCTCAAATAAGAGATAGTAATTTTTATTTTTTTTTTTAATGTCAAGGAAATCTTCTTTGTGCCCTTTTGATTTCTTCATGTCAACTTTATTCTTTCATTTCCTTTCTGCCTGATTTTGATGTCATTGCTAGCCCTCCTTGTATCACTGATCTAGAGGTCACAAGGGTCAGTGGTATTAGATCTCTATATATAGAAGTGTGTTCTGTGGAAGCTTTGAGGTTTTGAAAATGCTTTCCCTTTCTATCCAGTTAAAACGAAGAAGAAAAGAAATCAGAAAGTGAAGAACAATGTTCATCACCTTTCCCCACTCCCAGAATATCCAGTAGCTTCTTTGTCAGGGCACTGCATGCTGACATCAGGGACCCATATTTCAGCTCTAAACCTGTATGCTGCTTTAAATTGCTGTTCTGCCTAATCCTTAACAGGGAGTTTGCACTTGGGCTCTGGTCTTACACCCTAAATAAACAACTGTTCTGTAACAAATGTCTCTTTGCTTTTCACTACAACTCTTCTGTTTTGTAACTGAATGAAAGAAGGGGAAAAAATATGTGGGTCGGAGTCTGGATTTAGACATGTAAAGTCTATTTAAGTTCTTACTCTCCGTCTATGGATATCCTTTCTGTAGGGGGGAATCTTAGGATGTGTCTCACACACGTTTGGGCACACACCTATTGTTAGCATGGAGGGGACATCACCAGCAGGTCTGTGTCGTGAGTTTCTCCACCACCCAATGTGAATATGTTTGCCAGTTTTCTCCCCTTGCCCATTTGTCCACCCCAATATCCAGTTTTAAGAACAACCTATCTTTTTGAAATTAGGCCATACATTCATTAGAAGTATTTCCATGTGAACAAATGAATCTTTTCTAACAAAAGACTTATTCAGAACAGTTTGTCAACTGCATCTCAGCCACATGGGCTAGTTTCTGTTTAATCTCTTTTCTCAAATGACAAATTAATGTTGACACTCCTTTATGTTTGGGATCTTATTCCTGTTAACTTTTGAGTAAATAAAGTTTATTTGGGATATATATATATATAAAAATATTTTAATTACCTGCAGTTTATAGGATACATGACAAACTGTGGACTGAAACAGAAACATTTTTCTCACAATTCTATAAAATCCCTTTGGGTTCTGGGCTGCTCTTCCACATGGCATGCCTGGAGTATATTGTATTTGAGTAAACTCAACTGGCAGTTTTTGAACGACACACAAATTAACTGTTGCTAAAATAAGCTACTTTAGTTTTGAATGGGACTCAGTAAAGGCAGTCATGCTGCCAGGCTAGAGAGGCAAGACTGGCAGTGAAGTTGTTGTAATCTGTTTTAATTCTTCATAGCTGGGTGGGTTAATATGTTTTATAATCCATTCAATCTGCTGATCAGACCCAAGGGAATGGCCTGAAGTTGTGTCAGAGGAGTTTTAGGTCAGATATTAGGAAAAGGTTCTTCATCCAGTGGGTGGCTGGGCACTGGAACAGACTCCCGATGGTAGTGGTCACAGCTCCAAGCTGGAATTCAAAAAGCATTTGGACAATACTCTCTGGCACAGGGTGGAATTGTTGGGACTGTTCGTACAGGGTGCACTGATGGATTCAATGGTCCTTGTGGGTCCCTTCAAAATCAGGATAATCTATGATTAATTTAAAACCTTTGTTAGGTCGCTTTCTATCTGTTCTTCAGAAAGGGAACAAAAGCATAAAGATAATTAGCTCTAAAAAGCATGTTATAAAACTAAAAAAATATTTTGTAAATACATCTCTTATCACAATACTGGGAAAGGAGATACTTCTTACTGGACTAAGACAAGTCCGGTACAATATATGGCCCTCTTATAAGACTAATGTGGGTATCTCTCTCTGCTGCAGCTGCAGCAGAAGATGGCAGTCTTTATTCAGTGTACAGTGTCTAGACCAAATATTTTGATTTCAGAGGAGCAGTAAACATTCTCATCTATTAAGAAAGCCCATAAGCAAATAGTAATATAGTAAATCTTTTGTAAGTATATCATTTCTGCATTAAGAGCTATGTAATAAAGCAGAAACCATGTTTTGCATTATTAAAGCATCAAAAAAATCAGATTAGGCAACACTGATAGTTCACTGAGCATCATCAAGCTAAGCTGTCTTGTGTTTTGTGCAATATTTATATTTTTTTTGTTAATGGAAAGATGTTTAGAGGGTAAAAGGTTTACAGTCCAATAAAAATGAATAACTAATTATTCTCCCCTTTTAGAGGCACTGAAAACTTCAGGTGGTGTGATAGGTTTTGTATTTGTAAGGTTTGGTGATCAAAACATCAGATTAGGAGATCTCCTTCTTAAACTGAAGATAAATGAACTCAGATGGCTCTAGGTGTTAATTTTGGGTACTTCAGATACATCTACAAGTGGCAGATCTAACTAATTCTTAAAAGCTGGATCAACAGCTTGAAGGATTGTCTCCTGGATTCTTTCCCACCTTTTCTTTTCTTGAACATAATAATAGGCACTTATCAAACACAAATTATTTTCTGTATACTTTCATTCTGTCCTCTAAATTTTTTAAGAAAGATTAATGATAACTCTTATTGAAGTGGTTTTCAGTCACTAATGCAGCCATGCAGCCACTGCTTTCATGCTAAGGAGCGCAGGAGTCTTTCACTGGATAAAGTCTTTTACCTTCTAAGATGAGCATTGCAATTCTCTGGTTTGTTCCCCACAGTTCTGTAATGTGATGAGTAACAACCTCCTTTATTTGCTTTCTTTGCATCAACATAAACTGTAGTAGATTAGGGTTAAAATGAATAGATATGTGTTCTACATCTTGCTCAAAGTATTCCTGTCTCCTGCTCTATCATGAAAAAAAAAGTTGGTTTTTTTTTTGTTTTTTTTTTTTTAAGCATAAGTCAGTTTCTAACAGTAAAAAATGATTATGCATTTATGTGTGTGGTCTTTTCCTGAATACCCACTGAGGTAATTTAACTTTACTTTGTGAAAGTATGTATCATATGTATCATATATATATCAATACGCATCATCCCTCAGTTGTCTGTGATTTTTTTTCTGTTGTCAGATCTTTATCTGGTTCTGGTTTTGGTTTTTGGGTTTTTCTTTTGTTGCTTGGTTTGGTTTTGGTTTTGGTTGCTTGGGATATTTTTTTGGTACTTACAAGAGGGGGAATAATATGATAACCCTTCAGGAAAGATTGTGTTTATTTTCTTTAGGTAAAACAGTTAGTCTCCACTAAAACTTGTTGCAGATTCTCCACCACAGTTGAGAGGACCCCACTGGTTTTATGAGGCAATGACAGATTTTTCATTTCTAGAAGGCACAGATGTGACATAGATATCCTCTGGTGTCCTACCAATGAACTGGATGGAAAACTACTTTTCATCTGATAAAAGTTTGATTTACCCATATTTCCCATTTCACATAGGTAAAAGCCAAACCTTTCCATGCACAGTTAGAATCACAGAATCATTAAAGTTGGAAAAAATCTCCAAGGTCATCAAATCCAACCTTTGACCAATCACCACCTTGTCAACTAGACCAGAGCTCTGAGTGCCACGTCCAGTCATTTCTTGAACACCTCTAGGGATAGCGAGCAGTTTTCTTCAGTCCCCCCTGCCCTCTCCCACCCTTCCCCCCACCTCCCCCAATTTTCTTGTAATTGTCATATGTAAAAGATTGATCCTGCAAGGTTTTGTGTAAATTGAAGAACTGGCAAAATGTCTTTGTGTTACTTATGATCAACACGTTAACTAACAGAAGTAGTCACGCTGTAGGATGGTCAAGATGTATTTTTTCAGTTCTTCCAAGACTTAGGACAAATTACATTATAATAGTTATTTATTTTGGTAGTTCTTCAAAATAGACTGTTAGGTTTTTGTTTTCCAAAGGCTACACAAAATTATCCTACTTTCCTTATTTTTTGGGGTTTTTTTGCTTAACATATTTTTCTTCTTTTTCCTTACTTCTTCCTTTTCTTCTCTTCCCTTTTGCAATCTTTCTGTTTGAAAAACTTTTGTGATACTTTAAAAGTTATTAACTTACCCATTTCATGTTGAAAGAATGAAGCTTATGCTGATAGACCTTAAAACTTCACAAAATTCAGGCACTCTTTCAGATGTTAGTAAGGCCTACCTACTATGAGGTAGGTAGAAGTTGATGATACTATAATGGCATATTGAAATAATTAAGAATATCTTATAATAATATTATTACATTATCTTGCAATATTCTTGCATTTTGGTCTGTTGTCCTTTACTATGTCTTTGCCCAAGCTGACTCAAGCAAAGATTGCATGACCTTAGAAGTAAAATAGCCTCATTTGCATTGTGACACTCTAAAAAGCCTTGCACTGCCTCGACTTTACCAGCAAAGCAGCCCGAGTTTAGCAGTCGCGCCCTTCAGTGTGCACTATAAACACAACATCTCAAAACTAATTGGCTCTGCCATGAGGAAGCCATACAGCTAGAGTGCATTCAGTCAAGCAAGAGATGTGCTTGACTGATCACTCATGAATGCTGTAATTTTATTTTGAGGGACATGTTATTTTCTCTGGGATATCAGATGACCTATAATTGGCAAGTTCATAATCAGTGTTATGATGGACACTGAGTAACATGAAGAAGGGACTGAAGGGTAAAAGGAACTGTATTGTCTGATAGTCTTTTTTGAGCTGAGCAGAAATCTCAGTTATGATGTCTAAAATGTCTAAATATCTATCTAGACATTTCAGATGTCTAAATTCCCTGAATACAGGTACAATTAGTGATTTTTATTGTCAATTCAGTCATTCCCAATCTCTTCTGTTCTGCTGTCCCTCCTGTCAAATACAGAAAGTGCATGACATGCTGGAACTCCTCCAATAGTGTAAATACAGACAATGTAGAGATGTTATTGTAGCTGTGTTATGAGAGTATAATGAAACAATAAACTAAATGTATAATCTTCCTTGTCATTGCTCATTGTATCACCCTTTCATTTACTCATGGACAGTTTTTATTCTTGACATAAGACATTTCAAGATCAATTCATCTGCTACTTCAAAGCAGAATATGTTAGAAGCATTCTTAGGTTTTCTTCTATTTATGCCTTCAGCTGTAGCAGAAACTATCATACATTTCCCGTTGTCTGATATAGAGGGGTGCTATCTCTTCACTTTTACAGTTCTTAAGATCTTTGGATGATCATTGTGGGATCCTTCCAATTCAGGATATTCTATGATTCCATGATTAAGAAAGATTCTACTCAATTGTGATTCTACTCAATTGTGGGAAGCTAACAAATTTTAGTCAAACTTATTTTCCACTATGAAAGTGGATCTTCCTTTCCCTAATTAAATTTCTTTAGATCCTATATTTGTTATTTTTAGATACATTGGAAGTTTGGATGGCCACAGTATCAATGCAAAGTAAGGACTTTTATTTCTGTAGTAAATGGGTAATCAGTAATTCTGCTGAGACTGGTTCTATGCCAACAGGAGATAAATAATGCTACTTTGCTTCTATTAGTGGTTCTCAGCTGTATCTGAGGGTTAAAGGACACCAGCACAGACTATTTCCCATTGCTGAATTTGACCCTATAAGCACTGCTCTTTCTTTCAGCTCTCCCATACCATATCTCAGTCACTTACCTTACTTTTCAAGGCATGATCTGATCACTTTTATTTTTTTGATCTCTGGACTGACTTATTATCTAGAGAGTCTACCATGCCTTTGATAATTTTAAGGCAAGCATTTCTGCATTATCCCCGTCTTTCCCTATTGTTTGAAAAGAGCTTTCCAAAAGCATGTGTGAAACCACAACTATAGTTGTCTTTGAGCTTTGCCTTTCAGTTTTCTATTTCTGTGATTCATTACACACAAATCCTTTCAGCTGCACGATGAATCCTGTGTCACTGTTCACTTTTATTGCTTTCTTTCATCTCTCTTTATCAGTCTGTCTCTTACTTCAGACAAAAATCCCTTTGGAAAAACAGACTGTCTTTTTATCTCTTTTTTTTTTTTTTTTTTTTTTTTTTTTTAAGNTTTTTTTTTTTTTTTGTTTAGTCTCTGAAAGGAGATTTCCTCCTAGAAGATGCTTTTACACATTATAGTATCATCTCCATTCTTATTATTACAGATTCTTTGCACTTAAATGTGGTTAGTACGGTTGTTTTAACACCTTCACAAAAAAATGTTAATTTCACAGATTAATCTTATAATAATACAGAGATGTCAATATGAAATGGAGGTCAGGGCTCTCTTTGTTTGAAATATTACAAGTTTGTCAAATTTTATTTTATTCTTATACTTTAGGAGGTTATCTCTGTTTTTCAAAACATGGTATCTGTAATATTTTATTTAGAAACAACAGAATGTTACACGATATGAAGATTATAATTTAGTAGAATAAGAAATAGATAAAAAGAAATAAAACACTAAAAGATGAAATTATACATCACATAAAAGTAGTTCAAAATACTTCATATTGTTTCTGCTGAAATTTTATTTAGATCAGTTCAATCCTGAGAAACCGGGACTTTTGATGAAAGCAGATTTTTCTGTTATAGATCTATATTTTTTAAAAAATTCTGCAAGCTAATTAGCCTTTGCTGTGTCATAATTAACAGAAATGAATAGCAACATATCTATTCTATGCTATATTTTTTTATATTAATTGTGGCAAAAGTTTTATTACATTCCTTTCGCACACCAGGATTAATTTTTTACCTTGTATTGTCAAGTGTTAGTGATGTTTAAGCATTCTTGACATTTGTGAAGCTCCCTTGAAAGCCTGTTGACAAAAAAGCTTTGCAATACATGTTAAAAGAATACTCAGGGGAACTATCAGAATACAGTAAATCCTATTTCAAGGCCACCCAAAATGTTTTGTATATTTGTGGCTTTAGACGTTTACATTATCCAGTGGGTTTTGACAAATCCTGTTTAATTTAGCGTCCTGTTTCCTCCCAATGTGACTGTAAGAAAATTGACCTGTTTTTTACTTTCTAATTTTTATTCTCTTCTTTTTGTCACTGATGCAAACTTTTAATTTACCACTATCTACACACTTGAGTACAGGATGAAGTGCTGTGGAAAAATGACATTTTTCAGGCTTCAGAACCTCTGAGCTTTTCTAAGCAGGTGCCTGATTAAATTGATGGATATCATAAGATTGATTTATTGCCTTGTCCAAACTTCTGTTGATGGGCATGGATGTTGCAAGAAAATCCTTGGTTTTATGTGTTCCTTTACAGGCTATATATCTTTATGGAACAAGTATGCTCCATGACATTTGACATTTAGTAGGCCATCCTTTATTTACACCAGAAAATTTTGCACAGATTTCTGTGTGGACAGAAGTCGATGCAAAGCTTTAATTCGATGTTTTAGAGAAATCATATGTGGCTAGAACTTTCTTGTGACAGGAAAAACATCTATAAAAGCATCTTAGCTTAAAGTAGAGTTTTAACAAATTTTAGACCTAGTATATTTTTTTCAGTGTGAGGTGAGGGGCATGGGCATAATTCCCTCTGATACTGACCAGCCAATTTTTGCAGACGAAGTTGAAAGTCCTTTCTACAGTAAGAGAACTCTTCAGGAAGATCAACATGTCAGATGATAATATTCAGCCCTAGTGTTATAAGTACTGGGAAAAGTAAGATCAGCACATGTCATGATGTAGCAAAAATGTACTAAATTATATTTTGCAACTGTCCTAAGGCCAAGAAGTCTTATTTAACTGCTTAGCATTTTCTTTGCTGTGTTCCTGGAAGTTAGTAGTGTTGCTGAAGTCATTCTCCATCACAGGAAAACAAGATCGAAGCTGTTTGTGTGAAAAACATGGAGAAAAGAGTGAAGACCATATTCTGAGAGAAACCACCAGGAACGTGTTCATGATTTCACTAAAAGATAAAATTTACAGAATGAACATTCAAGAAATGGCCTTTTATGCAGCAAACTGTGCCCTAAAAGCTTTCTTACATAGCAAAGGAGTGAATCAAATGCAGATGTTACACTGTACTGTTGGACTGCTGAAAGACATTCAGTGTTATTGGTAAACCACACACACTGCAAAATTTTATGTGGTGGAAGGAATTAAGGGCCCTTTAGGAGCTTATCTATATCTGATGAATGGTAGTGAAGGGCCAAGTGATCTATTACACTCGGTACTTCTTTTTTATTGTAGCCCTTGTAATTTTGAAAGCTCTGTTGCAAAGAAATGTTTCTGATTGAACAAAACACCTTGACTATATCTTCACTGTTCTATGGATGGTGTACAAAACTGAAATACTTAGGCATCCAACTATGCCAGTTTACAAAAAAAGAAATATAAGAGTTACTTTTGAACTCTATCATTTCTTATTGTCTATGATGGATTTTTAAATCTCACAAAAATTTAAAATTAATGTTCAGCGGTTGCTTTTCTAATCTACCTTTTAATTTGATATGTTGGTTAAGGACAATCTGAAGTGCCTATTCAAAATACATCCCTCAATAAAACTAACAGTTACATTTTTTATTGTGATAACACAAAACCCCCTGTAACCTTATTGTGACCAGTTGAGAACATTCATGTGTTTGCATAAAATACAACCAATAATCCTGTTGGTTTCACAGATGGTCTGAGGGCCTTTGAGACGGGTAAATTAATTGGTACTTAGGCTACTCCAAATGGAATAATTTTGATAGCCATAGAAGAAATGCTGATACTGGTTTCTCTGTTGAAACTACTAGTGATTCTATACAATAATAAAATATCCTCAATCAATCCATTATGTACCCGTGAATCAAGCTACCTGTGGTACCTGTTGTTTAAAAGCGAATATGCAAAGGTTTTTTTTGTTTGTTTGAGCAATTCTATAAGAGCTGTACTTTCTGGCAGCAGTTTATTTTCAGCAATATTCACTTTGTGACAGAAATGTATTTCCAAAGAATGGTTCCTGACCTCAGAGCCAACATTCTAAGGGCAGAGGGAGAACATCTGTTTTTTGTACAGCTCAACAGGATTGATAAGCATGGCAGAATTCTGCATTCAAAATAATTTGAATGGGGTTGTGTAGAGCCTCATATTTGAACTTGCTCAATCACAGTTCAGCAACCCATAAGCTGAATCAGTCAAGTGTGGGAATAACATGAAGTGAAGGGGGAAGAGCAAGGAGGAATAGTGCTGGAGTTCATCTTTAATAAATACCATTGGTGATTAGAGAGAGATGTGTTCAGTGTGGAAGGGACGTCATAGGTCCTTTTCCTTTTGGAGAAAGGCACAGTCTCGTTGGCAACAAAGACATTCACCAGTTGCATGGTAGGAAGGTGGTGCATGTGAAAGTTTTAAGAGTCCATGTGAATTCAGGGATGAGTCACAGGAGAAACTGCAGCATTAAAAAAGACAGGATGTTGTGAGGGATATATGTGAAGGCAAGATCTGGCTGTGGAAAGGGAAATAGAAGGGTTATTTCTTTGAAATAGAGAACCACTTTATTTTGGTTGAGATCTGAACAGATGGAGAACTTAGCAGGGGCTGGACTGTGTGTACTCTGAAAGGATATTCTAGGCAATATTCAGCAGATCCCCATAGGCTGAAACACATTTGCAGAGAACTAATAGAGCCAGTTGAAGTGATTAAACACATTTCTAAATAGAAGCATCCATTTTTACCTACTTTTAATCATGATGTTGAGAGGGAAAAGCTATGTCTTTTATATGAGGATGTAACTGATCCCTGAAGATCCAACTTACAAAATCATTTTGACCTTTATGTGACATTTGAGTGCTATAATGTAATTACTGTATCACGACAGTCAGAATTGTGTTTTGATTCATTCAGCTACCCTCTCAATCAGCACCCTGGTGTTTTCCTTAGTTTGCTTGCTGATGAAGGATTCTGTAGGGGCGTTCTGAATCCTTTTTCCATTGCTGGATTGACAGGGTATCTATTTTTCCACAAAGGTTTCTTAAATATTTTAAATCTCCGTTTACATCAATATGAAGGCTTATGAAATTCCTATGCTTTCTATTAGCAGAAAAGAGAGTCCATGAAACACACAGACAGACATTTCATTACCCTAGAGGAGCCCTAAAAGACAGATGCTGTGAGGTAACATAACTTTCATGTATGATTATTGTGTGCCTTGTAGCTAAAGGCATGGGGAGATAAAGTAGAAGTAAAGACAGGTCATGATACCTTGTCTGCATTCATTAAAAGGGACCCACATGTTCAGCATTATATTGAATCCACATAAGTCCGATGGTACCAATGAGTGTAGTCTTTTGTAGTCATTATTCTCCAGGAATATTGAAAAGGGTATGAGCCGGGAAACTGGAATATGACTAACAGTGCACCACACTCAGTGATCACTAGTTTCCCTGATAAAAAAAGTAAAATGTCTCAAACAATCTTTCTATTTTCAATGCATGTCATGTCCGTATTATCTCTTAGTAACACAATAACTACAAAATGTAATGTGAAGAATAAATGATGGGGGAATATAGTTATTGTAATAGAAAATCGTAAAAATTATTTTGAAAATTTTGTTGTGATTTTTTTCTACTTTTTTTATTCTTTACTTCAACTTCTGAACTTTGGATGGATGCACTAATAGCAAAAAACCCAAACATATTAAATTGCTCCATGTTTACCCCTATATTCCAAGAACTTGAGTTTTAGACTTCATCATATGTACCTTTGAAAGCTTCCTTGATAATTTCTACAGGATTATACTTTTCAGGTCATATAAAGCCAAATTCTGACCTTCTGCCCACCATTCAGGGGAACGTCTGAAAGACAATGAAAATGACTCAACAACACCATAGTAATCATGAGCAGAATTTGATCCAGAAAGAATAAACTCTCTATCAGAGGTGCAGATAAAAATAATTTCAAAATCTATATCATGTCCTGGTAACTGAAAGGATGTTTTGGATGGCTGTCCTCAGTATCCACCAATATAAGTAACTACAAACTATATACTCTTAACATGTTCCCCAGATGTAAACTGGGACTCGGTCAAAACGGATCCTTGAGGAAGAACAGAATGTGTAGCTTTCCAGGGTTGAGTATATCCTTTATTTAATTCTCCTAAAACATGAATGATTGCATTCTTAGACAGTAATGAGAAGCGAAGGTTCAAAATTTAGTCAATTGGAACAGGTACAATTTCTTTATTTTATAGCACAATGCAGTCTTGATTCAGGCCTGAAATATCTAGATATTGTCAGAGCACAGAAATATGGAATTAATATTCATTTAGCAATCAGTTTACTGGCTCAGGCTTAGACATGTTAGATTAAACCAGAAATGAAAACATCTGCCTCTATTTAATGGTAAAAATGTAGTGCAATTAAAGCTATGTAATAACTCACAGCCCAGGTTTTTTTGTTTGTTTGTTTGTTGGTTGTTTGGTTTTTTGTTGGTTTTTTTTTTTAATTTAGAGGTTTGCTAAAAGGTATTCAGGTATCTTTTTAAACTGTGTAGTATCAGCTATAGGCTTTTCTTCTTATGCCCCAGAAATTAACTTAAAATCTGTGAATACTTCGATTTTGGGACTTTGAGTCCTTTAAAGATATACGAAAACACTTTCCATCCAAAATTAAAAATGATAGCAGGTTTGCATAGTGAAAACTGATTAGCTATGGATTATCACCCACTTTTGTAATTAAAGATATTTTATTATAATGACTTGCCTTGTTGCATTAATTGCTTAAAAACAATGGGGTTTTTTTTAATATTGTAACTGTCAGTATGTTGTTCTTGACCATTAAACTTTATATTGTTGTTCTCAAAAAATTAACTTCTAAAAAGAGAAAAACATGTGTTGAATTATTCAATGTATCATAAGAGAGTAATTATCCTCACTCATTGTTTTAACTCCTGTCTAAATTTACATGCTCAAATACACTTCTTCAGAATTTATTATACCATATTAGGAAATTCACTGAAAACCAAACTTGGACTCCCATTCAGCATTTAAAATCCCAATTCAACACATCATTTAAGACCGTACTTAAATACGTCGCTCTTCAGGAAAGCTAAATCACTAAAGCACATGCTTAAATTCACTTTTGGAAATGAATTGGCAGCTGGAACAGAGCCTAAGAATTTAAGCCAAACCAAGCTGAAGTCAATAGAACAAATGCCATTGATTTCAGTTGGCTTCGTGTTAGGTCCCAGACACATTTGACTTATATGGCTAAATGAGTCCTTTTTCAGAGGACAGGCAGCTTCTTGGAATCACAGAGTTTGCAAGAATTGAGTGCATTTGTTTTGTCAAAAGAACCTGGAGTTTTAGGGGTGTTCTTTGTTAGATAAACTCTTGGATTTGCACAATGATGCAGAATGCTCAGCTCCTAGAGTAGCTGTGGTTAAACAGTTAAGGCTGCTAAACTTAATGTGCACAGGTTTATGTGTGCAGGAAGTCTGAAAAAAAAAAAAAAAGTTTTAGCGTAGGAAATGAGCAAATGTGAAAATATTTTGTGAAAAAGAAAGCGTTTATTTACCTGATTAAAGTGTGCACTGGGCAAACTTATAGAAGGGAAATTTCTATGAAGTTACTTACCAGGAATTATATTCCATGAAGGCAGCCCTAGAACTAAAACAGCTTAGAGGCAGGAAGAGCACTAAAGAAAGGTGTCATCTGAGGCCAGTCCTGTCCTAAACCATCTCCAGCCACTGGTGGTGTTTCACAAAACCAATCTGGTTTTAGAAACAGAACATAAAGCTGGATGGACCTTTAGTGGCATGTGCAACAGCTGTTCTTAATTTCTAAGTCACATTATAAATTAATGTCCTTGATGCTTTTTTTTCTGTCAAATTATTTCCATATGTTTTTAAATATGAGGTTGTAACAGCACTGTCTTCTGAATAATTACATTAAAAGCTGTCAAAGTACCTTATAAAATTCTCCTTTGAGACAAGTTAAGACTCGGATAAAACAATAAAACTTCTTAGTATAAAACATCAGCAGATGAGTTTCAACAAAGCTGGATTTCAAACAGAGTAGCAGAACCCAATGTTTTATACTAAGTTGAACTTCTCTCCTACAGTACAAGAGCTTAAGATAAGCAAGGCCAAGGAGTATCTTGACCCTTTACCTCCAGTGGTAATAGCTGACACTGAAACAGATTATTTTACAAGGCATTTTGCTTTATTTTAATTGTTCTTAGAATGGATTCTGAGCCAGTGGAATTTGCTTTCCCAAATGTAATGATTTTTTTAACACTGCTGCAGGACGTATGGCTTATAGAAAAGGCTGTGAAAGCCTACAAGAAAATGGTTTCCCTGCAGAATTGTGCCTTTCCCTAATCTAAACACTGATAATATGCTGATTCTGACAAATTTTTAGCAGCAAAAATTCAAAGCACTTAGATCTACACTGTTAATTTCAACTTTATTGCTTTATTTTTGAATGGAAACAGTATTTCAAATATCTTTTGATATTACAGAATGTGATGTATTTCAATAACATTATATTTATATTCCTAAGTGGTCTTTTTAATTTCTTTTCAGAAATTCTGAATTTTTCTTTAGTTTAGTGTCATACCAAATTTCAAATGAGAATTTCTAAGGGAAGGAATGCTATTTTATGATCTGTCTTAATGGTCCTTTTTTTTTCCCCTCAGTGGATTGCTTATTAAACAATCCATTACATATAAAACTCCATGTCTTCTCACTGTTGTTGGCAGCACTGTGAAAGGTGTTGTTCACTCAGCAGGGTTATACCATTAGCAACATGAACTCCTTTGATTCACAGAATCACAGAATATTCTGCGTTGGAAGGGATACTCAAGAACCATTGAAATCCAGTTCCTGGCCCTGCACAAGACAGCCCCAAAAATCACCCCACATTCTTGAGAGTGTTGTCCAAACCCTTTGAAGTCTGTCAGGTCTGGTGCTGTGACCACTTCCCTGGAGAGCGTGTTCCAGCGCCCAACCAACCTCTGGGTGAAGAACCATTTCCTAATATCCAACCTAAACCTCCCCTGACACAACTTCAGGCCATTCCCTTGGGTCCTATCACTGGTCACCACAAAGCAGAGATCAGTATCTGCCCCTCCTTTTCCCCTCACGAGGAAGTTGTAACTGCAATGAGGTCTCCCCTCAGTCTCTTTTTCTCCAGCTGACCAGACCAAGTGCCCTCAGACGCTCCTCATACAGCTTCCCTTCAAGGCCCTTCACAGTCTTCACTGCCCTCCTTCGGGTGCTCTCTAATAGCTGAATATCTTTCTTATACTGCAGTGCCCAAAACTGACACAACAGGCCTCCCCAGCGCAGAGCAGAGCGGGACAATCCCCTCCCACGCCTGCCTGGTGATGCTTTCCCTTATGCCCCCAGGACATGGTTGGCTCTCCTGGCTGTCAGGGCACTGCTGACTCATATTCAACTTGCCACTGGCCAGGACCCCCAGGTCCCTTTCCACAGGACTGTTCCCCAGCCTCTCATTCCCCAGTCTATCTGTACATCCAGGGTTGCCTGACCCCAGATGCAGGATCTGGCTCTTGCCCAGGTTCAACTTCATGCAGTTGGTGACTGTCCAGTGCGGCAGCTGAGGGGAGCGCTCCCCCTTGCTCCCCCCTATTCGCCCATGTGGCCCCGGACATGTCCCACGGGACAGAGACACACCAGACACCACAGGGAGGGTGCAGAGAGAGAGCGTTTATTGAGGACAGGTCAGGGTATTTAAAGGTTTAACAGCCAACGGGGAAGGGGTTAACTAAGGGCCAAGCAGGGGACCTCACCTGGCCTGGCCAAGGCTTGCATACTAAGTAGGAAGACAACAAATCCAGGAGAAAGGGGGGTAACTTGGGAAAAAGTGTAAAAACCTTCATGTTACAATACAGTGAAAACTTCAACTATTAAGTCAACTCCAACAGTCCAGCCCTCTAATTTTTTGAAGTTTCTCTGCAAGACCTCTCTGCCTTTGAGGGAGTCATGATATGTTAAAGATAGAAGGGAAGAACCTGTTCCTCTAGTAGTTGCTTAACAACCCAAATATTGAATCAGAAATTCCTACTTTTAACTCCAGTGTTATAAACAAGGATGCCTGTAGACATTTCTCAATGGTATTTAAAAGCAACGTAAATGAGATGTTAAAAGCAGTTAATAGTTTTTCCTGGTTTTGGTTGGGATAGGGTTAATTTTCTTCCTAGTAGCTGGTATAGTGCTGGGTTTTGGATTCAGTAAGAGAATACTGTTGGTAGCACACTGATATTTTGGTTATTGCTGAATAGTGCTTACACTAAGTGAAGAACTTCTCAGTTTCCCATGATCTGCCAATGGGCTGATGCACAAGGAGCTGGGGGGAGCACAGCTGGGACACCTGACCTGAACTGGCCAAAGCAGTATTCCACACCATAGAATAACATGCCCAGTATATAAACTGGGGGAAGTTGGCTGGGAGGGGCAAAAGACTGCCAGGGGACAGGCTGGTCATTGGTGAGCAAATGTGTGTCACTTGTCTTTCTTGGTTTTTTTTATTGGTGTTGTTTTCCTTTTCATTACAATATTCTTAGCATTATTATATTTTGTTTCCATTATTAAACTGCTCTTATCTCAACCCACAGGTTTTACCTTTGCTTTTCCAATTCTCCTCCCCATATCACCCAGGTAGAGGACTGAGTGAGCAGCTGCGTAGTGCTGAGTTCCCAACTTGGGTTAAATCACAATGAAATTACATAGCACATCTCTACATGCCTGTTCTCTTTCAAATTTAGTACAAGGGGATGATGATGTGCTTTCTCTGAAGACAGGCAACAAGATAATTCAATTAAGGAAAAGTGTCCTGCAACTTGTTCTGTAAGGCACTCTCTGAAAATATAACTAGATCACTTTAGTTTGACTCTATAAAACAAGTCTTTGGCTTTGATACAGCCATTGCTGTGTTAAACCCAATAGTCCATGTTTGATTAAGAATGTTTTAGGCAAGTGCATTTTATTTTGGTGGGAAAACTTGTGGAAATTAAGATTACTTCACTTTCTAAATTGTTTGTCCTTACAAATCCATTTACAAATAGAAATATGTGCTTCAGGGTGTTGAGTCATTCTAGCTAAAAATGTCTTGTTATTTTGTGAATACTTTTTTTTTTTTTGAAGAAGAAAAAGCTGTGAAAAAGAGCAAAATGCATGTTATGCATTGGTAATTCTCTAATTACTGGATGTGCTATAAAGCTGCTCTATAAAACTGAAGAAGTCTAACAGATCTGTTTGACAAGTCACTACAGAAATAGGCAGACAAAATATGGAGTAAATCAGACAAGACAGTGAAATTTTGATTTATTTAATTTCCCCATACACACCTCTCTCGAAAGTTTTCTCTGTTCTTCACCATACATCTGTTGACTAGTGAGCTTATCTTATCATGCTTATCTTAGCTATGAACATGGTAGTTAAAAAACTTCTCTTTGAGAGTTGTCTATAGGTCATGCTCTCTAAGATGTGGTTTTATCTAATTTGTCTTAAGCCAATCAAATAGTAATTTGTGCTACTTATCCATGCTGTCTCTCAATAGTTATTGGAAGGATATAGAAAATTCCGAAGGGTAGTTTTTTAACACATTCTTTGAACTTGGAAGGACTGTGAAAGCAATGATTTCAGTGGTTAATATTTATGTACACAGAGTCATACGTATCAATAATTCAGTATATCAACAGATCTTCGATTTACACTTAGAAGTGAACATTTCCCATTTGCTTTAATCTTGTTAGTGTGGATAGCGATTACAGAGATGCTAAAATGGTTGTGACTTCAGTCAGAACACTGCAAATCCATAAGCCTACTTTTGGATTATAAAAGCATGCATCCACTTCAGAGAATGTTATTCCTGTTAATTGAAGAAGAAATTGCCTTATAAGCACAATTGCTCTCTGTAACTCTGGATTCAGCCTTTGGCCTTGACACAAATGATTGTGAGGAATGTTTATTAACCATGGCAGTATTTCTTTTCTAACATGGAACGTAGAAAAATAGTGTCTTAAGTATTTTTTTTCTGCAATTTGCAGAAATGTACATACTTTACTGAGTTTTTCAAAGTTTTATAAATTTATCTGGAGAAAAAAAAGAGACTATTTCTACTACATCTCATTTACATAATGCCTATAAAATACCAATTTTCAGTGCAAAAGAAACAAAAGTGTTTCAAAATCTAATTTGCATAATACATGCAGATGTAGTACTACTGCACCGTTACCCTGGTTCAGCAAAATACTTACTTTTGAGTAGCAACATCTGAACCTGACAATTCCCAGCACTTAAAAAGAGAGCTTGTGGATTTGTGATATTCATTATCATTGTTCAGATTTTAGTTTTCAGTGAATGCTCATTGTTAGGTTAGACAATACATTTTTCTTAGTGTGTTTATGAAAGATGAATGACATTTTAAACAGAAAGAGACCAATGAGCTATAATTATTCTCCAAGTTTAACTGAAATGAAAAAAAAAATTCTTTAAACGTATTCCAGTGTAAACCACTATTTCAATCAGTTTATAATAAAGATGGACCTAAAGAGAAAGTTCCTCTTTCCATCTCTTTGTGAGGTTCTGGTCCAACAGGTAAGAAAGCCTGAACAAGAATCAGCAGTGGGGTTGGATGGATGCACAAGGCATTTTTAAGAGTTGGGCTTTCACATCTTTGAAGAAAAAAGAGAGATATCCTCCTCCACACGGAGGAACTTTTCTTCCTAGTTACTTTGATATCACTGTCTGTCTCATGCATCATAAATGTTCATCTGCTTTCCAGGACAGAGAGGATGGTTTCTAGCATATGGGATATCCTGTAAGATAAAGCCATATTTTAAAGTTCTCCTCTATAAAAAAAAGGCTTTTCATTTCTGTTCTATGAAGGAAAAATATAATTAGTCAGTTCAGAACCTTATATATTGCATATGAAACCTTTATAATGGGATAATTATATTAAATTATATGACCAATCTTTGTAAACACAGTTGAATTGGAATATTTTTCAAGCAAAAATTTGGAATTATTGATTTTGATGATATCACATAAAAGTATCACTGATATTCCTAAGCCCCTGCTCCCTTTTATCCCTGTAGAAAACACTTTTTCTGACAGAAAAGTAGAAAAAAATGCTGCCTAGCACTTTGGTGTCCTTGTTCCCTTCTGTGCCTCATGGCCTGTTTAACAATCATGTCAGGCAAATCACAAAGCACAGTTTCAGTTTAGTGCTGCAGAGAGTTTCAGTTTAGTGCTGCTACTGTGGGTTTAACTATCAAGCACCATTTGTAAGTGTGGTTTCTGGATGCTATGGTGGCCTCATAATTTTAGAATAGACCCCAGAAATTATGAGTTCATGAAATTAACTGTATTATGATCTCTCCTTTATGAATGTCAGTGGAGAGTGACAATGCAGTTTATGTAAAGTATGGATGGTCTACATACAGACCATAAAAATGAACATAAAGATACTCTGTTTTTTTCCAGTCTGACTGTATAGATTCCAGATGTGCTTCTCTTCCTTTCAGCAAGAAAGACTGCCTTTAATGATATTTTAATCTGATTTACAAGGCAGTCACTGTGGGAATAGACTCAAACTATCAGAAGTGGAATAAGTCATGCAAGAGATGGGTCTCTGGGGAGGATGGAGAACCCAGCCAGAATGCCTTTTTTATTGTGTTGTAACATGAAGTTTTTACCTTTTATCCCTGAAGTTACCCCTCCTTCCCTGGACCTTTTGTCTCCCTAATTAGTATGCAAGCCTTGGCCAGGCCAGGTGAAGTCCTCTCATTGGCCCTTAGTTAACCCCTTCCCCACTGGCTGTTAAACCTTTAAATACCCCGACCCATACTAAATAAACTCTCTCTCTCTGCACCCTCCCCTGTGGTCTCTGTGTGTCTCTCTCCTGTGGTCTCTGTGTGTCTCTCTCCTGTGGGACATGTAGGGGACCACGTGGACGGAGAGGGGGGGGTGTGAGGGGGAGCGCTCCCCTCAGCTGTCGCAAGTCACCATTAAACATGCAGCTTATTTTTCACATCCTAGGTAGATTTTATGCATTGAAGCAAATTCCTGAACAATATGGTCTCCTCAGATGCTGCTAAGCCTAATACCTAGTTTTGATGTTAGGTGCATATCTGGTGGTTTAATTTAAAGCCTCTTGCAACAAATTGGTGATTAAAATTGTCCTTGTCCTTACAAGATCATCCTGGAACTCAAATGTCCTTGTTACAACTAACTGATCATCCTGCCTATTGTAATTCTTTTGCTGGTCCTCTTCACCAACTTTACATGGGGTTTTGTGAGGAGATTTAGGGGTAGGTGAAACAAACATGCCCTTCTTCAGGCTACTTCAGTATCTGTATTTTCCTACCATACCATAAATTTCATTTAAACATAGTTCTGTAGGTCCATCACTACCCTTCATATCAGATCTTCAGAAAGGAATGGAAAATGGGTTTTGGAATTTGGATCTCTTGACCTTATGTTTATTAGTAATTTGTCCTTCCATGGTTATTCTGCTTCTGCAACCTTCCGACATTCAAACACTAGCTGTAGACCAGTGATGACCCATCCTCAAAGCTAAAATGTCAGTTTGAGATTTCAGACATTTGCCAAGAACAGAAACAAAATTTGAATGGATAAGAAAGCTGGTTCAGGCTGCTGATTCTAAAAAGTTAGCTTTGAAAATAGTATTGCTATAAGAAAAATGACATTGAATTACTTTTAAGAATTTGGACAATGTCAGCAGCACTGACACTGTAGTAACTGATGCTGAGTAGCAGGATGTCTTTTTTCAATGAGATGATAATTTAGATGCTTCTTGGTCATCCAGTGTTTGTCTGTCTTGTTTTCTATGTAAAATGTTGTGGAAGTTTTAGTCCCACCTCACTCTTTCCACTAAGAAGATAATATATTTTGTAGCCTATATGGTGGAGGCATCAGGTGAGTAAGAATATTGCTATTCAAGGACTGCTGGAGTTCTTCAGAACACCTAGTGCCCTAAAGCTATTCTTAATAACTTGATTAAAATATGTTGAGAGAGCTTCTATTTTGAATGTATAATTATATGAAAGAAGGAATATTTTGCATTATTATTGCTCCTGGAAAAGATTTTTGCTTCTGTACTGATGCTTGAATCAGTATCCTCCTACTACTCCATAGCTGATAACAGAAACAAACACTATGATTTAAAACGTGTTTCTTCTGTAATCAATCACATATTTTTTGACTTGAGGCATTTGCTCCAGAAAGAGTTTAACTTAATAAGCTGCTTGCAGTATTCCCTAAGACCTTTGATTCATTAAAACAAACAAGAAGAACTTTGCTTGGATGGAATAATACCATTCTAAAATTGCACTCTCATTTGCTTAGAGACACACAAGGAGCAATATCATCATTGCATGTCTTTCAATTATCTTTGTATTATCTTAGTGTGTCAGCAGTAATTTTTGAAGACTTCAAGTATATTATTTTTTATATACCTTCATGTTTCAGGAACTTCATAAGGAATGGAAAGTGTACACATCGTTCTTAGTTATTATAAACCAAATTGTCTGGGTCAGGTCTAAAGAGTACAAATCATGGAAAAAGAAGAAATCACCTAGAAAGAAAAAGCCTCATGATCAACATACCATGTGGATCTAGGAAAGGGCACCCATAGAATAGGAGAAGAGTTCACTAGTTTATAAAGTTAATAGTTAGTCAGTTATTTAATGTATTGTAATAGGACTTACTTAATTTCAAATTTTACTTACCCCTATTGGTTGTTGTACCCCAGTTCTACCCTGGTTACACCCCTGTTATTGGCCGGTTCCCTGTTGGCTGGCCAGTGGTGCAGTGCAGATGCACCATATATGGCTACCCACTCCTCTGCTCCTCCCCTGTTCTGCCTTATATGTGGAAACCCTTCCCCTTTTTCCCTTGTTTGATGTAGACCTGGTTAAACTCCTCCCTGAACTCCACCCCTGTTCTAGTCCTTTCCACGCCTACCCTATTTAAGCCAGCATCCATCTTAATAAATTGGCCATTTCACTTCCACCCTGCTGCGGAGTGGTCCTTCCTTTATTCCTACAGGTCTGCATCACCAAATGACGGTGTTCACCTGCCTGCCATGGCTTCTTAATGTGGAGGTTTGGGTTGGCTCCCTGCCAAGCCCAAGGGCCAACCACACAGATTGACCCCCCTCCCGAGAGAAAAGGGAAAAAAAACCAAAAGAGAATTGTAGTAAAAGTATATATATTCACATATATTACAATTATATATAATCAAGCACTATGAATATACAGAATAAGAACCCCAAACAACTCCAAAAGGGGAAGGGAAAGGGAAATGGGACAAAAATAGGTAGGAACAAAACAAAACAGATACACACACACTTGTAAACTCAGGGAAAAGCTCAATAAGTAACTAATACAATAAATTCTCACCAAAAGTAACTTCCCTCAAGAGAAGCAGTAGAGACCTCCACCTCCAGCTGAGGCACCAGTTTCTCCGAGAGGCCTCAGCTCACATAGAAAAGAGCTAAGCCAACACAGAGACCTGATGTCCTCCCCAGCACACGAAAGGAAGAGAGCAAAAAGGGAGGAAACTCCCCATCTTATATACCCCTGATTATGTGAAGGAATGGTGTGGAATACTTCCTTAATAATAACCTGGTTACTAGGGGAGGCCCAGACCAAAACCAAGAAAACTAAACCACCACACTTAAATATACTGGATAGTGTTTTAGGTTTAAATAAACGACTGCATACACTGGCAAAGAGAGGTTATGCAAACTTAACAATTAAAATCAGTTTTATTACAGGTACAGCATCATCCCAAATTCCATTTTGCATCGTACAGGGTTTCAGATTAAATGGTACATTGGATTTTGGACTACTTTATCTGCAAGAGCATTTTTCTTCATCAGATAAGTTAAAAAAGGGCAGAATGATAACTTTGGAATTTCACAACTGATTTTCAGATTTAATCTCACAAGTGGTGATTCACCTATAGTATAAGATGGTACTTGACTGTATTTCATGAGATATTTTTTGTGAGAGATGTGGGTCAGTTGGTTGGATGAGGCTCTTTCTTTCTGCTAGAGGTACAATACCTCAGCATAGTGACAAATAACAAAAACTTCTAAGGATTTCTTCATTATAATAGATTAAATATATGTAGACTGATGAAAGACTATGTTAGCTGGACTCCAATGACTTGATATGGAAACATATAAAAGACAAATTTTCTTCTGTAGGAAAGGATATGTTTTAAAGACTGAAAGGGGAAGGTGTCAGTAGGATTTCATTTTGCGCTTTTTTACACTGCGCTGTAGGTCTGAGAATTTCTAACTTGATATATGTCTCCTTAATGAAAATGACCTGTTAGGTGAGCTTAATTCAGTATACATATACATAGTTACACGTTTCACCAGGTGGTGATGTTTTCCTCTATCAACACCATTTACACCATCTTTGCTTTCTGGAGTAATGCAAACAATAGGGACCTCAGCTTGGAATAGGAGCTAAGAGGGGTATTCCTGTATATGTTTTGCTAATGAGCAAATATAATAACATAAAGCATAGGAAAATAATTTTCCATTTTATTTCAGGATGATTTACCATTGAGAAATCTTTCATTCCACGATTCCCTCTCCTTCATTTTTGCACCTGGGAGACATTTTTTCATTTAAATTGGTACTGCTCAGAAAGTGTGTTATTTTGAAAAAGGTTTTCTTAAAACTAGAAAATCACATTGAATGAAGTCCAAATAGAATATGTGGCCTTTTTTTTTCTGACTTGTTTTTAAAAGTTGCTTTATGTTGTGATAGAAAAGCTAGAAGAAAAAAAAAAAAAAAGGAAGATAAAAAGACAAGAATGAGGTTTTTCAAACATATGTATTAAATCTTTGTTTTAGTTTTCATTTTACCTGATTTTTATTTCTTGTTGTTAAAGGGAGGTTGGTATGTGGATTCTGAATTTTAATGTTTAAACTAATCAGTGTATCAATTAAAACAGCCCCTTTTTAAATATTATTATGAAATACTTTTTTTTTTTCTTTGAGATGCTCACTACTGTTTACTGCCATTTGAGAACAATTAAGATGTTGTGCTTCCTCAGGAATGCTGTTTTGCCAGATGTTAGCTGGTAGCTGTTTTATCCTATCTAAGAGTCAATCTCTTCAACAGTGAGTCACTTGTGGTGTTGGTTTTGATAATTTATTTAGTTTTTTGCTAATCAGTAAGACTATTATTTCTGGAAGCAGGGATTACCCATAAGCTAATTTCTTAAGTGTATATAGAAAAATAAAAAAGAAATAAAATTAACTTATATTAACTTCTATGAAGCAGATACAGAGGATTGCTTTGAAGTTCAGTTTAGCTGACTGTAATTTCCATTATTGCTTTATTTCAGAAAAAAAGACATTAACATTGGCAAAACCTACCTTTTTTTTAACCTTTGCTTACATCATTGAGGCAGTCGTATTAGATGTAAATTTACAATAAAATTGTATCTGATGTTTATTTTTGTATGCTGTGTAGGCGTATGCAAAATGACAATACGAAAGAATAATAAACATAAAAGGTGAATTTTAAGGATACTGTGGCTGCACAAGGAACCACGGCCAACATTCAACTGGAGACAGAGTTCTGCTGTACTTGGAGGGTTTTACTCCTCTGGTCATTATTGGAGGAAAGAAGTGTGGGGTTTTTTCATTTTTAAAATATTGTGGGCCACATAACAGAACTCTGAATGTGTTCTGGCTGCAGAGGGACTCTGCATGTGCTTAAACCTGGGCATGCGCTAAGTATTCAGGGTGACACTGAAATCTGCTCTAAGCAGTATAGGGGAGCAGTGAAGAGACAGGAGTGATATAAAGAAGACCTTGAAGAAGAAAGAAAAGTATGTTGGGTATCATAGAATCACAGAATCACAGAATATGCAGACTTGGAAGGGACCCACAAGGATCATTGAGTTCAACTCCTGGCCCTGTACGGGACCATTCCCATAGAATCATATAATGGCCTGGGTTAGAAGGGATCTTAAAGATCTTGTTCCAACCCCCCTGTCATGGGCAGGGACACCTTCCACTAAACCAGGCTGCTCAGAGCCCCATCTAATCTGGCCTTGAACACTTCAGGGATCGGGCATCCAGAGCTTCTCTGGGAAACCCATTGCAGTTCCTCACCACTCTCACAGAAAGGAATTTCTTCCCAATATCCAACCTAACCCTACTCTCTTTCAGTTTGAAGCCATTCCCCCTTGTCCTGTCACTCCATGCCCGTGTAAATAGTCTCTCTTCATCCTTCCTGTAGGCTCCCTTCAAGTACTGGAAGGCTGTGATCAGGTCACCCTGAAGCCTTCTCTTCTCCAGACTGAACCATCTCAATTCTCTCAGCCTTTCAGTATCAGCCAGGTTTGCTTTATTTAGGGAGAAAGATGTTGGCTCGCTTCCACGTCTTGGTGTATTTCTTCTTTGTATAAAAGGTAGGATGGAGGGAAACTGACTGTGAAAGGAGAAAAACTATGGAATTTTTTTTCTATGATGAATCAGAGCAAAAAGCCTTTTGAAGGCTTTTTACTTTGATTACTTTAAAATGTTGTAATGGATTGATACAGGAATGATTAGTTTGCCTACTGAGGCTTCCTGGGTATGTGTTCTTGTGTTCACATAAGGCTTGTGCTTCATTACTGTTCTGAGCAGTAGAAGACTGATGAAAAACAAAAATAGTTTGTCACAGTTCTCCATCTCACATCGAGATTTTGTTCTGCCTCATGAATTTTAAACTTGTCAAAAGGTTTAAAACATTTCAACAAAAAACTATAATCTGCTGTCTTAAAAATTTTGTCTTTATGAGGTAGGAACAAAGCACAGCCTTAATTTGGCTCTTTCTCAGGTGTGTTCTGTTTCTCTATATCCTATGTATTGCACTAGAAAATTAGTATATAACTTAATCGATAAATGCTATTTTACAGATGTCATATTGCAATGTTTTTAGTTTTTCTTTCTGTATTATGTAAAATACAAGTATTTCATAAATAAAGTTAGGAACATCATTGAGTTTGAATGAAAACATTAAAGAAAGACACTGTTCCTTTAGGATTTATGAATATTTCCAAAGATGAAAGTGGAGTCATAAACTAAAAGGGATTGGTGGGTGGGTTTTTTTTGGGTTTAGTTGATTGGCTTTGTTTTGTTGGTTTTTTTTCAGTTTACTTTTAAGCAACACACTCTCATTTAAAGTAGCATATTTAAAATTCTAGGTCTGTGTTCAGTTTTTTATGCAAGTACATAAAACAATTTGTATATGTCTATCTATATTTATGCATTCTCTTTGCTGGAGTTGTTCCAACATGCTGGTAATACTTTGTAGGTCCTACGGCATTGTAGATCATCTGAAAATGTTGTAAGTCTGGGCAATCAATATATTCTTGCTTTATGAAATTGACATCTAGTAACAAGAAGAAAGGCCCTGCTGCAGAAATCAATAAATATGTGCTGAAAACCTTTTCCTGTGAAAAGTTTGTGCAGAGTTTATGGCAGAGATGAAACCTTCTTGATCACAGGTTCATTTTAAACTTTGCTATTAGGCAAATGCAGTGGGATGCTTCTCCTGTGAGTCTCATTCTGAGGTTGCTTTGTTAATGGCACAGGGATGAAATGAGTACAGTGGACAACACCGTGGGAATTCAGCATTTATAAGCTGTCAGATGCATGAGTTTGTGCTCGTGTGGTTTATACAAAGCATAGTTCACATTTGAAGAAATTGTTGCTTCCTACTTTTTACTGGCAAGGCTTTTGCTGGGTTTCTGAGTTCCCCTTGGCTGTGGAACACGGAAAAGATAGTAATTGTAGGGCCCATCTTCAGTTTGCTAACAGAAGACAAAATCTTGATAGACTTGAAGAGTGATATGCCTGGGTAGGTGAAGCAAATTTAACTTCTAGCTAAATAAGTGGGTCACAGATTAAATGTAATATGGGATACCAAAGCAATCTCTATTAGTTCTTCCTCTTGTGTGTAGGCTACACAGAAGATTAACTAGTTCATTATTCAAGTCCTGATGAAGCTGTGTTGCAGCTTTTCTTCTCAAAGCTCAATATTTAGTTCAGATGTGATTCCTCTTAATAATGCTGAGTCCAACATGGCATGCTTGTAACACAGGATGGACTTTGCCTTTTCAAACCTTCTTAAATGGTTTCTGTAAATGGAAATAGGTTAGAGGATTAATTATCCCCTCAGAATTAATTCAGTGAGATTTTTTCCTATGAGTTTGGCAGAATATGAAAGACATAAAAAGGCCTGTGCCTCAGATTATTCATTTCTTTTTTTTTTTTTTTTAAAATTAATGCACCTTTTTCCATTTCTCTTTGTAATAGTAAAAGAAATAGAAAGGTTCTAACTCAGGAAATGGCAGAAATGATAACAGCATGTGAACTGAATAACAAATTCACAATAATTGGAAGTATTTGCTTTAAGAAAGTGCTTTATGAGATGATTTTCACTGAGCAGATTTTTTTTAAAAGTAAATAGGAATTTGTTCTGGAATAATTTTAGGACATCTCATGTGAAAAAGATATATGCTCATTGTATGCATACTCTTCTAAATTATGTTTAGAAGAGCTTATTCTAAGGGACAACTGCACAACACGAGGTGGTGGTGTTTGACATTTTTGCACAAGAATAATTTGTCTGAAACTACTGTCTTGAAGTTACAACTATGAGAGCAAATCACAATGTTGTTAAGAATATTCTGCTGGCCATGTCTTGTCACTGAACTAGGATTGAGCTAATATTTATAAGTCAGTGTCAAGGGAGGAAAAGGTCTATTGTTTTCTGACCTTCAAGCAACATATTTTGTCCAAAGCCAAAATAGAGTGAAAACTTCAGAGCTGACAAGAATATGCACTCTTAGGTTTGTCTGTAGAGTAGAATTTAAGTTTCATTTTTAAGACTGAACATGTTTTGGCTCTGAAAATTTTATATTTATAGTTTTGAAAATGTTCAATGCACTTATCATAAGATAGTAAGACTTTGTGGAAACAATAATTCTGTTTTGTTGAAGAATATTTGCTTGCTTTGTTTTTGGAACTTTTGACATCTGTAGCAGTGCTTCTGCACGATATTACTTCCATTATCATTTTGAAACATGAAGAAATATCATTTTCCACTTCCAGATCAAGGACAAGTTATACCCTTAAGATCAAACATGTGTTCTTGTTCATGCTCTGCAATTTGTCATTTATACATCTGATTATCCCACTGCTGGAAAGAAGGATTGAAATATTCTTGCCACCTATTTATATTGGTATTTAAGAATTAGACTTGCACAGCTTCATTTCTTCTTTTAGTGGCATTTTATCTTCCAGACATGCACAAATAAATAATGAATTTTTTATTCCCAGCATAAGGTCACTTCAACTGATTTTGCATTGTTTTTTAAGATATTAAATAGCAGTGGTCTTCATCTTTTTCTACAGCATTTTTTTCTTATTTCTTGACACAGCATAGTGAAACATCTGTTGTTTAATGTCTTGAAGAGAAGTGCTGGTTTGTTGAAATACATTATTTACTAGCCAAGGACTTTTCCTACTTGGGAAATGCTTTGACCCAAAGCTTATGAAAATGTCATAAGCTTCAGACCTGTACATTAAGTGATGCTATAGGATCCCTGACTTCTTTTGGACTGATGTTACAGAGACATTTAATTAGCTATACATTCACCCATTCCATGATCTGGGATATTCATCATACTCATCTTCTCTGCTCCTTGGTAAACTCAGCCAGTCCTTGAGAGGGTGTATGGCTGAGCCAGAGAAAGTCACGGTGTAAAAGAGGGCATGGTTGTTCAGCCAGGGGATATTTTCCAGAGGCGTCTGCTTCAAAGATCCCAAATAGCCCCATCTCACGAAGTGAGCTGGTGCATCCCCTCCATGTCTCGTCACCTGGAAAATCTGGAGACTTGGGAGGTTGAAAGCCAAGGGCTGCGTTTTCCTTTTTCTTGCTGGTGTGATTGTTTTCTGTGTATAATGAGCACAGCTGCACAGCGTCCACAGGGGTGTGAGATATGGGCAGGAGTTGTTTTATTCAGTTAGTGTTTGTTGCTGTTCTTGGTGAAATGCTTCTTCTTTATTTTTAATATTATTGCACTGTCTTAGGTATCTCAAAACAAAAGCAGAAAGCATGACCTATTGATGATGCCTTTTTAAAAATTCAGCGTTTTTTCATCACTTTCCATGTGATAGTTTGGCATTCAGTTCAAGACTAAAGAAACCTCAATACTGTCAACTGCTCAGGCAATGGAAAGGAAGAGACATGATTGAAAAAACGACAAAACAAAGATGCTCAGTAGAAATAAGTGACCTGACACTACTACTAAAATTGCCAGTGTGATGCTTTCAAGTGCTAGCTGGTTTCATGCACTATTAAACAAGGGTTTCTTTAATGCTTTTGCAAAAAGACCTTTTACCTTCTATATTGTAGATATTTTAGTTAAATTCCACTTTTACATTTAATTATAGTTATTGTGACATAATCTATTTCATTCATATATATTTCACTTGTGCTAATCTTATGTCTAATTTTACATCAGTTGTATACCTGTTCTTATCCAGTTTTATAGTGTTTATGTCCAGAAGCAGAAGTTTTGCATTTCTCCCTGCTGTATTCTTGCACATTTCTTCACTCAAAATCCACCTTAAAGTATTTTTTTTCTTGAAGTCTGTTCTATCAGCCTTATGCAGCCTGTGTCACTTGGAATTCTATATAACCATCTGTACCCCATTGAGGTAAATGATACATCCTTGAAAATAATAAATTTATCCCTTTCTTTTTTATCATTCTAGACACAATATCAACCTTGAGATAAACATGAAAACATTACTAAGAATGTTAAAGTTGGTCCATTTACTAGTCATTGCTTTAAAAATTTACTCTTTTTGATGGAGATGTCTTTTACCTTTTGGTCACTCAAAAGATATATTATTTTATAGAGGCTAATTAAGATTTTGCTTCCTAAAAGGTATTTCTTGGGAGTAGGGAGGTAGTATTAGCATGCCAATGGATTATTAGAAAACAATGAACATGCAAATCTAATTTCTTTTCATATTGCAAACATGTGACCTGAGGCAAGAAGGAAAACACTTTGACACAATCTAAAATAGTAACACTCTCCCACATTTCCTTAGACAAGTGAGGTACCCAAAACCCATAGACCTTTAGTGCTTGACGGTACACAGCAATTAGCACAACCTGAAACCATATTTTCCTTGTTCTTCTCACAGTTAGGTATTTCCAAGTACTTCTTATTGGCAATAGGATATTGTAAACACATTCTCCAACCTTCATTTCTATTTATACACTGTTATTTGGTTATTTTTATGCCTACTGTAAGACCATTTGAATCACCTCTATACATGAGGTTCTTTATTTTCTGTTTGGAACAATCTGTCCCTGATTGACTCTTTTTGCTTCCCTCCCTATTATAGAAGAAAGGTCTAAGGATAAACTGCACTGAAGGATCTCATTTGCCTACAATATTTGAAAGGTCTCCTATAAGTCCATTAAGGACTACCAACACCTCTTTTATAGGACTTGGAAACAGCTCCTGCATCCTTTAATTATTTGTTAACAAAAGGTGCTTGCAAAGGGTCATATTATTTCCATATAAATTAAAGTAGAAAGTATTTCTTCTGATGAGAGAGGTAATTGTAAAGCAATTTTATAAATTCAAGGGAAGCAAGGGCTGGTAATGTGAATTCTGTAGCCTTGGGCTAGCAGGCATATTTTGCATTGTAAGTAATTATTGATTTCTTTCAGACATCAATAGAAGCACAAGAGTTGACAATAGTTTTGACTCAATTGTGATGTGCAGCATGGATAATTGTTAAACCAAGCTTCTCTCAGGTTGGTAGAATATTACTGAGTTCTGGGTTTGGAAGATACTTAATCTGAAAATGAAAGGGAACACCTGTTTGAAGAACCACATCTCTGGCAGGAAGGGAATTGACCCCTAAAATCTTGCAGAATAGGAGTAACAGCATTTTCATGAAACTACTTTGAAGCAACAGAAAAACTTCCCCCAAGTGTATTTTTGTTAGCCATTGAAAAAGTAAAATGTTAATGAACAAAATGTTCATTTGTTATTCTGATTTATTAGTTAGAAACATCTTCACTGGGGTACTTTACTAAAGTTAATTTACTGCACTGTTTTATTAAAAGCAGAAATACAGAAGAATAGAAATTGCAAGAAACAGATTTATAATTAAAAGAATTGTTAAATATTTGTCTCCCAGTTACTGTAAAACATCTGCTGAGCTAACTGGACATAGGACTAGGCTGGTACAATCCAAGGAAGCAAATTGTCACCAGTAGAGACTTTCAAAATTACCACCTTGTCTCTTTCTAGATAAATTTTTATATGATAACCATAGCTCAATCTTTTTTTCTGGTTTGTGATAATTTATAGAGTCTGAAAACTTTTAATATTTTCAAGTGTTTTGTTTGTAAATCATTATTTTAAAATATTTTTGCATCAGTTTTAGGGAATTTGTCTTACATGTCATTCTTAAAAATTATGAAGGATAGATTTGTAGTTGAAATTATAATAAATATTCTACATAATCTTGGCAATAGAATTTATGAGTAGATTTGGTTGTGAAAAACTGCCACTTAGATTGCACTTCTCCAATATTAATTTGCTTTACATAAAAATGGAGTTGTACATTTCTAATACTTATATGTGGAGGAAATATACATAAATATTTGCAACATTGTTTTCATAGTCCCTAAAATAATCAGGTCATGAATACATTGAAAAGAAGGAGGAATGTTCCAAAGAACTTTCCAGAATCCTACTGGAAATTAAATGGCACACACAGAAGTTAGTTTAATTCCAATGTATTGCTGCTTCTAGATCAGAGAAAAAAAATGTCAAACAAAATATTGAGTCTATGTCAACCTGCTATGTTTCTAGGAAGCAAACACAAATCAATTCATTTCTAGATCCAAGAGAAAATTCATCACAGTCTGGATTTTAAGTGGAATCCCTCCTTGTACCTCTATTGCCTTCAGTCAGATATCATTAATTTACTGTACATACAGTTATTGCTCATTTATATTTGGTAAATCTCAAGAAATCTATAGATGAGTTATGCTTTGCAGTTCTTCACTTGTAAGAGGAGCAAGTTTTGTTCCTGTGGAAAATGCAGAGGAAATTCCCATAGCAGATCTCCACTGTATTTCTCTTCACTTCTCTGGATTACCTTTAACTTTAGGATAAATTAAGTGGTGTGGAATATGTCGACCTCAAAGAATGAAGAATTGACTCACAGTTGAGGTTTTCGCAAAGGTTGTAAAGGACTGAAAGGGTATTTAAAAGAAATGAAGTTTAAGAATATTGTGTCATGCCTTTCCATTTACACATTAGGAAATTTGGTCATAAACTAGAAATCATATTTTCTAGGGAAAAGACAGAGTTAAAAGATTCCCTATGCTTTTGAAGGGCTTAAAGATTTGTCTAAGTTATTCTGTAAATTTAAAAAAGAACTTCCAGGAGATAAGCATGTTTTCATTCTTTTTAATAATTGCAGTAATTATTGTGCAATTGGCACTGGGGATTGATCTCTACTTATGCAGGAAGAATGCCCCAATACCTAATTGGATACAGCTGTACACTGTTTGGGTTTATTTTTAGAGTTGAAGAGAGTAATGAGACATTTCAGATACTGCGGAATCCTTAGCAGGATTACATGAACTCAGTAAATCCATCTCAAAAAATTGTGAATTACATGGTACATTGAATTGCAAATTATCTCTATAACTCATCCCTCATGTAACATCACTGGTGTCAGTGAAATTGCAGTGCTCACAAAAGATTGTATGTTTTAACCCCTTTGCAATAATGCTTTCAAAAACACATTACTGATCCTCAACATCAGGTAATGTGGTGGTTGACCTTGAAGCCTTGTTAAGGCATGGGATTGAAAAGCAAGAGATTTATCTTTAAATTGACATTATTGGACTTACCCCTCAGACAATCTAAGTGCTTTCTCTACCACATGTCTTTTTATAGCAGACCTCAGGATTGCAGCATCACTCTGGTTCCTCCTTCTTCAGGCTTTTCCGTGACTTGATCTTTCACACATTCTTTACTCCTTAGTAAAATTGTATCTCACCACTGTCAGAAGTTTGTGCTTTATTTATCTTCAGAACAGTGCAAATCAGCTGAAGTGAGGCCAAGAATGCAGTTTGGCTTGGTTTGTTGGGGTTTCTTTTGAACTGTCAGAAATGAGAAATGTAGAAGATACAGTATGCAGAGAGGTAGCTCTGACATTTTCCCACAGGCAAGATGATGAACTATTTGCAGCAATGTGATTGGTCTGTCAATATGTCAATAAAATCTTTCCTATAAAATGCTGACTGATGATACAAGCTCTCACTATGTTTGTCATTAAACTGCACAACCAGATGACAGTGTTGCATTAGAGCTGTGTGAAACGGTGGTAAAACAGGAGGATATGATAACAATTGTAAATTTAGGATCATAATTAAAAAAATATGTTCAAGTGATTCGTGAGACACTTAAAACAGAGTAATCACTTGATAACATTGCTACATCTGGTCAGCAGTACAGAGTTGTAAGAATTTCCTCCTTGGTAGCCAAACAGCAGGAAACTGTTCCATTTGATAACAGGGTATGTGTGTGGCAGACCAACAGAAATAGCCAGATAATGGGAAAAGGCAACAGAAAAATAATTCATCTTGTCCTAGTTTTATGGACAACGCAGCCAGGAGCAACCTCCTGGCTGTGGTAAGCCTGGAATCTCTTCTTGCAGCCTTAAGAGGGTTGGATGGGCTCTTTTGCAGGCTCTTGAGTAAACAGACTGTTTTACAGCTCACCTGGGCCTCTTACAGTATTGTCTGGGTGGTTAAATCACAACAACAGAACTGTTTCTTCTTTTGCTCTGCAAAAAAATCATTCAAGTATTTCTTGTCAACTAGGCAAAATAATTTGGCTGCATGTTTGGTCCGTTAGGGAAAATTGCTGTTGGACTGCAGTGCTTGTCTTTCTATTTGGGTAAGAAGTCAGATCAAAACAAAGCAAAGTGATCTCAGACTCTCCAGAGGTGATGCCTGTTGGTTCTCTAACCAGCAGAATCAGGTCCCAGTGCAGGGCTCAAAGAAAGACAGGCTGCTAGATGGCACAAAGGATCAGAGAATTAGTGTAACTCCTTACCCAGCAAGTGACTATTCTTGTTTTAGTGTGTGATGTGCATTTAAAGACCTGCCAACCCACAGTTAAAGGGACCACTATGAACTACATTAAGAATTTAAGTGGCAGCTCTCTAAAATGCAAAGTGCAGATAGTCAAAATTGGTTTCCATTGCTTTCTGAATACAAACAGTAGCTGATTTTGGGATGACATTTACCTGTGCTGGAGAGGAACAGAGAAATAACTCCCTTGTGTCAATAATCCTCATGAGTTATTCTCTTTCCTCAGGAGTGAAGATAAATGCCATCACAGATATAAGCAGCCACGTAATATATAAAGGGTAGTGAATGGGTTGGATGTGTGTACATATTATTTATTTTCTTGAGTTATTGACGACCTTTAAGCAGGGACACTAAAACTACGGGAAATGTTTTGTTCCCCAGCAGTTCTGTTTACTTGATATTTTTGTACCCTTCAGACTTTCTGCCAATTACTATGTTATTACTTACTTTGAAGAATACTTTTCTCAGTGGCCCTAAAAATATCATCAAATATTCATAGAGAATTTAACTGAGTTATATCAGTATTCTCAGTATTCACCGTGATTTCAGCTCAGGGAATTATTTCCGTTTAAGAAAGGTCATTTAAGCATATGCATGCTGAAGTTCATGCTACGTACTTGAAGTGTTCTTCTGGCTCTGGACTGATAATAAAAACAGATAAATTAAAGAAAAGTTCAAAGGCAGAGATAAAAGGAATGCAGTTGAAAATAGCATTCTAAATATGTAGCAATAGTAAATGTACTTTTTAAAAAACTATTTGTTCTTGATGACCATAATACTTGCATATCAAAAGGAATCTGCAAACCATATCCTTTACTCTTTATATATAAAAAAAAATGTTTATTTTATTTATGTTTGCATGATAGAAAAACTTTTCTTTCCGGTAAATATTCATATAATGCAATTAAAGGAAGTAAACAACATTTAAATTCAAACTGCAATAATATTCTAAAGGTCTGACCAAATAAAAATTGGCTCAGCTGTCAGTGACAACTAACGGGGTTCCCTTCAATTCAGTTCAGGTTTATTAAGCTTAAAATTACATCAGTCACAATTTTTTCCTTTCCTAGTTAGTCATAAAGAAAGAAGTGGAAAGTGTTTTCCCTTAAGCCACAAAGATTACTGATAATAAAAGAATTAAGCTTTCCAGAACAAAGAATATTTATCATATGTTGAAGCACTCTAAATTGAATCTAACAAAATTCTTTCCATGTTGTGAAGAAAAGGAAATTGGAACTGTGCTTCACAATAGAAGATCTCCCTGTGACAAAATACTGAAGAATTTAGAGGGCTCATTGTATCAGTGAAAGGCACTGTGATAATGGAAAACGAGCTTATTTGTGAAATGTTGGAGATTCTGACTCTGTGGGTTCAATCTGAGTTTAGTCATGATCAAGCAAGATTTTCTGGTGTGGTAAGAATACAGATTTTGTTCTCTGCTTAGTTTATAACTGTGGAAAGCATTGAGCTATATCATCCTAATAAACTCAAAGAAAGAAGGAAAAGAAGTTCCGCTAAGGGGAAGAAAAATCATATAGAGCCAAGTGTTCCTTAAAAAATCATAGTGACAACATCAACACAAATTATTTTTATGCAAAGAAAAGGAAGAATGTGCATTAAGAAATAATTTTAAGGAACCCAAAAGCTCTGTATCAAGCTCAGATGTAAGAAGATAATGTCAGCAAACAGAAATCAGGTCAAGTTACAAAGGATGAACATAAAGAATCAAAACCACCCAAAACAACTGGAAACAAAATACAAAAGATCAAACTGAAATACAACTAATATCAAGCATGTCAAGAAATATTTGTTTTTACCAGGACAAGAAACAGAGTTGGTCTACAGCTGAGCATTAAGATAGGGCTTACGCTGACAGCTCTGAAACGTCTAATGCCTTTTCTATCAGTTCTTGTAAAGAAAGATCTATCCATTTGTGCAGTAATAGGTCATGCTCACTCTGAAACAGAAGAAAATCAGGTGAGAGGTTTAAGGAAATTAAATATTTCAGATCGCTGAGTCTAGAAAACTTCATCCTAGGCTACTTAAAGAACTGATTGAAGCAATCTGGAACTGGTGGTAATTTAACACTGTAGACAAGTGAAAAAGAGGAGAAAAAATAGAAGAAGGCAGAACGCAATGTGTATTGTTAAAAAAGAGGATGTAATGTGGACAAAATTAGACATTTTAGCTTGCCTTTCAATTATTGGAAAAATTCCATCTCTCTATCCCCCCAACTCAAAATTCTTGGAACTGAATAAGTGCAGGCATTTCAAAGGTGAGGAGATTTTAAAGAAACATATAGAAGATTTAGACAATTCCAAGTGTCCTTTCTGATAGGATAAGGACCAGACAATTTAGGAGAGAAACAGCGGCTGTCATGTAACTTTGCACTAGTAAAGACTTTTTAAATTATTATAACTTTTTTACTGTTTGAAGTGATACCTTCATAACTGAGGAATAGAAGCACATAAAACTATCTTGGAAAATCTTATAAGAAAATGTTACTGTGGGAAGCAATTATCCATGGCTCATTCTAGAAGAAAGTATTAACTGGAGTTTTTAGAACTCCATCTTAGGACTGATTCTGCTCAGTATTTTAGGTAGCTGTTTAGGTGATGGAATACAGTTATTAACTCCATAAATGACCCTAACTCAGGGATAACTGCAAATACACTAGAGAACACAGAATTTGAAATTACCATGAAAAGCTATGGAATTCATGGGGAAAAAGTAAATATGGGCAAATGTAATATGATAGAGGATAAATGAATTTGAATTAACTGTTTGATGATGTTCAAAAAACGCATATCTTGTCAGACATGAGAAAAGGAATGTACGTGTATACATACATTCTGTGTATCTGCAAAGTAATCTTTCAATCTTGAGGCCCAGAAAGTTATCTTGGAGCTCTCCACTTCAAAAAAGATATGTGGACAAACTCATGAACATCCAGAGAAGAAAATAATTATTAAAGTTACAGGAAACATGGCCAGTGAAGGTAGAGAAGAAGTTTCAAAGAGAAAGGAGAGGGGTGTTCTGTCACAGTCATCTTCAAATACCTATAAAGACTGATGTAAAAGCAAAATTATGTCTACATCAGTGGAGGATAACATGAGAAGTAGTGGCTTTGAAAATCAATAAGAGTTTTAGAGAGGGTTTGATGAAAACCTTTCTAATGATAATTAAAAGCTGGAACAGAAAGGCTGTGAAGTCAACCTCACTCAAACTAAAAACATGCCAGATAAGGATTTCAGGTTTAACAAAATGTAGTTTTGACCTCTCTGAAGCACAGGGATGGAAAACATGACACTTGTGAGTTCAACCTTATTTTTGTTAATTTCAACAGCTTGAAATGAGGGGAGGGAGATCAGGAGTTTTTGTCAAGCACTTTTAGTAAGGGAGGAGAAGCAAAGGAACGCTTCTCAATTGTCATCCAGTTTGTGGTTATGTAGATAATGTTGAATTTGATACCATTCAGTGTTTGGAGTTTTGTAGAATTGCATAGGTCAAATGAAGATGAATCAAAAATATATTTGGTAGGCTGTTATTTACTACTCATATTTCCATTGCATCATGTATGTATAAAATAAAAGTCTATCATCCAGTTAATATTTTTAAAATGTAATAGCTGTAGAGGATATTTCCTCATCCAAACCTCAGAAAATTCTCAGTGGTAAAACTGAGGTCTCTGATCTTTCAGCCAAAATGTAGATGATTAATCATCATCTCACAAAACACATAGTCCAGTTCTGCTCTTCATTTGTCTTTTCTGACCTCTGCTTGTACTGAAATAATGAAGAACACTTTTACATTTAGAAAGCCTTGTTAAACTTGTTGGTATTACCAACACTGAGTCTGCATCAGCATTATTTCTCTGATTTATTAGAATTACCAATTTACAGCAGTGTGAGTAGTATAAAAATCAGGCCTTGTGCTGCTGGATATTGTTTATCTTTTGCACAGGCAGAGGAGCAGTTTTCTGAACCATTAACAAATGTTAGTCAAGACATACATTACAGTAATTCAAAGAGTGATTAAGCATATGTGTTTACCATTTGAAAGCTTGCAAATGCTTGTAATGATGTTTTGCAGCTAAAGGTTTAGCAATATTAGCATGTTCACTTCACTTATTCATACTGGTGTGTGACTTTATACATTTGCACTTTTAATGCTGAGTGTGAAACAACATTAAGACCCTGAAAATTTTCGGAGCTTTATCTGTGTTTAAATCCTGTTTTTATTCATATGTAAACCATATGCAAATATACCATTATCATGCCATTCATATGGAAAATTTTTAAAGGATTTCTAATATTAAAGTTCAGAATGGTAAAAGAGGATTAAGGATGTTTGATTGTTAATTGCACATCCTTAAATAACTCTGTAATGTCCTTATTTTTAATACTTACATTTTAGATATAGAAAATAAGTGAAGATGTATTTTCCTTTTCCTGTTTACTTTGAAAGTAGTATAGCATTATTTTTCATGGTTCTGTTTACAGTCTGGGGAACACCGTGAAAAGCCAGTGAGCACTTTCAAATGAAGAGTCAATAAAAAAAATGAAATTAGGAAGCAAAAAAAAAATTTGCAGGGACTTGAAAACTTTTGACAATTATGTCCTGTCAAAATCAAAAGAAGATACATGAATAAGATGGAAAATAATCAGTGCCAGTTTGCATGATTATAACCACATCTGATTTAGTGAATTTGGGTTTTTGTGTAATACCAAAGAGTGACCACTAAGCAAGTTCAAAAAAATTTAGATCCAAAACCTAGCTACAGTTCTTGGAAATCTTCTGTATTTCAGAAAACAGAAGGCTAGACATATGTTGAAAACAACAATAAAAAAAAATACAGTCCTGTATTTCTGAAAGTATATCTGTCCCTTATCTGCTTTGAAACAGAATGGGTGGAATTTTATGGTTTTAGTGGAATAAAGTAGAAGTTTATCAAAGGCTTTTCAACATCAGCTGGAGGAACTTCTATGCACACTGAGTAGCATTGCAGTGGATGAGGCTATGGGTACGTCAGATAATCATGACATGATTCCCTGATGTCAGGTTGCTTCCATTGTCTCACTGTACCAAGGGCTGGGTTGGTGATGGGATTCTCCTGTGTCTGTTTGGTGCAAACATCACCATATGACACTGGGGGCATTGCACAAAGCAGTTATGACAAGAAATGAGGGAAACAAGCCTCCGTTATTTTAAAAATTAATCTGCAAAAGGGTGAAAGATGAGCTGTATATGTTTTTTGCCTGTTTGGGAAGGCCTAGGGACATAGGAATTTTTAGAGGCAAGAAACAATACTTTTAACACTGAATCAAATACCCTTTTTATCTTTGAAATGACACTTCAGATCTCAGTATTTCTTTCTTGTTGGTTCAATTGTTTTCCAGGGTACAGCTGAACAAGAAGGGGAAGAAATCGTTTCTTACTGTATATTCATGAATTAATCTCAACAATAGCCACATATCCTGGCATACCACATCATTGGAGATATTAGAGAATTAGAACTAAATATACTGCACATCTTATAAAATTACTGTATATTTTATCATATACAGTATTGCTTCTAGTATGGTAAGCACAGGGTCTAACACCTGCATTCCATCTCTCTAGTTTCATAACAGTGTTATTAGAAAAATATGTCTTCCATGAATGTTTCTCAAGAGATTCTAATTTCTCTTTTTAACATGTTTTATTTACAGTTGGTAACTTCAAATGATTGTATCAACATGATGCCCATTTCATCTATTAGGGTTCATGGTATGTTCCAGAAATCCTGTTCATTATCTCACATCACCTGAATAGCTGTGAAGTGTGACAGTAAATATTTATTAAGTCATTCTAGAGTTAGCAATTTGAGAAAAAAATTAAGGTAGCACAAATAATCATGACATTATAAACCATTTTTTTGATAATTTGAGGACTTTTCTTCCATGATCAAAAGTTTCATTGCAAATCAAAAACTCAAAAAAACCACTAAATCTAAAATTTGCTTGTTGAAAGAGTACAAATATTACTGCCTGGTTTAGGAAACACTAGTTTCTACATGCTTATAGTCATGGCATGCTACTGAAACCATCCTCTCACCTGCTGAAACATTTCTCTATGGATAATAATTTTTTTTTGCATTAGTTACAATGACTATTGTACAATGACTACTAAAAGTAATTTTCCCATCATACAAACACATTCTTGAAATGTCTGGAATTTGCTTTGGGTTGGGATGAGTACAAGATACTCTATAGCAAGAGAAATAAGCTGGAAGCTAAGATAGACGCTATTTCCCCTTTAGAAAAGTCAGCCATTTGCCCTGTAGGAGTCTTCCCATCTCTCATGGGAATTAGAGACTTCAGCTGATTTTATAACCTGTGAAATGCAGAGACTGGAATACAGTTGTTTCTTTTTTGATATTTTTTTTAGTGTTTATTCTTAGGAATTTTTATTTTCTTGTTATTCCAAAAAAGAGGCAACAAACGTGAGATAAAGCCTCTGCTGCATTTGAAGTCAGGATATGCCTGAGAGGAATTGTTTGTTTCTGAAAAGTTAGCATTAATTAATGAGAAAGCTGTGGTAAAATCATTGCTAACCAGCCTATGCTTACCACTTCAACATAAGCTCTGCCACTTGCTGCTAATTTTTAAGCAATTTCTCTTTTTTTCATATATGTAAGGCCACTATATCTACTCTAAGCATATCACAAACCTTAGAATGCATTTCCAAAACCATGGAAGAAATCTTAACAAAGCAAGAACTTTTTGAATGAAAACACTAGAATGTAGCAATTTTTTTTCAGGGTTTTGTTTATGAAGATTTTCTTCAATGCATACTTTCAGGAAAATATGATTGAAATTATAGCATATATATTAAAAGGCATTGCAAACTTCCAAAATTGTAGAGGGTTGAAAAAAAATATGGATGAAATTATATTACAGACACATAGAGCACAATCAGTATTTACAGGAGTATGCTGTGAAAAAAGTAGTTCCTCAAAAACAACATACTAAACTGATTCTGAAAACAATCCCCGAGATGTAATAGAATGGTCTTCACTCATGTTCTTCATTTCCTCCTTAAGAAAATCAAAGTCTTCTAGTGCAACTGCCAAAGGAAAAGGATGTTTTGTTATTTGTCTGACTCTAAAGTCTTCCTGTCTTTCAATCTGAATTGCAGGATAAGTCTACAGCTTGTTGATCTATTTCTACAGTATGTTTTTTGTTATAAGAGGGGAGAGGGAAAAAAGGCACACTAAAATAACACTGAAAGGTAAAGACAGGTATTTGGGGAGATTTCTGGAAAATATTTGATCAAAGCACGTTTTTGAAACACTACTGATGTAATGTTTAAAACTGTGGGTGCACAGAGTAAAGCTGTAAGGATATTAAGTGACATGAAAGAGCTTCTAATATGAACTGGTTCTTGAGTTTTGATCTGCATTTTATGCTCTAAGTTGATTTGTATTTCTTTCTTTCCTTGGTAAAAGAATACATTATAAATTAGAGGCAATGTTAAATAGCGAATGAAAGAAAGCCACATTGAAGCTCTTCAGGTGGAAATCTTAACCTAAATTATATGAACATGGAGAATGAACTGCAGGTTCTGTACTTTTCTTATACACTAATTTAGTATACCACCCATGAAATCCCACAAACCATCACCCAATAATTCTTCAGAAATTGTAAACAGAGGTATTTAATTTCTTGAAATACTGAATTTTTCTGTGATTATGTGTAAAAGAAAGACATGAAGACGACTCTGAGCAGCAAGGCATCAGCAGAATAACAAGAAATTTTTGGATGGAAGTAAGATCAAGAACATGCCAGTTTACATGCCAATTTTGGTGAATTATATATCTTTTATTTTAACAAAACTGCAAATTAAAATAATCAATATTGGAAAGGAAATAAAATATTTAAAAAGTAAGAAAAGTCATATGAAGTGCAAATAATTTATTGAATGTAGCATTTTAAAGTCAGAGAAGAATTTATTATATGAAACTCTACATAGCTGGTTGTTATTGCATCTCAAAAATGGGATAAAACCATTGAAATTTTATATTCAAATCATTAAAATGCAAAGCGAATGCTTTAGTGTGAGATAATAATTCCTCAATGCTTTTGGAAATGTGGTGATGTTGTTTGTGACCAGTTGAACACACTGAATGCACATGGGATCTAATTTGTTATTTCTAGACTTTGACACAAATGGTCATTTAAAATAATAGCTCAGATTTTATACTAATCCTGCTCTGGAACTGGAAGCAGCAACTATATGCCACATGTGGCTCTTTTCAGCTCTTTGCTGCCTGTATATATTTGAAGACATTTATTTGCCAAGCCATATGTTTTACCAAAAATTAATTTGCTTCACTTTGCTTGAGTTGGGACCATTCACTGGTTCGTATTTTCTAGCCAGGAAAAGGGGGAACCAAAGCTGTTCTGATATTTTATGATTTGATATTTTAATTTGTTTTGATTTTTTTTCACTTAAAGATGATCTGAAAAATGTTTTGCCCAGAATTTATCTTTTAAATTGGTAGGGATTTGACAGGGGAGCATAAAAGCTCTCTTCCCACTAGTTTCCTGCTTGTTTGTCAAGACCTGAGTATCAATAATTAGGTGCTTCAGGTAGGTGGCCTTTGAGAAGCCTCATTGTACAAAATGTGCCAGTGTTTGTTATCCAAAAATTGATTCCATTTGAGTTCTATGGATATCATAATCATAATATTTTTAAAGACAATTAGTTTTGTGTGTGCGTGTGTGTGTGAGTAGTGCCATGCTCTGTAACAAGAAACCTAGTGCCTTATATCTCTTAAATTAAGAAATAAGTTCTCACTAGTCTTTATTGGCCAATGGGTTTACTATTATAAAATATGAATTTCTTGTAAGCTCAGAGTAAGACTGATACCATAAAAGACCTTTGTTTCTGTAGGACTACAAAGAAAGTCAAAAGTTTGTAATGCCAAACTAATATGTCATTAGGGCCACATATACAGTTTTCTTCTTTTATAATTGTTCTCTTTGAAATGTGAAAAAGGAATTTTTAGCAGTCTGTTAAAAATACAACTTTGTACTCAAAGAGCCATGTGCTACTTCTAAGTTCTTTAAAACAGAAGAAAAATAGCATCAGCTGGAATTAGAACAGTCTAGTTTGATACCATACCATTTCACAGAATTACAGAATCAGAAAGTGATTGAGTTTGGAAAGGGCCTCTGGAAGTCCTCTGGTTTGGGCACCTTTGTCCAAGCAGTGTTTAAAATTGCCCAAGTTTTTGTCCAGATGGCTTTTGAATATCTCCAGAGCTGGAGACTCCACAGTATCTCTGGGCAACCTGTGTCAGTGCTCAGACGCTCTCACAGTGTGAGTGTGTTTCTTTATGTTCAGATGGAGCCTCCTGTATTTCAGTTTGTGCCAGCATGTCTTCTGCTGTCACTGAGAAGAGCCTAGCTTAGTCTTCTTTATGCCTTCATTACAGATATTTATACATATTGTGGAATTCCCCCCAAGACTTTTCTTCTCCACCCTGAAAAGTCCCAGCTGTCTCAGCCTTTCCTCACAGGAGAGATGGTCCAGTCCCTCATCTTTTTGTTACTCTATCCAGTATGTCCATGTCTCTCTTGCACTGGGGAGCCCAGAACTGGAAGCAGTACTTTCTATGTTAGCAGAAAGTCTGTGTTAACAGAAAGTGCTTGATGTTTCTTTATTTTGTGCTGTTTTATTCTTTATTCTTTATTTTGTGCTTTATTTTTGCTGTAACCAAAATAAGCTAAGGTGATAAAATATGGCCTTAAAATTCTCTTTCCCAAGACAGGTTGGCTGCTTGTCACTGAAATCTGGTTTATGTTCACAATCAGTTTACTCTTTCTTAACATGTTGTCATGCATCCACCCTGGGATCACCTCCTAGCCCCTCTAGACTGAATTCCTGAAATTAAATTAGCTTTGGCTAAGCTTTGTGCTAACCTGCCTGGCAGGAAAACTGCAGTAGTAAGTAAAATACATTTCATATTAGTATTTGGAAAAGGCTACTAAAATACTGGCTGGTTCTGTTAGCTGTAAATCAGGTGCTGCCAAAATATCCCCAAATGAGAGGTTTAGCTGTAGCAAGAGTGTAAAGACATTGGAGGGGTGAATGTTTTGAAAACAGAAGGTATTGTCACAGAGCCTGAAAATTAATGGCATTATTTGTTCTTTCATTTTCCCTCCTCCTCAGCTGTCTGTAAAAAATGACACTTTAGACAACATGCTTTTCAAAGGTCTCAGAAACTCTAAATGTGACAAAGTATGCTTATGGAACACTGAGTGCCAGTGATCAGTTTAGAAGAGGGCTTTCACAGCATATACACATATTAAAGTGTTGAAGCTGAGTTGCTGTTTTTTATGAAGTTTCCTACATAAATGTAATGGTGGAATATCATAATGTTCATTATCTGAAACATTAAAACATGGTGCTGGAGAAATGTCCAGCCATTGACCAAAAATATTCATCACTCCTGTCAGACTGTGGACTGTTTCAGTACGGCTGGCACACTGTTGAGAACCAGGCAGAGTGCTCGTGCTAAACCTGTAGATTTAATAGCATCTGGAGATTTCCATACCTTCATGGAAAATTCTTAAATAGGTGGTCAAGGTTTATTTAGTGCAGTTATGTTGCAAGAGCACTAGAGAGCCTTAAAGGAAGTAAAGGTCTTATCCTCCACAGGCAGATTTTAAAATACAGTCAAGAGTAAATCAAGCCATTGCATAACTATGCCATAAAACATAGACAGGAGGTGAGATGTATTACATGCATTATCACTTCATTATTTTGAAAATTTCTGTAGCTGTGAAAAGAGCATCCCTGGGTATAAAGTTTAGTGAGGAACTTCCAACTACTTCTGGAGACTTATGTCTGAAGTGCATCTTCAGGGCTGTTCAGTTCTTTATTCAAGAGTGTGCAGAAAAAAAAAAATTGCTTTCTTTAAATTTTTTTCTCCAGAGATTTCATTGTACTTGAACAGCATAACGACAAGACTCATTACACTTCAAAACCCCAATCTGATTCCTTTATAGTTAATGTAGAATTATCACTGCTTTCGGCAGGAACAGATTTTCTGTACTTCCTATTTCAGCTATGTAGCCCCCCACTCCATCCAGAAAAAAATCAAGCAATTTTACTATCTATGCAATTATCATAGAATCATAGAATGGCCTGGGTTGAAAGTCTCTCTATTTCCACCCCCCCCCCTGCCATGGACAGGGAGACATTCCACTAGACCAGGATGCTCCAAGCCCTGTCCATCCTGGCTCTTTGAACTCTTTCAGGGATGGGGCATCTACAGCTTCTCTGGGCAACCTGTTTCAGTGCCTCACCACCCTCATTGTAAAGAATTTCTTTCTAATATCTAATCTAAACTCATTCTTCCACTTTGAAGCTATTTCCTCTGGTCCTGTCACTATTATTTTGTCCCTCTTGTTGTAGGCCCTCTTTAGACACTGAAGGGCTGCTATATGTTCTCTCCAGGCCCTTCTTTTCTGCAGGTTGAACAGCCCCAACTCTCTCATGGAAGAGGTGCTACAGCTCTCTGATCATTTTCATGGGCTTCTCTGGACTTGCTCCAGCAGGTCCATGTCCTCCCTGTGCTGGCACCCCAGAGCTGGAGGCAGCTCTGCAGGTGGGGTCTCACCAGAGCAGAGCAGAGGGGCAGAATCCCCTCCCTGCCCTGCTGCCCACACTGCTTTGGATGCAGCCCAGGGTATGGTTGGCTTTCTGGGCAGCAAGAGCTCACTGCAGGGTCATGTTGAGCTTCTCATCTACCAACACCCTGAAGTTTCCCTCCTCAGTGCTGCTCCCTGTCCATTCTCTGCCCAGCCTGTGCTGGAATCGCACAAGTTTTCTGAATGATGGAAAGGCCTGACCATTTAAGATGAAATAAAATGCCACAGAGCTTCAGAAATATTCTACTTTTTGGTCTGAGAGTGACAAGTCAAAATGTCAAGTTCACAAATCATTAATTTTTCTGCATTTTTATTTGGATTGTTAGGTATCAGAACAGCAGAGAGAAATGACAATGTCATTCATAGTAAGCACCACTGTCTTACAACCACTCTAATAGCAGCATGAAATAGGTAGGGTTGAGATTTCTGAGAATGTCATACAGACAATTTCACCAGGTATCACAAATGGTAAAACCAGATCTCTTATTCTGTATTTGTTCTGTCATGTACAAAATAAAGTACTACAAGATATGAAGGTATTTGAAGCATAACAAGTCAACAAAACACATTGTATGAGATCACTATTTGCTTATGCTTCACAACGTACCCCTGATTTTTCAGCAGAAGTCCACTTAAAAAGCTGGAAATCTGACTTTGATATTTAAATTACAAAAGAAAGTAAATATGTCTGAGAGCTTCAGAAACGTCTTTTCAGTTGGCTCTTGAAGCTCTACAGCACAAAGGAATGAAGATCAGAATAGGGGTAAAAAATAGCAATCTACTGTCTTAAAAAGGAATAAGAGTGAGAGATCCTTATTATTTCTAAGGAGTATACTAAAAGTTCCAAATTTGACTTAGTAGGGACTGAAAACTGTGCTGTAATATTTGCAGACATTCCTGGGTTTGGCTCCTGAGGAACCCTGTCATTTCTCAGCCTCATGTATTTCTTTCACAGGTATTAATACTAATAAAATGCTTTTTATGCTGGAGTATAAATGGGATTTAAAAAAAATAAATCTTCCTATTGGTATTTGAATTCCTGTGTTGATATGAAGACCCTAATTGAATATCTTGCATATATTTAACAGCATTTGAATGCTGATGTTGTTGAGGAACAGCAACAGGAAATTCTAATTATCTAAATTCTAGGTTATTTGACCATCTGTCATCCATTGCAGCTGGATCAGGAAAGTTAGGAGCCTGAGTTTCTTATTCAGCCAGCAGGTATGGAATTCACTGCACTGAAGTTAGATTCCCTCAATATATTTGAAGATTGAGTTGAAACTGCTCTATAAAAGTGAGAAGAATGCTGGAAACTCAAAATCCTATGTCTTTATTAAAAAATAACTAAAGGGTTATAAAAATGCCAGGTCTCAACAAGAGAGGGAACAGATGCAGATAAAATAGAATTAGGAAGGTGTTCACAGCTAAAAGATCCACAGCTCATGACAACTGACTCTAAAAAGCAAGAAGGGAGTCCTGGAAGTAGAGTAGGGTTGTTGAAGAATGTCACTTTATGTATACAAACCACTTCTGTAGACTTCTCCCTATGATTCACCCCAATTTTTAGTGCATGTATCTGGGTATGCTGTTCATCTTCTGTGTTCTACCATTGCTTCTTAGCTATTACTATGTATTGGAGTATAAATCCAGCTCTCTGAATGTTTAAAGTAGAACAGAATCTGGAAGAAAATAAATGACAAAATGTCCTTTTGCTTGCAAACCCAGATTTTCAGCTAATATTTACTGATGCTTTCCTACTTCCACACTATTTTTAAATGCAATCAAGAAGTCTTGCTCATATTCAGACTTTAAAGACAAGCATTAGTGAGGTCAGCTCCATGAGAACTCTGAGGGCCACTGTTATTTTCCCCCACTAGTGAGAAAAAGTACAAAGACTTTCAGGGAGTGGCTGTGACTTAGAGTTCACATGAAAACTTTGAAATTTCTTTTATTTGATCCAGATGCTTATCATTCTATTGAAAGTTAAGTGAGCTAGTAGATTAAAGCCATGCACTGATGGTAACTTCTAGAAGGTTATAAATATTATTTATTTTTTTGGAAGAGAGCTCAACTTGTTTTGGCACCTGGACATAGAACAACTATTTTTTTGCTGTATGTCACAAAAGCTTAAAAAATACCTAGCCTTGATTTTAAACACATATAAAGTGTTTGAGTCATATGAAAGGAAAAAAAAAACCTAATGAAACAAAATAATATCAGATGGAGTTGTGAAAATGTTTTAATGTTTTTTGAAGTTCTCAATAAAAATTATTTCTGAGTTGAAAGTAGGTCTACATGCCAAAAATTAATTCACTGCTCTTATAAACGATATCTAAACTGACAAGCATGTTGAAACTGGTGCCAGGTTGGGTCAGGTTTTGATGTGAGAAACAAGATGTGTTTTCTTCATGATATAATTCAGTTTGACATATGTAGAGCTACAATTACATTATAAAACAAATTTGAGATTTGGTTTTCATTTGAGTTTTCTAAGATACAAATAAGTATTTGCAAAATGCTTTTATAACTTGTACAGCTATAAAAGGTGTTCTACATTTGTAAACAAGCTAGAGAGATGAGTCATTTTCAAGAGCTGCAGTTCAGATAAAACTCATAAGTTTAAGTTTAGAGATTTTTCTGTTACATTTATCTCAAACTCTCTGCATTTTTGATTGGCAAATTTAGACAGGTATCTTCCTATATTAAAGTATCTATTTTAGTTCTTGTAATACTTCTATAGGATTAAAAATGCTAAAGATAGGTTTGTTGGGTTTTTTTGCTGTTTAATAGTAGATTGGCAATTTTTTCCAGAGATAAAATGAATCCTTCAAATGAACAATTTGCCCAGACCTCAAGTACTTTTTTGTATCTTTCCCTCTAGTTCAATGTCAACAATTTTCATTATTTCTTTGCCTCTTAAAGTCTCTAGATATGACTTGCTCTATAACTCTCTGCTCAGTCATGCCCCTCTTTGACAGTGTATTCAGCAGGAATTCCAAAGACTGGTATCACCTCATCACAGAACATGATTATAGAATTAACATAAGTTTAAATCAGCACAAATGACCATGACACAGTCAAATATTATCCACAATTTCTTATCATGTAAACTCATTTGATTTGGCCTTATATTATTGTCCTGTTAGGGAAACGTTTGGTAAGGAGAAAATAGTTGTTGAGGGAAAATATTTTTGTCTTATAGTCTAGAATATTATAGTCAACCATCAAAAAGAATAAATATTATTTCTGTGTGTCTGCCAACTTATAAAAGGATATACAGGGCTGTGCAGTTGGAAAAGGGGTAAAAATGATATTTGTTTTCAGAAGGAAGGCTATGTGAACTTTTATTTCAGGGGATTTATAAGGGAGTATATTTAACTCTGCCATAAGAATAAAAATATTGCTGTATTTCAGGAAATCCTTCTACTTACTGACATGAAGATTATGCTGCCTAAATGTAGAGACAGATTCTTTTACTTCACCTGATACCTGCTGGGTGCAGCAGAGCAGGACTGTGGAGGAGTTAGTTATGTCTCACAGATTACAGGGCCAATGCTCCAGTGACCTTGGATTTGGCAGAGTTTAAAGCAGCACATGAAGTCTAAGGGCTGGAGCTGTCTGCTTGAAAACACTGGTGATGCTCTGCCAATACACTGAGCTGAGGCCAGCACAGGCCCCTGTGAAAGTGCCTGAGAGCTCTTACACCACAGCAGCTGCTTTTGATGTGTTTTCACTGGATGGCAAAGCCCTTGGGCCACAAGGAGTCACTAAATGGAGAGAGGGAGCAGATCTCTGCTCTGTGCTGACAGCACAAGGTGAGGTCTGGGACTCTAGGAGACCTCAGATATGCTGTCTCATGCTGGCTCATAGCATTCTGCAATGAGCCATGTGGGATGTGAAAGTGTTATCAATAACAAGACTTCTAATTTTAGAGAAAAGAAGAGAAAACCAGTTGGAGTAGAGATAAGTTTGGGGCAACAGCAAAAATTACTAGTAACACACTTCATTCAATTTTATATTTCCTGTCATTCTCTCTAATGTTTTTTCCCAGTGCTTTCTCTGCAGATTTTCCATCCCACTGGATATATATATATAGTTATATATGTGTTTCTGATTTTGCATTATATCACACTGACAGTTCATAAAGTGCAAAATACCAGTGAGGCACTTTGGTAGGACATTTTAGTTTAGTTCTGACTTTGGATGGAATGAAATATGTTCTGTTAAAAAAGGCATTTATGGAGGTAATCACCTGGAGTGATCTCTTTCAACAGAACTCTTAATTTCACACCTTGTTCATTTTGAAATAAACCTTTACTAAATGCACGTGTCTGACAGTGAACTGGAACTTTGTCTGCCAAGGCACCTAAACTGTTGCCATGTACAAATATATAGGATACAGAATCAGACTATAAAAATGCAAAATCATGTCATTTTGGCTCACAACTGTCACAGACTGGCTATGACATGGAGCAGGTTCAAGGACTATACATGTCTTTTTCACAATTTTTTTTCCAAGCTGTGAATTTTGCGGTGTATTTCTGTAGGGTATGTGTCCTGGTGTGTGCATTTTACTCTGATTTATTTTCTTTTTCTTTTTTTTTAATTGCATATATTTATGGGAAGAAAAGACTCGCTGTATCTATAGATGTCAGAGGAGGGTAAAAACACACACATATACAGTTTTCACACTTTTGTATGGGGTTCAGGTGCCCAACAGCTGGAAGAGGCTTCTGGGTGGTCTTTGAGCTCCAATGGGGAAAGCCTGGGTAAGGAAAAGCAAAAGCAGAGTAATATAGAAACATCAAGGTCAGAGGAGGAGGTGCCCATTTTACTCTTTACTCATAGCTATAGCTATGTACACATATGCATAAACACGTAGTTTTTCTGCTTTTTACTTTTCTGGAATATTTTCTCAAAAACTGAGTGTAATCACATTTGCAGAGAAAATGGTAATTTCTGACAACACTGACCATTCTGTCCTGCTGAAAATATAGGATTCTTACACTCTGAACCTGAGCAATTTTCTGTAAGAAGGTATTACCTGGAAATGTAAGTATTTACAGTATTTTTCCCCTTCAGCTTCTAACTTAAACTAAGCACTTCAAAATGCCTTTAACTTTGAATAACCAAGCACCTCTACTGTCTTTGGTGGGTTTTGGTTCAGATACTCCTGCACACCATAACCTGCAGTAACATGTTGCTAGCATCACCAAATTATAACTAAAAATTGTTTTCATCAAGCAGATTAGTGTTTTTATCCGTATCTTTATACAACCTTATGTCAGTTTGCCCATTATATGGGCAAAGTGGCCTAATTATGTCATCTGTGGATCATAAAAGCTAGCTTTATGCATACAGAATATCTTCTACATGAAACTGGTAATAGGACTTATAGTTTTATAGAATGCAAAATATTAATGTCTTACATATCGGTATTTTTGGATATATTATTTTCTCTGTAACTGGGTTTGATTTATGACATGTAACCTAAATTAAAGTGAACTTTAAATGTGTTTTTTCATAGTCCAATTATAATTGGCATTACAGAAATTTAACATATTATCAAAGGTTTTATCAGGGAAAGAATATATTCTCAGAGGTCATTCTGTTTATGCCATGGTCAATACCAATAGAAAATTTTTAATCATCTGCTTTAGACATTTTGACTTGTCACTTGAAATACATCTGGACAAACTCAGAAAAATACTTCTTCTTTTGCCTTTTTTTTTTTTTTTGATAATCTCATTCTATTAATTACTGCAGGACAACAAAGGAAACTAGACTGTTCAATCTTTTCCTTAGTATGGGAATAAATTATTGTCCCATTGCAGTACATATTGGATATTTCAAAATAAATTCCTGAGATAAACAGATATTTTAGTAAACAGTATTCCTGTGCAATAATTACATTTATGACAGTCGTGTCATGGACTGTAGTACAATATATTTAACTAATTGTATGGTACAGATATACATGGAACAATTGCTCGTACCTGTGTATTACAATACCACCATCAGCTTTTTGTGTACTTTGCAAGTACCATATAAAATGAATAAAAACTCTAGAAAATATTAGGTATGTAACACAGCAACTGTTTGCGTTGGTGAAAATAGAACAAATATAATATTGCATTAAGCATTGAATTCTAAGGGGATTTTCTCTCATATACTGTAGTGTATATTAATTCTTTATTGTGCAATGATAAAAAGAAAGGGAGTCTGAAATTTAATAAGTTTAAGGGGGACAAAGTGACTTGTTCTTTAAAATTAGTTCTGGTTGCCTTGGCAAGAATTTACTTCTACTTGTTCCTTGGGAAGAGAACTGAATGTGATTTAAATTATAAGTGGTCTTAATTTATAATATAGGTCCTACCTACAGACATAATTTCACTTATCTTTTGGAAGTTAAATCCAGCTTCTTATGATTGGGTTAATGTTTATGCCAAGATAGTTAGCACTGGTAAGGAAAAGAGGAATCATGATATTATGATGTGATCAAGTTTTTTAATCTCAACTGGATGCAGGCATTTCTTTGTATTTCCTCATGAAATATGTGGCTGGTACTGTTCCACTAAAAAGATTTAATTAAAAGGATTTGGCATTGCATGTATTTCATAGAAGAAATTCAAATGGACAATTCATTGAACCCTAAATGATAGGCTCAAACCCTGATGATAAAAGGGTAGCTGGCAGGTTTGCCAGTGAAACTAATTTGAGGCAAGAGTTATCTATAAGTGTAGCTTTTCATAGGCTTTGTAGCTTTGTAGCATAATTGTAGCTTTTCATATGCAAATGTTTGGGGAGAATTAAATTTATAGACTTATACATTTAAAATCAATCAATTTTCATCAAGATTTAGGCTAAAATAATTTTCCAAGGGAAGTGTGCACTGGCCACATGTACCAGTGATATTCGGATGGACTGCACTGCAGAGTCTCTTCCAGATGGTCACTGAGTCATAGGGGTCACATCACTGGTTTTTGTTACCACAATGCCTCAGATGAGGCCTTTGCTGGACCACTCGACGTCTCAGTAGAGCAGGAGGGTTACACCTGCTCGTGCCTGACCGAGTTCCAAGTGCAGCTCCCAAGCTGGATGGCATTTGAGCAGTGGCCTATGCAGGGTGGTAATGCTCCTCCTGGTTCTGGGATATTTCCAGTTCTGGAATTATTTGGCCAATACTCTGCTCCTTTCTGTGTAGGAGGCAGGTTAATTCACTGTTTCAAATGACTGCACCATAAATTTTTATCTCCAGACTTTGGATCACTGACTTAAACACTGTCATTAGCAACACATTTTTGGCTATGTTGTATTTGTGGCTAGCTTTGCCTCCTCTAGGGTGAAACAAAAACACAGAACAAAACAGAAAAAAACCCTCTTTATCTTCTTTACATTGTCTTCTGATGTGGTCTATATAATTATTTTGTCCTTTGTATTGCAAATTCTTTGGAACAGGTATCGCATCCTAGAGCTAATGCTTTAGAAACTGTATTTTTAATATTCAACCAAATATAAACAACTGTGGTGGGTTGACCTTAGCTGGCCATCATCAGGTGCCCACCAAGCTGCTCTCTAGCTTCTCCTCCTCAGGGGGACAAAATACAACAAAACACTTGTAGGTGGAGATAAGGACAGGGACAGACACTCACCAATTACCATTATGGGCCAAACAGACTCAGCTTGGGGCAATGAGTTTAACTTATTTTCAATTAATAACAGAGCAGGGTAAAATAAAAACAAACCTGAAAACACATTTCCCTCACCCCTCCCTTCTTCCCAGGCTTAACTGCACTCAGCTCATCTACTTCCTCATAACCCCCAACACCAGTGCCTTGGGGAATGGGAGTTGCAATCAGTTCATAATACTTTCTCTCTCCAGCTCTTCCCTCCTCACATTCTTGGGGTCCCTTTCATGGGATACAGTCCTTCACAAATATCTTCAGCATTCATCATTCCCACAGGCTGAAGTTCTTCATGAACTGCTCCAGTGTGGGTCCCTTCCATGGGGTACAGTCCTTCAGGAATTGGCTGCTCCAGTGTGGGTCCCCAGTGGAGTCAAAAATCCTGCCTACAAACTTGCTCCAGCATGAACTCCTCTCTCCATAGGTCCACAGGTCCTGTCAGGTGCTTGTTCTGTTCCAGCATGGGCTTCTTGTGGGGTCATAGCCTGTTGTGGGGTCTTCCAGGGGCTGCAGGTGGATCTCTGCTCCCCCATGGACCTTCATGGGCTACAGGGGCACAGCTGCCTCACCATGGTCTTCATCACAGGCTTCAGGAGAATCTCAGCTCTGGCACCTGGAGCACTTCCTTCTTCTCCATTGACCTTGGTGTCTCCAGGTCTATCTTTCTCGCATGTTCTTACTCTCTCCAGCTGCAGTTGCACAGCAGTCTCCCCCTTTTTTTTCAATATGTTATCTGCATATTTAAAGTGGATAGTGCTACCAGCATTTCTGGCTCAAACTGGCTCTGTTCAGCATGGGGGCAGTTCCTTGTGTCTCCTCACAGAAGACACCCCTGAAGGCCTTTCCCTGCTACAGAAACCTTACCACATAATCCCACTACAATAGTGCGGGTGGAGATATCTGTGCCAGCCTCAGAAGGTCACAGGTGTTTGCCATACAGCAAACTGACTTACCCTGGGACTATGCTGTCAAGGCAGAGATTATGATTCGAACAGATTCCATTGTCAGATTTCTGGCTAAAATTGCAGGGAGAAAATTGTTGCAAATAAGTGAAGAGTTTTTTTACAGAATAGACAATAATCTCATTCAAATGTATTGTTATCTGTTTGGAATTTGAGGAGGAACACTAACAATACTGAAAGAGTTAAAAAACCCCAACAGATTAAGACAAGAAGTAAGCATTTTAGACCTATTACAAGAAACAAGTAGCTCTTAAATATACCAGTATGCTTTCCACAGTTTAGTGGAAGCCTGACAATTAAATAGCCAATATCTTAAGAAAAATACATTGATATCTCAATTATGCTAACTGTTCAGTGACAACTTGATCTATGTTTCCCTACAAAAAGCCTACAAAACCAAATGCTTAAAAACATTTGATAACAATTATTAAAAAATACTTGTATAAATGTAATTAGAAAGCATTAAGTCAAAGGAGAATTTCTAAAATAACAGGAAAAGAGGCTTTCTAGAATGTTAAAGCTGATGCCACCTTACCAAAGTTAACAAACATTACCAATGGCACAATTTTCTTACCTCTACAAATCATGCTATTATGTACAAAAGATTTCATTAGGTAAGTGAAGAGCTTATATGAGAAAACCTCTTAAGAAGGTTGGATTACCATCATTTGTTTTAAAATGTAGACTAGCAGCTAGACCCCTAAAGTGAGATTTTGAACTGTCACCTCTCCTATGTGTAATTATCTCAGAGCATGTGTCTATGGGTAGGAGCTGACTACAACTGGTCAGTTGTTCTAAGGGAGAGATCTGTGTGGGCTGCTTGTCTGGAAGCCTATTCTAGGGTGTTTGTGTCACAAGAGGAAAGCTTATTAAGAAAAAAAAACAGAAAGAAGACAGATTATTAAATGCTTCAGGTGTTTTGTATTTTAATTGATCCGTTTGGAAAAAGACAGTTTTTTTCCTTTTCCATACTTCACTTTGATTTTTTTTTTCATTTTATGTTTTTTTGATGGGGAGATTTGCATGTCTGTGCATGTGTAGAATTTTCTAGTTTTCTTCTTATGAAAATAAGCCTCTTATGCCACTTATTTTTTTGTCTATGTTAGGCACACACAGTTCCTTTTCTTCACAGAAATGTCAGAAGTGTCACTACTGCATTTGTAATTTTCCTTCAGTGTGTCAGCATCTGCAAGTAACTGCAGCCCTCTGCTCTTCACAGAGGAGTGAGCCCTACTAGCTTAAATTGTACCAATTGACACTGCAATCCTTCCCCTTCTCTTTTCCATTAATAACATTATTATTATTTTATACTAAGAAAATATTTATGCATATATCTCTATTAGCACTTTGTCATACTGTACAGTCTCTTAAATGTAGTAGAAAACCAACATCTTCTACTTCAGGAACTGAAAGGTAAAACTCAGACTGTTTCCATCAAAAAAATACCGTGCAAGAGTGAGAGTCAAGAGGTTAAAAAATAAAACATACAACAAAACAAACAAACAAAGAAAACCACAAAAAAAAAAACAACCCAGAAAACAAAACACAAAAGCAGAGAAGAGTCTGGCTATTGAAAGGGGATATTTTTTCTTTTTTTTCCGAATAACAAAAATAAAGCCTCTCTAGAAGATTGCATTAAATGGACAAGACATAAGATATGTGAATATTTAAGTGCAGAGACACTCTTCTTTCACTGCATTTGGGGAGTTAAATATGGGTTCTTTAAGAGTTTATTCTTGTAAGCAAGACTATTGGTTAGAATATATTTCTCATGCCTTTTAGGAGGACAGTATGTTGTGATGCTGTGCTTGGGTTTTTTTGTCTGCAGCGCACTAGATGAGATGTAGTTTCAAGGAAGGCTCCAAACCAGAAGGAAATGGGGACTAGACATAAGGCAAAAGTAGCACATTCATTTAACAGATTTTTTTTTCATTTGAGAGTGTCCAGCAACAAAATCCTTTTTCTATGAAATCTAGTTTAAAAAAAAACCAAAACATTCAGTATAAACTGACTTTTCTTTCAACTTGATTGTATTTAAAATACTTCTGATGATTATTGTAGATATGTTGTTCCATCTTTGTCATCCTGTGGATGAAGTAGCCCCACCCTTTCAATTAGAGGTCCAAAGGTACATCACAGAGATCACAAAGTATCTGTCAATTCTTTGGGGGTCACTTTATTCACTTAATACTTCATTCCCTTCCTCAGTTGACAGCAGGTTTCCATTCCAAGCAGTCTTTCACAAAGGTTAAAATCTTGTTTTGTCTTGTTTTATTTTTCAGTGAAGAAGAGCAGAGTGAGGGGTTGCTCCAGAAACTTCTTAACCAAGTGCATGTTTCTGCTCTTTGCAACACGTATCTTTTGCAAGTAGTTTACTTGCCATCATTTCCTTGTGTCTTGATTTTTCTCTGAAATGTCCATACTTTTAAATGCAAAGGAAAAATGTAATATAAATACTTTAACACAAACATTTGTTTAAAGAAAACATATTTATTTTTCCAAGGAAAAATATATTTTGCACACACATCTCTGTCTCCAGTATATATTTTGGAATTAATATATGAAGATATTTTTTGGAGAGAACCCATTGCTGATAATTTTGATGGGATCTATAACTTCTCTGCATTCAGATACTCAGTGATTTTTTTTCCCATGGCACTTATTAATGCAGGCTATTAACACGTACCCTTACCACAGTCACTCAAAAATATAATTGGCTGTCAAAAATAGAAAAGTTCACAGAGTAAATCCAAGCAAGAAAGTTCCATTTAATTCTTTAGAACAGGTTAAATCCTAAATGGTACATATTTGTTGATCCAGTCCTGTCTGGAGACATGCGATTCATTCTATGTGAAAGTTAAAATGAATTTAAGATATATAAAACACTCTAAAACCATAACACCTTTTGAACACTTCTAGATCATCACCTTCATAGGTAACCATCATTAGAATTTCTTCTTTGGATAAAACAAATAACAAATGATCTCTGGGGCAGGTTATACTGGAGTACAATTCATCGATACTTGTGCAGTACCGTTAGGATTCCTATGACATGTTCTACCTGATCAAAATCAATTGGTGTTGTTATTCAGAGGTAGGAAAATTAACACTACCATGAACATGAATGTAACAGTAGCAGTGCTAACAGAAGTTTCAGCAAGATACCTGTGTCTATGTATGAAAAATGGAGACTTGAAAACATGATAGAAATAAAATTTTATTTACACTATTTCAGAAAATTCAGCTAAAATATTCTGTTACAGGAACATGAGAGACAGAAATTTTCTCACTTGCTCTCCTCAAGGATTAAGTGTATTGAGGCTTTCAAGTTGTAAGCACCAAACTGTTCACCTGAACCACTTAGCAAACTAATGATCCATTTTAAGTCCTTATTCCTAACTACAGTCCATAGAAATAAAGATTTTTCTAGACATATTTTGTTAAGCCACTGAAAGTTAAAAATGTATTATTTCCTTTTTAATACTTCCCTTTATTCTACAAGGCAACACTCTCCCTGGTGTCTTTGAAGGTGTCGTCAATGAAAGTAGAATCAAACAAACATTTCTGCTTTAGACCATGAGAGAAATTATCAAAAAGAGTTTAGAACAGACAGATAGACCATGAGTTAGAGAAAGCAAGCTTGGGAGCTTGTTACTCACACAGTTTTGCCAAAAACTAAAAGAGAGAAAAAGCAAGTTTCAGTACTTGACAGTGATCAGCTCATTAAACTCATCTACCCTTCACAGAACAGTAATGCTCATAATGGTGTAGGGAAGTGGTTGTGCAGGGGACAGCTCAAAAACACTTTAATGATAATGCAGTGACACTACTCTCTTCATATCAGGCTTCAAATGACTCACAGCAATCAACAACCAAAAAAAGGCAAAGAGAATTTTACAATGTGGCTTTTCCCCCTCTTCTAAATTATTGGGGAGCTTCTATCCTTTTGACTTCCATTTATTAAACAGGAATTGACAGCATAAAGCATTTCAGTCACCAGTAAAAACCTTACAGAAAAACAAATCTCTATATTAATAAGTTTAGAAACAGTATAACCTCAATTCAGTTACACAGTGATATATTCTCTTAGCTGAGATACTGATTTGAAATAATAGGACATAAAAACTTCCATTTTGAACTTGGAATCCAATAAGCAACAGTTTTAGAATAGATGATATTTAAGAAACTGCTTAGTCTTTCAATATAATGTTAATTTGCATGCTTTCCTATTGCAACTTTTTAATTGCTCTGATATTCTGCTTTGCTACAAGGCAATACTTTTTTCTTCTGTTACTTTTTCCATTTGATATTAACTATCATCCTTTAAATAAAAAACAATTTTTGCTGGTAAAATAGCTTCAATCAACATAAAAATGTTTCTCTACCAAGAATCCCCAAATTTATCATGTAATTTGTTCAGAACTGAAAAAAAAACTGGGTCGGGCTATGATTTTTACCTTCTGATGAGTGCACAGTGATGATGAGAAGCACAAATTAGATTTTAATGAAAAAGAGATAATTCCAGAAAAAACATTTTATTCTTTATATGTTTGGATTGTGCTGTAGTGATAAAACTTCTTTTATCTCAAACAAATATGGAGAACACTCAGGAAAAAAAATGAAATGTGTAGTTTACAAAAATAATTGATGCTAGAAGTTGTCAGTGAGGAGATGTCTGACCTTCTCTAAGCCTTGCCTTCCTTAGCAACATTCCTTAGCAACAATAGACTATTAGCGCATAACATCAGATAGGCGAGAATCATGGAAAACTAAATGCTAATCATTTTTGCATCAAATGGGAGGTGTATGACCCTTCCAGACTGGGTTGTTTTGTCAGCTATTTCTTTAATTTGGCTAAAGTCACTACATGCCAGAGTTGCCTTTTTTATTAAATATTTCACTCACTGTATTTTAAAATGTTCATTTTAATTGGTTGTCTTTTTAGGGTTATTTTGAGTTTTTTTCCTGGTTGCTCAAGTAAACACATCGTGTCAAGAAACTCCCCTAAGATTTTATATATTTGTTTTCTGTGAACAGTCTACTCACCCTTGTGGCTCACTACAGTAATTTATTTATCATGTATAGGAATAAGTCATAGAATCATAGAATGGTTTAGGTTGGAAGGGACCTTAAAGATCACCTAGTTCCAAACACCCCTGCCATAGGTAGGAAACCTACTACTAGATCTCCACAGAACCACAGATCTTCATCTAACCTGACCTTGAACACTTCCAGAAATGAGACCTCTCTGGGCCACCTGTTCCAGTGCTTTACCACCTGCACAGTAAAGAATTTCCTCATGATATCATCTAAACCTACCTCCTGTATTTTGAAGCCACTCCCCCTTGTCCTGTCACTAAATGCCCTTGTAAAAAAGTCCCTCTCCATCTTTCTTGTAGGCTCCCTTTATGTACTGGAAGGCCACAAGAAGGTCTCCCTAAACTCTTCTCCAGGCTGAACATATCCATCTGTCTCAGCATGTCTTCTAAGGATGAGGTGCTCTAGCCCTCTGATGATCTTCATGGCCTTCTCTGGACTTGCTCCAACACCTCCTTCCTGTGCTGGGGACCCCAGAGCTGGAGGCAGCACTGCAGGTTGGGTCTCACCAGAGCAGAGTTAAGGGGCAGAACCCCCTCCTTCATTTGCTCCCCACACTTTTTGTGATACAGCCCAGGACATGGTTGGCTTTCTGGAACACATTGACAGGTCATGTTTAGCTTCTTATCAACCAACACTCCCAAATCCTTCTCCTCAGTGCTGCTCCCAATCCATTCTCTGCCCAACCTGCTTGGGAATTCCCTGACCCAGGCGCACAACATTGCACTTGAACTTCATGAGGTTCACACAGACCCACCTCTCAAGCATGCCAAGATCCCTCTGAATGCCATCCCTTTCCTCCAGTGTGTCAACAGCACAGCTTGGTTTCATTTGCAAACTGGCTGAGCGTGCCGTGGATCCCATTGTCCATGTCACCAACAAAGATATTGAAGAGCACCAGTTCCAATGGCAGCCCCTCAGGGACACCACTCACCACTGGTCTCCACCTGGACACCAAGCAACTCACCACAACTTTTTGAGTGAGACCATCCAGCCAACTCCTTATCCACTGCATGGTCTATCCATCCAAATCTTGGGTCTCAAGTTTACACTTTAATGTTTAACTCCAGAAATTCAATTATATACTTCAATTTCTACCTGTTCTTGCAGACTTTGGCAGGCATCTCCTCCCTGTGTGCAGGAACTGCAGAGGTTGTACCAGAGTCACTGACTGACTGCACATGCAGAGATACCTTTGCAGTTTTCCAGTCCTGGATCTTGTAGAAATCACTTACCAAAAGGAATTCCCTCTTCTGCACTAGACACAAAATTTTATATTTGGAAAAAAAGAAATGCTTGTTTTAATACTGTATGAAGTCATGAGATTCACTTTCACTCATGGTGCATGAGATAAGAAGTCTGACGGGATTTTCCTGCTGTGAATTCACACCTCTGACCCAGAGTAGAGTTGTGAGACCCAGATACAGCAAACGGAAAAACATCAGGGTCTATGGCAGGCCAGGATGTACTCAGTCCAGAGGGTATATCAGAAATGCCACTAGCCCTGTATTTTTGAAATTAAAGTGTTATATCTGGATATAAGGGTGTCATACCAAGACCTGTGAGTGAGGTGACTCAGTTTTCTTAATTTCTGTGATAAAATAAATTTATAGAAACTCAGCACAGTTAACTTGTTGATAGAAATGATCACAGAATAGTTTATTTTCTCTTTGATTTGAAGAAAATACTCTACTTTCTTTGAAAATATATAGCAGTGAAGGCTAATTTTTATTCTCCATTCCCAAGGCTTTTCCCCCTGTAATTAAAGACAATAGGCACACAAATCATACTGATATAATCTACAGTGCATTTTAATAATTCAAAAAATACCTCATCCACCTTTTGGAGCAACTGTAGGAATTGAATGATCTAATTCCCTTCTGCAGTGCGTACAAAAAATTCTGTATTAGTTTCCATAACTGCATTGTATTGTCAAGAACATTTGTGTTCTATCTGTATTCAAATGTAATGAATACATTTAAATACAGATGTGATGTACTAAGTGATTTGTTGTACTGCAAGAAAGGGAAAAAGAATTATTAGCATCTCATGTCTCTAATAATGCTACAAGTAACAGGCAGCAGTATCAGGTGGTAAGCCCAGAATGTGTTACACAGTCATGAGTTGCTGTGTCACATCTGTATGTCTGCCCAACATGTGAAATCCAGGGACATCCGACCTTTCCCTGGGCCTGACTGGACTCACCTTGTCAGATGTTCAGGATTTGAATGCTGCTGCTAAACTGAAATGGGACCTCTCTTCTCTAAGAATCAAGGACTAATTCTCAGCTCATTAACTTACACATGTAAATTAGACTGTCCAGTCTCACTTTATGGACACTATGGCTTTCTATCACTAGTCAGAGATGTTTGATAGCTATAGCAAATGACTGCACAGACCTTGTAGGACAAAACTCCAAAACCATCATTCAGCTCACCAGCTGGAACAAGATAGATAGAGGTTAAAGAGAAAGAGAGAGAGAGAGAGAAAGATACCTTTAACTATATCCCTGTCTGACTATTTTCATACCTCCTGAGAATTTTGTCATTTCAAATGGGATCTTTCTCACATCTCAAGCAAATTGGATGCCCCCACTTTCCCTTACTCTCTGCATAGTGACTGTCCTTGTTGATGTCATGCAAATCCTCTCTCCATCCTGTTTTTTTGAACCTATGAACTGCTAGGGTTTTCCCAAATTCCAGTATTAATACTGATTCTTCTTGATTTTCTTTTTGGAATAAATGATCTTCCTGAAACATTGGAGAAGAGATTGGTGAGAAAAGGTAAAAACCCTTTGTTACTAGAAATCCATTCACATCTTGGTGTGTGGCCTGTGATGTTAAGGGATATACAATAAATATCTTCATACCATTAAGGAACATATGGCACACTACGCACAAGATAACAGAATTAAGTTAGACCTAGAACTTAAAATTAAATTGAAGCATTTAACATGATAATTTGACACTAATAAGATAATTTTAAAAATAGCATTATTTATGTTTTAATCTTTCTCTTTTATAGTCATAGAATTTCTTTCAAAAAGAAGAAAAGTTGTGGATACCCTTTCATGGGGTAGTGCTCTGGGAGGAAGATACCCACACTGTATATTTTACAGATGTAAATTGGGTTTTATTTGATATTTCTAGTAAGGTTTATATGCTTCCTTTGATCTGTTGGAGTGACAGATAATGTAATGTTTCATACAATGAGAATGTTCATTCTACATAGAGTGAATAATTTCTAATATAGGAAACCATTTTAACATTACACTTGCAATAACTCAACTGCTGTCACTTCATAATTAACAGCTTTCTATTTAATTAGCAGGTTTCAATGCATTTTATTAGTGAATTACTGATGAATAAATATATGAATGGTTTTTATTATTTTGTTGCTAACCCACAATTAGTGCATTATTAGCTTGATGAAATGTCTCTAGGGTACCGATGCTGGAATTCTGTTTCTACCCATTCCAGACCATAATGATCACAATTGCATTGCACAAAACTATCTTAGCACCAAGAGCTGGGCTTGGCAGCAGCAAGGAAGTAAAGAGAATAGAGTGTTTTTCCCAGGTGTCTGCCTTGGGAGAAGCATCAAGCACACAGAAGGGTTTTACGTGTTTACTTTTCTTTCAAGTAACATCTAGACAGAAAAATAGATAGAGATGGAAGGCTTGTAACCTGGAAACTTCAAAAGGAAGACCAACATGAATTGTGAGGGCACAGTTAACGCAGGCAGTCTGTTCCCTTCCTGTAATGATAATGGAGTTACATTTTATGGTGTCGTGAACTCCAATACATAATGAAACCAACACTGTTCAGTTGCAAAATGTTGGTCAGGTTGTGAGAACTGAACTGCTCTGATGAAGCTTCCTATAGGAAATTCCTGTAAAATAGGAGTTTCAACTCATGCATGATATTTCATCTTCTTCCAGTAGGAAATTAGTATTTCATACACTTGCTTTCAATTAATGTCTTTTGAACCTGTACAAGGTACTTGGAAAAGCTTAAAATGTGGGAGTTAAATAGACCACAGGCATGACAGATACTAAATTGGACTTAATAACAAAATCCTACGTAAAATCAGCTTTCCAGCTGAGACACAAAGAACAAGAATGAGCTTCATTTTGGATGAGTATAATCTAAGGTAACATGAACTGGTTACAGAGTTGAGTCTCCATAGCAAGATAAAAGTCTGTTTCCATCAGAGATCTTTAACACATCTCGGGTCGATGAAATGCTTACATATTTTTAGATCCTACTAAGCCTAAGGGTGAAGCCTTGCCATTGTTCAGGAAGGCATTTAACCACTTGAACTTTAGGCACTTTAGTTTTCTCATTGCTTTGAATGGACTTTCAGCTATTTTGAAATAAATGTGAGTCTTCTTACAGCACTTGGTTATGTTGAATTTAAAATGAGTAAAGTTAATCCAGCTTTCTCCCTACAAACAAAATTTAACAGTGAGCCTGTACTGATGTTAAGTATAAAGGTTATTTGATTGCTGTTAAGCTATGCTATGTTCATTTTTTTTAAAGGTTGACAAAATTGACAAGCTTCAAATAGAAATATTTTTCAAAACTCTCCTTGAAGTTGTGGTTTATTCTGAAATATTGAATCAGTACCCTTTAAAAGTCAGCTGAAGTTATATGAAGAGCCATATATTAATTTTGATAAGCAGCTTCTCTGAACATATTTCATGAGTAATCTCCAAATAAGATGGGAGACCTTGAGTATTCCACAAACTGCACTGGACTCAGAAAACCATCAGTAAAATAACTCAAACTCTGATATAATAGTTACATCTTCAACACTTAAAAACATCCCATACATGCCCTATTTCTTCATGGTGCATCCAAAGAAAACAGGTTTAGGAACCACTGCTTTCCAAATCTCTGGAGAGAGTATTTGCATTTAGTGTGATGATGACAATCCAGTAAGAAGGCAGGAGTCCTCGCCTACAAAGCCTCTAAGGATAAGATTCTGCCTGGCAGCCGTCTTGGTGTGCTTGCGTGCCTGTGGCCAGCACACTGAGACTCAGGCTAGGTTGGGAAGAAACATGAATGTTTTCTTGGATTTACTTGTCTTGTCAAATACTCAGCTGGGGTAGAACATGTAAAAAAAAGTTGGCTTCTGATTTGCATTCTGAATATCATAGTTATTTCTTTAAAGCAACCTCTTTCTGAGGACATTTTTTTTAGTAGCTGCATCTATACACATGGGAGTTGAGTTTTTGTTTTTATTTAATATTGAGTTTAATTTAAATAAATCATGTTATATTTTCTTTTGTCATGCTAGATATTTGACTCCCATTTGGTAAATAACAGCCTCGCTTGTCTTTCATAAACTTCTTCGTCTGATCCTGCATTTATGTTATAGGAGGGAGGCCCTTACCACGTCACACTGTGCTACCCTACTGGAGTTATTTCTTCACAAGAGTAAATATCTGTGTAACCACTTGTGCAGAAAGACATTTTTGCAATATTTACATGTTATCTCTGAGAACTAAGCTTAAGTCACCATAACTGACATATCCCATTTCTGTCCTTGCTAAACCTGAAAGCAAGTGGAAAAAATTGAGTGGCTACTTTTATACCTCATCCTTTAGCTCCAGCATTCTTACAGCAAAGTGTGTTTCTGGAACATTCCACAGTTGTCAAAACCTGTGCAAAGTACTGAAATAGTAGTAAATATAAATTGTCCGTCTAGATAAGTATAGCCTTTGCTGCAGAATGATGAGAAGAGGCAGACAATAGGAGGCAGGACTGGTGAAAATAACTTTCCATTATATCCCTTCAGCTCCAAGAATATCACTAAAAGATACAATTGTTCTTGTCAATCACACCTTTGTCTCAATTTGACTAAAACCTTCCACCTACATTAGAAATCCATTAGCCATGCTGCTTTTATGGCAGGTTTGTTACTCTAGGAGGGGGTTGGTTTCATGCCTTTTACAAAATCATTCTTTAAGTTCAATTTTTGCGTCTATTTTACACGGCAACCTGAGACCACTGAGCTGCCGCCATTTAATGATTTAAGGCAACTCAAATAGGACCAAACAAAATAGGCAGTCACTATGAATAATTTATGACATTTCCTCAATTTGCTTCAGCATCTCTCTGTGAGGTCTTATTACACATGGTAAGACAATTTTTTGGTTATGAGGGCATCCTGAAGATCTGTAATTGCAGGTAACAAAAAGAATTCGACTCAGGCCTTGACATGAGTTCAAATGACTAACTTATTAAAAAAAAAAAATTCTGCCCCTGATCAGGATGAGACAGCGTTTCAAACTAATATTTGACCAATGTAAGTTTGTACTGACCAGTGATTATGAGCATCTAATCTCAGGGAATTTCAAAATGAATAGATTTTCAGAGAGAATGCTTCACATTTTGAAAATTAGGTTTCATGATGATTTCAATGCTAATACAATAGGCTACCATGGAAGCAACATTGTCTTGATTTTCCTTTTCATTTTCTATAGAAAAATGACTGAAAAAGTAATATTTTTACTTACTTTAAATTATGACCACAATTTAAAAAAAAAGTTCATAAATGCTATTGAAAATTATGCCCTTTGTATATTTCAAAAGAAAGAATAAAAAAAGTACTGGAATGAATACAATATTTGAAAGAATATCAAGCTATGACCTTTCATAAGGAAAAAATGTTTTTTTGTCTTAGTTATTTTCTTTTTTGGTGTGTGTGTGTATACATGATGGTAATCCAACTAACAAAGTTATTAGAAGGGATTATGTGTAAATGATTATGTACTTTTGACAGATTTTAAGAAAGAAAAAGAAATTTACATTACCAAATGTGACTAGACCAATATAAAAGTTCAGGTATAATGATAACTCAGAATAAAGAATTAGTAGTGTTTTTTTTTTTTTCTAAAATGAATAGAAATCCCTTAGCAATATGCTTATGAAATGTAGGTATAATCATTTCTAGAACACTGTGATGTTTCTTGTGCAGAGAGAGCGGTTCAGTGGAAGCATTTATATCAGCTCAGACCGTGCACTGTGCAAACATAGCTATTTTGGATAAGTTCTTGTGGTCTTTACCTGGCCCAGCTGCTTAGTCAGCCCCGTGGCAGACTTCCCAGATGAGCCAATTGACTCCATAATTTTGGGGTGTACTTTTACTGTCCTTGAGGAATGTGTCCCATGTGGTTGCTTAGCACTTGTTACCTAATGCTTGACAGTGAAGCTATAAAGCCTTCCCTCAAAAATATTGATCATAAACCACAGTGTTAGTTTGGTACAATGGAAAGGAAACAACTGATTTCCCAAAGACAAATCATTAAAAAAATTTAAAGTTATTTGCAGAGCTGGACTGAATTTGAAAAGTAATTTTGATCACTGAGGAAAATTCACAATATTTCATTTGCCATATCCCAGAATATGATTTCTGGGAAGTCAGAACATTTTATTTCAAAGTGATGTTATGATTGCAAATAAGTCTACTCTTTATATAAACTGGGTGGTAGTGTTTGGTTTTGGTTGTCTGGATTGTTAGCTTTTTTTTTTTTTTAGTGAAAGAAATGAGATAATAAATCAAATATTATAATTTGGTAGGTAAAAAAGTTTGATTTTTCCTCAAATGAAATACAGTATTAAAAAGTCACCCACGACAAAATTTTTACCTTTGGTGATTGTACCAGTACCCCTCAAAATCCTGTTGAGCTAACACTTTTGGTTTTGTTATTTCATGCCTGCTGTTATTGTGCCTCCTGCAGACCACAGAAAGGGGGAGAAAAGAAAGAAAATTAAATTTGAAAAAAGTATTTAAAACAGAGTCTACATGTCATCCAAATCTATTGTCAAAGATGTTGTAAGTGCAACCTAGATTATTTTCCCTGAACACTAGTACTTCAATGGCAATGAAGAAGACTTGGGAAGAATAGATTCTTTTCCATAGAAAGGTAACTCCCAGTTTATTCTGCAGTTAGTTAAATTTATATCTAGATGTTGACTGGGAGGGAACCACTGAAGTGTTCAAGTGGCTTTCTTTCAATATAGTTGAGGTATTACCTGGTGAGGTAATATGAGGAACGAATAATTTTATAGGGTCATGCCCTTCTAACTGCACTCTCTACAGATAAGGATTAATGTAAAGTGCAATAGCAGCTATTTAGAATGGTGAAATGATTTTCTTTCTTTCCCTTATATATTATACTTGTTACTTGCATATATTTTTTCTCCTACACTGGAAGCTTTTAATATTTTTCTTTTTTTTTCTTTTAGCATGTGCTTTTCAAGGTCTTCTGTAGTCCTTTTTATCTATACGTGTCTGTCTTCTTCTCTAGGATGCAGCAAATGCTTTGTAAAACCTTCTTTCTTCCATGTCAGGACTTTAGAGGAGTGAGGTGCTTGAGAGGAGCTGTTTGCAAGAGCTATTTTGAACCTGAGCCAGTTTTGAAATCCATTTCTGAAATGCTTTTTGTGTGCATGTGTTATAGGAGGTAGGAGATAAAAGTTGCTGCTTAATGGCTTGGCATAGAAGTTCATGCTTAGCTGTCAAAGCTCTTTCCTTTTTCCTGCCTGACACAGACATTATGTCACACTTTCATTGTCAAGTTTTTTGGGTCTTGGGTTTTGTTTGGTTTTATTTTTTTTAATTTTTTTTTTTAATCTAAAAGAAAAAAGCATTGAAAATCAAAAAGGATCTCAAATCAATAAACAGGATCTAAATTGGAGTGACAAGGATTTGATGGATGGATTACTTAGGGATAAGGAAGTGGCTGGATGATCACACACAAAGAGTTGCGGTCAATGGCCCACTGTCCACGTGGAGACCAGTGAGGGGTAGTTTTCATGGCGGGTCGGTACTGTGGCTGATCCTGTTCACCGGCTTTGTCAGTGACACAGACAGTGGGACTGAGGGCACCCTCAGCAAGTTCAGTGATGACACCAAGCTGTGTACGATAAACATACTGGAGGGAAGGGATGGAATCCAGAGGAAGCTGAACGGTCTGAAGAGGTGGGTCTGTGTTAACCTCACGAAGTTCAGCATGGCCAAGTGGAAGGTCTTTCACCTGGGTTGGGGCAATCCCAGACACACCGACAGGTTGGGCAGAGAAGTGATTGAGAGCAGCCTTGCAGAGGAAGACTTGAGGGTCATGGTTGATGAAAAACTCACCATGACCTCGCCATGTGGGGTACCACCCCAGAAAGGCAAAGCAGAATGGGCAGCAGGTGAGGAAGGGGATCCTTCCTCACTACTCTTCTCTTGTGAGATCTTGCTTGGAATTGTGCACAGAGTTCTGGTGTCCCCAACATAAGAAGGATATGGATCTGTTGGAGCAAGTCCAGAGGAGACCATGAAGTTGATAAGAGGATCGGAGCACCTCCCCTATGAAGACAGGCTGAGAGAGTTGGGGCTGTTCAGCCTGGAGAAGAGAAGGTTGTGTGGAGACCTCATAGCACTTTCTACTACCTAAAGCAGGCCTGCAAGAGAAACCACAGAGGGACTCGTCATCAGGAACTGCAGGGATAGGACAAGGAGTAATGGGTACAAATTGAAAGGGGGGAATTTTAGGTGATATTAGGAAGAAACTTGTTACTGTGGTGAGGCACTGGCACAGGTTTCCCAGCGAAGCTGTGGATGCCCCACCTCAGGAAGTGCTCAAGGCCAGGTTGGATGGGGCCTCGAGTATCTTGATCTAGTGGGATGCATCCCTGCCCATAGCAGAGGAGTTTGGGACTAGATTATCTTTAAGGTCCATCCCCTTAACACTGTATGATCCTATGATCGATATTTTCTTTCTGAATGTGGCCTTTTATTTTATTATCTCTGTTAGCTCCTATGATCAGAAAAATATACTACTTTTCAACTCAGGCTCTTAAACCTATACTTGTGTCTGATAGTAATACCTTTCACTTGCAGTGGTTTTGAATGTGAGGTTTTTTTCTGTGCTGATTTCAGTGCAGTTACCCCTGATTTGCATATGAGAAAGGTGAGTTCATTTCTTGAAGCCTGTAAAAAGGAAAGACTTTCCTACTGTATTTACATTTCAGTTGCAAACTCAAACCAATTACCTTATTGATAAGATAGCTTTAAGCTTGTGAGAAATATTCTTAAGCCAAAAGACACTCTATTGTGCAGAATTTGGCTTTAGTTATTTAATGAGCACATTAGAGAAATTATTTGTATTTACTGAAGAACCCCAAACTTTTGCCGAGTTTAGTCAAAAGGAAAATCTATATTATGAAGCCAAATCAAACTGCCTCCTTAAGTCCTCTGAGAACTGCTATTAATTTCCTGCTATTTAATTTCTTATTGACAAATGTTATTGTACTTTGGAGGTAGCAGTGTGAGATTTTTTTCATTTTCCTCTGAACAATGATCATAAAGTTTAAACAGGTATTTCCTAGGCTATCTACCCCTATGCCCCACCTGGAATTACTGAGGGAATGATTTAAATCATCTTTCAAATGTGAATCAAGTTCCTACCCCATCTAAACCCTATTCTCTCAGATGCCTTAAAAGCATTATTAAAGGCCTTAGTCCGTATCAGAATTTATGTGCTGGTATGTTCTCTTCAGAACAGATGCTTACTAGCACCAGTCCAAGAAATTTGTTCTCTACAGTTATTTGCACATATGAACCCAAACACATTAGTATTTTAAAAAAGAAAACATCTCATAAATGTCTCTATATTTACAAGGCATAGTCTTTTATTTTTCCCCCACGTATTTATGAGCAATACCAGAAGGGGAGAATTAACCATCATGTTGATGCCTAAAATCCTGGAAGATAGGCACTCAGAGAAAACATTAATGGAGAAAGACAGATAATACCTTTGTTGGGAGTTTGGAGGCTTTGGGCTTCCGCTGGGTCTACAAAATGCGCGTTGTTTCAAGAAGGATCTCTGCGTCCAAAAATCCCCGAAGAACCCCACCCTCAGCAAGGTTTTTATACTCTTCCTAACAATTAACATAATAGATATCTATAACCAATCATCATTTCTAATTCTCCCAGTAGTCCACCCATCAGGGTCCTAGGCTATGCCCCCTGGACCACCTCCAAGGGTTTCTGGGCTCTTCTACTGTTTTGACTTCAAGTTATTTTGCAGGTGTCTCTGAAAAACATCATGACCTTCAGAAAGCCTGAGAATGTGTGAGACAATCAGTTTAGTAACTTCTAACACCACTTAATATGTGAGCAAGAAAACCTATACTACTTAAACCCTAAAAATCTACAAAATACACACCAAATCTTTAGGCATCAATGTGATCCTTTGTGTAAAAAAAAAAAAAGATTACTGTTGTCCTCTAGAGCACAGGCTTCACAGGCTTTATGAGAAGTGCCTGAGGGAGCTGGGGTTGTTCAGTCTGGGAAAAGGGAGGTTCAGGAGAGACCTTGCCACCCTCTACAAGTACCTGAAAGGAGGGTGTATCCAGTGGAGATCGGTCCCTTCTCCCAGGTAACCAGTGACAGGAGAAGAGGAAATGGAGATTGTGCCAGGAGATGTTTAGATAGGAAATTAGGAAATGTTTTTGCACTCAGAGGGTAGTCAGGCATTGAAATAGACTGGAATCACTATCTGTGGAAGCGCAAAAATGTGGCACTTGGGATTATGGTTAAGTGGTGAATATGGCAGTGCTGCATTAAGGGCTGGACTCGACTTCAGAGTGTTTTTCCAACTTTAATGGTCTGTGATTCTTTGTGCAATACCAATACAAGTGCTTATACTGAAAATAATGGTGAAGTCAATCCATTTCAGGAAATCTAGAAATTTCAGACTTCAGAATTCTCAGTGCTCCCCTATCTCAGCTTATTTCACTTGACATTTTAAGAGTTAAAATTCAAAATGAAATTGAAGCTTGTCTCAGCTATACAAAATGAGCATTAAAATTCATCCTTCTCCAAAGCGAAGGTTTCACACTGGTCTAATTGGAAGTTCCATATATCACTAAAACTATGTTTAACAGTGCCATTATAAATATAAAGCTTTTCTCATGTATGTGGAAAAATGCTTTGTGCATTAAAGGTCATTCAATGAAGGTCTCACTTCTCTGTTCAGAGGTACTTAGAACTGTGTGGTGTCATAAATTATTCAGAACTTTATGAGGTCATTATCAAACGCTGTAGTAATGAGACAAAAGTGAACAAGCACCTCAATTTTGATATTTTGCTTCATTGAAGAATGTTAGGAAATGAATGTATTTTATAATAATCTATGAATATAAATTGCTATTTTAAGAAAGTGAAAATGTGTATTCTTCCTCCCTAATATTTTAACACTTTCCTTATTCCTCTTTTGCATATTTCTCAGAACTCCATGTTTATGAGACGGTCATATGTAGAACACGAGTTTTTCATTAGCTATATGCTTTACAAGATTTTTTAGTGTTTCAGCTGGTCAGATTTATATATAAGCATTTTGCATGAGTAAAAACCTGAAATGATGCATGCAAAAAATGGGATTCATAATGGCGTATATAAAGGAAAAGCAATATATGTTGAAGTGAAAGAACAAACAGAATATGGTTTCCGGTGTTCAAAGATCAAGTACCATTTTTATTCATAATGGACTGAAATAAGTGAATTACTTGCAAAGTAAGATAGTATATGGTTGTTTAAAAATGACACACCTGGAATGGGTGATATTGTAAAAAGTAATAGTGAGGTTAAGTGATGAGATGCTCCAGAACAGCCATTTTTATTATCGAATGGCTGCCATTGTTCCACAACAGGAAGAGGATACGAACGCTCTTTTAAAAAATAAAATCAAAACTTAAGCCAAATTTTTATTTTCTAAATGCTCAAACTTGTCTGACCTTATTTTCAGTTGAAACAGAAACAGTAAAATGTTAATTCTTTCTCCCTCCTCTTGCCCATGACAATTTTGCTTGATTATCCCTACATTGTCAGCTATTTTCTAGAATATAACCTAATACCTTATTTATTAATCATCTTACCCTGATAAATACCGATTTCTGGAGTCATCTGCCTGTATAACCCCAGATTTCCACAAGTTTTTAAAATTTTATGCTTTGGAACATTTGTGTTGATATTTTCATGATATATTGGAACTTAGCAAACAAGCTAAGAAATATGAAGAAAATATATCCTCAGAGTTAAGCTATGGTTAATATTTAACTAAATGAAGCATGAGTCTGTGGTGTCAGAACCTCAATAAACTAGTTATAAATGCTGGCCAGTCATTAAATCATCAAATTCCTCATAAATATAACCAAATTTCAGAGTGCTTAAAGAGGTTTCTAAAATGCCATCTGTCTGTTTGATTATAAATTTTAGCTCAATAATGTTCCTGAAGTTAATTAATTTAATAGCTTGGGGCCTGTTGCATATTTTAACAATGAATTTTAATTATTCCCTGATGTATGAATTTCAGCCCTGAGGCCAATTATAAAACTTACTTTCAACATGTCTCTCCTTGTGTGATGGTTAAAGACCTCCTTCCTTCATTCCTCCCCTAGAATTAATACAATCCATGTTTTAGTCTGCAGTCTCAACAGGCAGGTTTTAGAGACTTCTGTTTACCAAAAAAATACAAGCAACTATTTCATGTCCCATCTCAGGATTTTTAAACATGGAACACAGCAATGATGCTTAACAACAGTTCTCTGGAACAATTGCTATAGTTTAAACTTAGCATGTTTTCCTTCTGGAGCCTCCTGAGGGTGAACTTGTATCTGTATTACCCGATTTCTCTCTGCACACACTTATATCAATATTTCCAAGAATCCAAGAATGTGAGAAACCTGCAGTGCCCACCAAGGCAAGTTTGAGCAAAGTGGGAATATTAATAGAAAAGGGTATGAAATTCTGAAGTTAACAAGAGGAGTATTGCTGTGGGGTGGATTTAATAAATTCTGTAACTTGGTTATTGGCACCTGGTGACTGAAATTGCAGCAAAATCTTCTTTGAAAGGTCAGCAGATGGGTGAGTTCAATAAAGAAACAACTGGGAATTGTGATAGTTTGGAACTGGGAGCAGATAAAGAATCAATCAAGTGCAAAAAAACAGGGTAGAAAACTTTTCTTCTGGTGGGTTAGTTGATATTCTATCTTGAAAGAAGTTTGAAATAAATTTGAGGGAGCAAAGTATTTTGTCAGATGGGCAGGCCTTGAAGGACCTGAGCAGTTGTGTTTGCAGTCCTGTCTACACTTTAAAGATGTCATTAAGTTCAATCCCTGTAGAAGTTCTGTGTACTTTCAACATGGTTTCTAGTTCTGAAGGACTTCTTGTTTAGTATACAATTTTTACAATGTATAAGTGGGTTTCATAGAAATCTCCTAATTTTATTGTGCCGTACAAATGTGTCTGTAATAAGTAGCATAGGGAATCTTTGTAATGATATACTTCTACATTTAGGTGTGTGATTTCTGCCTGCTACAAAACATGTCTCAATAATGGTACTTTATTATTATGGTATTCATACTACTCAGGTGGCTTTTGGGAAAAGTATTACTACTAAAAGCAACAGCACAGTGTGGTTAAATAACAAAATAGTATAATAGTAATATAAAACATTATATAATAATGAATGCTGCAAGAGTCACTTCCATCAGAAGGCAAATTATTTTACTTTGCTTTTCCACTGACGTATTTTGCATGTACACAAAGAACTAAAAGTTTTGGGTCCCTACCTGGAAGGACAAAGATTGTGCTCTTTTTTTTTTTTTAATTTTAAGCCAGAACCTTATGAGTGGATGCAGCAATTTCAGGGTTTTTTTTGTTTGTGTTTTTTTTTCTTTTTCATGCAAAATATCAGGTTTCATACTGCAGAACTCTCCATTTAGCATGCATTCAGAGAACACATATTACTTGCAAAATCTAACAAACATTATCTTATATATTTATACACTTTTTGCAAGGGAAAAAGATTTGAAAATAATTAATATGCAGTCTTTTATTATCTCTACATCCCTAGTCCCACCTTACTGACAATATCCTATTGAAAGTTTTCCTGCTAATGTAACTATCCTGACCTTTTGTCCTTACAGCTGCTGTTTCACATTAAAACAGGTTTTGGTAGCAGAATTTATTTCCATAGGTACATTTGGCTTATGGAGTCAAGGGTACAATTGGATTATGCACTTGTTTAGTATGGTCTGTCATGGTGAGATATTCCACCGAAAAAGTAAAAATCCATATTGACCTATGAAGGGGAAAAATATATTTCCACTCACTGTAAAAATCCACTTTTAATCGATTTGCATTTTATTATTATTTATGGTTTTCTATACTTTGTCTCCTTCTGATACTGCACCTGACTCAGGAGATCCAGCAGATATATGCTTGACTTCTTTATAGATACCTTGTCACTGAAGACAGCAGGGCCAGTTACATCCTTAAATCTAAGTCTAATTATAGATACAAAACATTTGTATAGATTCACTTAATACCCACCTTATCTTCGCTGATTCCAATGAAAAAATCCCATTGTTACTCTACCTAATATAGGGACAAGTCCCAGAGGAAAAGCTATTCAGAATTAAATTACATTTGAAGTTTTCAAGAAAAAATTATTCTTTGCCTTTCCTTCTATGTCTTTAAGCCAAAAACATATACACAGGGTTACTTTCTGCCTAATTACATGCAAATGGAATCATAACAATGTAAAGCTGTGTGTTAGTGAAGGCTACGTACAAGTTGTTCCCAGAGCTATGTGAAAAATAGTGTGAAACAGATAATATGTCACACTGGAGAAATTAGATAACTTTTTTTTTTATCTATCATCTGATCACTGTTCCTCTCTTCACTTTTATTAGCTATATTTTTTAAAATTGAATTTTCTGTTACTGCAATAGACAAAGAGAAAATTTGTAAATATGATTCTATTCTGTACTGGTGGAATACCAATCTCTACAGGGCAATTTCTATGAAAAACTGTACATATTGGAGAAGTTTATAAATTTAATACTTTCAGCTTTCATAGCATTTAAATTTCCTCTCCAACAAAAGTGAAAAACAGATATAAATTAATTTTTTGAAGTATTTTCCCTTGAGAAAAAATACTGGGCTAAGTTTTTCCTCACCAAAGATGTTTAAGATCATGTTTTTAGCTTTGCCAAAGACTGAAGGAGACCTAATAAAGATATAAAGCTGTAGGTGTTGTCAGTAATTAACACTATCAAGAATTTTAATAACACTGACTCTTTTCACCTACAGCTGTTAGTGCTGACATTCTTCCTTTTGACTTCTGTGACTCTTCATTGCTGGACAGCATTTTGCCCTTTCACGTGCTTTCCCAGAGCTGCCAACACTCATACCCAACACAATGTCTTAAGGAAAAAAGACTGATCAGAACATCTTGCTTTACCTCATTGCATGAAGTGAGCATTTCCAGGGCCCTGTTGACAACAAAAATCCTCCGAACTAGTTTTAATTCCAGAGGACTGGTGAGGTTCCTGTGTTATCTACACCCGTCCAGCTGATGGGATGCTCCCACTGGGTTAAATGAACCCCAGCTGATGTCTGAGACCGTTGCCTGTGTCAAAAAGAACCAGTATGAAACAGAGAAGGACCAAGGAAAGAAATATATGAGAAGTCAAGCTTGGCTTCTCACACGGAAAAATTTTAAAAGGTTTTGTGAATGGATGAATTGTTGGAAAGGGTGAATTTCAGATTAGGTGTTAATCATCTGACAGGAACAATGATTTGCAGTTAAACTGTGGATATATGTGCATCTGCAAGACTGTGAGGATCAGAGAAGAGAAAACGGAAGTGCCCTTCAAATTAAATTGATATTTCAATGATTTACAGTCCAGTTTAAATTCCTTGTTTAGAGAAAAGTAAGATGAACAAGCCTGATAATGCCAACTGATGGTGCTGTTTTTCCTCTAGAGCTTTTCTAGAGGCTTCTTTGTATATAAACCTGGTAGCATGTAGTTAGTGCCAGTGACTCACACATCTTGTCTGCATTCTATGCACTTTAGTTTCAAGCTTTTGTCTGTGCCCTGTGACTTCATATCTGTAACACTCCATTGATAATCAGTTACTTTTTAATAACAGCAGATAAGCAGATAACTGAGAACATAAATCAAACACAACCATATACATATTATACAAATTATTAGCACCTTCCTCATATCTGCCTTTTCCCCCACTCCGAGGTGGATCACAGACTATAGCACAGAACATAATTTTTGAGGTCCTACCTCTGTGACTTCATGTCATACAGGAGTATCCCATGTTGTTTTCTCATTACATTTTTCTTGACTTAAGTGGGAATTCTCATGCGTAGAGGATGAATTCATATATGAGGGAGAAATTTGTTCCTGAGCTATCAGTTGAGGCCAGGACTAATTTTCTTATACTCTCATTGTTCTCCTGTAAATACAATTAATTTTTTGGATCAGTTGCATCAGGCTTACGAATTGAATAAAGTGACAAAAACTTCAGTCAAAATCTGGATGGGCATAGCAGATCAGTTTTGGCCTTGAATGCTAAGATTTTATTTCTGTTAGGTAAAGAAAACAATCAAGCAAGTTTGTAAGAAACAAGATGTGGGTTAAACACCAAAATACTTTCAGTGAATTATCTTTTCTTCCTTTTTTTAAACCCAATAAAAATAGTAACCAAGCCAAAGCAGTTGCCATGTATTTTGTTCTTGTAATTTATTTTTTCAGAAACCAGTTTGGAGAGAAGAAAATATTAATGTTCTTGCTGCCCTTCCCTTGTTTCCCATCCAAGGTGAATTCTCTAAATCACTAACTTACTAACACAAAAACTGTCTAAGGATTAAAGTCTTCAAAATTTTCACCACATAATCAATGTAATTTTCAAAAAATCTATTCTGTGACTCTGATCAGCTGTTCTAATCAACTAAAAAAGCATCAATAGTCATGTTGTTTTGTCTTTCTAATTAGCCCAGCTCTTTTTCTACTCTGAAATTACTGTCTTGAGGAAACTGATACACACCTCAATGCTCTCTTGTTGTCTCCTCTCATATCTTGTCCTCACTCTCCTCATACAATATTCAGGTGGGTCTCAACTGCTACTGAAGCCTGTGAAGATATGTCTCTCCTAATCAGGAGTTGAATATTTAATGTTTATAGAACTGGAAATGTGAAGATATAGAGATGATTTTGATTAACATCTGTGCACTAGTGCTTTGTTTTGCTTGTGGAAGAAATGGATTTCTGCATTTTTCCTGTTTGTATTTTCATTCTGGTGTGTTTTTTTAGTTTCTTAATGGCATACACAGACCTTATGGAAAGTGATTTTTTTTCCTCATGAATATGTTAAAACATACAGAGGTATTTGGCTTCAATAAACACACAAAAAGCACATATACTTTGAAGAATGACAACACACATCAAGAATGTTCTGAGTTGTTTGTCAACACCTGAGGCTGAACTTGGATTGAGATAAAGAGTAAATGTAAATACGGTAGTTTTGTGATGACTCAATGAATGAACACTCTTATTCTGGATAAAGACTGATTTATGCCTCTTTCATGATAATCCACCTAAATGCATGCTAGGCAAGTTCTAATACAAATCATTCAATTACTGTGAACAAGTCAATAACCTGATGACCAGTAATATCAACATCCCAGTGAAGAATTAATTGAATACTGCTATTATTCTGAACAAGGCAAAGTGATATCAAGGGCAAAACTACTTTGACAAAATAAACACTCAAGTATTCAAACCACATCTTTCTGACTAAATGTCTTGAACTGGCTAGACAGATAATCTAGGTTATAAAAGATCTTAAATCTTATTCTGAAGTGATTTAAAGTACCTGTCTGCTTCTTAACTTTGACAATTATTTTTTATCTAGGCTTTTCCTCCCAGAATAGAAATGAATTTAGGAAGAAATTCTTTATTGTGAGAGTAATAAGGCAGGGGAAGAGGTTCCCAGAGGAGTTGTGGATGCCCCATCCCTGGAAGTGTTCAAGGCCAGGTTGGATGGTGGTCTGAGCAACTTGTTCTAGTGAGTGTCTCTGACAATGGCAGGGGGTTGGAACAAGATGATCTTTACGATCACTTACAACCGAAACTGTTCTATGACTACTTACTTTTAACTTGCTAGTTAGGCTAAAACAAAGAATTGTGATAAATTTTGCATCAATGATATCTAGTATTTGCAGATTATTTTTACCTTTTTTAATTATTATTTTTTACACTTTAAGTCAGTGCATCTGCAACTCTTTTAGGTAAAGGACAGTTATTAATCACCTTCCTTTTTTTCAGTTTTGATGTATGAAGTCTTTCACACTTGTGAGATTTCAAAAGTATTTAAAGCTTGTATCTCCCTTCTGCTAATTTAAAGTCTATTACAAATAGCTTTCTTGTGGAAACAGCCACCTGTGTTCATTTAGCAGCTCATGGTCACTCCAAAATTCATTACTCTGCTGCTGAAATTTTGTTTGCTTTCTTCTAGAAAAGAGCCAGCATTAGAGGTTTTTCAATTACTGTGCCCTTCAACTCAATAGGGTTGGTTTGTTATGAATCTTTCCCTTTAGAAGTTAATCATGTGCTTAATAGGAGAACATCAGCCATTTCTCATTGTGTTCAAATTGAGAGAAGACAAGAAATAAATGATAAATTCAGAGCTGAAAAGTGCTCTATTTACAGAAATATTAAAAAAAAATGTGAGGGTGGAGGGTTTCATAATGACACAGCATATGATCCTTTACTCTTCTTCTAATATATCTATGTTCTCCTTCAGTTTTAAAGTCTTGGACTCTTTGAAGCTGGTATTACTTTTCCCCACAGCAACAGTGATGCGAGAATTTCACCTATATTCTTTATATTTCTCTGCATTGTGACAGCATGAGATACAGACATTCAGAATTCCAGGTAAAAACTCTGGTGTTTACCACAGGAAGAGACTGGAATAGCAAGTACTCTGACTATTTGTCATGGTTTATGCAGTGACAGAATCTCATGTAATATCTCTTTCCTTGTCTGGGTTTTTTATGGCAGTTTAAAGTTTTTTCTTTAAATTTGAATTCATAGGGAAAGCAGCACAGATACTACCTGATACAGAATAATGTAAGAGAAAAATATGTAAAGTCATTGACTACAAGCAATCAGATCATGGCTACTGAATTTTCTTAGAAATCTTGAAAATAAAAATAAGGCTCTCTAGGATAAGGGTGGGGTGAGGCCTTTTTGTGTTTGTCTTTTTTCGTTTGTTTGTTTGTTTTGTTTTTTGGGGTTTTTTGGGGTGGGGGGAGGAATTTTGCTTTGATTTTTTTTTGTTTATTCCACAGGGAAGACCATGATGAATAGATGTGGTATTGGCAGCAGAATACTGAGAGACAGAAGTATTTGTTTCCCTTTGCTTTCAGAAGCAATTTGCCACAGCTCAGGCAAATACTTGTCTTCTCTTTTCCATCTGAGGAAATAGGATGGAAAATAGGTGCTATGTTTATAAAGCATGATGTGTTCTTCAAATGCACAGGTAGAAATCAGGATTCATGTCTTACAATATTGGAATTCCATACTTTATTAAAAGACTTGAAGATCACAAGTTTTTTAGACAAATCTCAATATGAAGTAGAGTTATGAACCAGGATTTGTAAGATTAGACCTTAAGGCTCTATTTCCTTAAACAAAAGAATTTTATTGTGATTATAATAAAAAGGCATTGTAGACTACATTCAATATCACCATTTCCTTTTTCATTTGAGTAACTTTATCATATGTCCACAGAAAACTCTTTTAATGTTGAAGGTCTATAGTGTTGTATCTGAATTTGTTCTGCAGTCTGGGAAATGCTAACTGGATCTTCTCAACATCTCTTTTTGTTCTGTTTTGTTCCTGCTTCATCATTATTCTATTTTAAGTAAATGTTGAAAAAGTAGCAATCAGAATTTTCAAGCATTTCCCCTGTGATATTCTGAAAAAAAGAAAATTAAGAAAGTAAAGGTGATGGAAACTTAAAAACGGTTTTTGATAGTGTGTTAAAACTGGAAATCTCTCACTTTCAATGAATAGAGGAACTTTTTTGCAATTATAGGAAGTGTGGCTGATAGTTACTATTTCTATAGCCCCAGTAAAGCTATTCAGATTGTATTTATGTATTTATTTCTAGGAATATTTTCTCATGCTAATTCATGTGATTTCCTGAACTGATCTATGTTTGCTCCATAACTAAAATGTGCAAAAAGGAATAATTAAATAAATATATTTATAAATTAGATTATTTCTCAATTAAGTGCATCCTGAAGATCTACATGTAGTACTATAGAAATAATAAGGAATGGTTAATATTTCAGTTGGTTGACTGCTTGTGTAGGATAACTTTATCTGTCAGCAAACTCAATCTAGACCAAATACTAATTGTGACAAGTTTTCAAACAAATGTATCTGAAATACAAGATGTCATTGATGCCTAAAGGTTCGGTGTGTATTTTGTAGATCTTTAGAGTTTTGGAATTATAGGTCTTCTTGCTCACATATTAAGTGGTGTTTGAAGTTACTAAAGTAATTTTCTCACACATTCTTAAGCTTTCTAAAGGTCATGGTGTTTTGCAGAGACACCTGAAAGATAACTTGAAGACAAAACAAAAGAAGAGCTCAGAACCCTTGGAGCTGCTCCAGGGGGGCAAAGCTTAGGACCCTGGTGGGTGGGACACCAAGGGAAATGGGAATCATGGTTGGTTACAGATATCTTATATGTCAATTACTGGAAGATTATAAAAACTGCAACATTGCTCATGGCGGAGTGGCACAGTGCTAGCGGTGGTGTGCACCTCTGTGGAAGCTTCCAATAAAGGTATTTATCTATCTTTCTCCATTAATGTTTTTTCTGAGTGCCTGTTTTCGAGGATTTCAGGCATCAGTTCTGGTGCGTTGGCTGGGAAACCAGAGTCGACAAGCTGGCCTCTCTCAATCAAGAAATTGCCATCCAGAAAGAATCCCTTCTTCACCAGCACTTATCAGAGGAGGATTCTTTCACATTGACTGAGGAAGTAAACAGCTGCGGCTCTGAAGGACCCGTAGGGAGGTAAGACAGAAAAGTGGCCTGTAAAATTTTTAGCTAGCTATGGAAATCTGGGCATAGGGGAGATCTCCAAAGGGCAGATCGGGGGAGGATAAGTGGGCTAGCAGTTGTTTATGGTTATTCCCAATCTGAGAGCAAAAAGGTTTGACTCGAGTCGCTTGTGAATTTTTCGTTTTCTCTCACTTGTTTCTGTGTTCTTCATTCCTTCCTTATCCTGTGGTTTGTCCATGCCAGGCAGAATTGGCGGTCATCCAATCTGCACTTGGCCTAGTTAGATTTTGGTGGCAGTCCAGAACCACTGGATGGACTCTGTTTGCAAAGAGAGGTGTGTGCCTCTCGGAGTAACTATAAAGTGGTTACACAGGTTGGGAAGTGGGAGGAGGAAGAAGAACCTTGCCTCCTTTCCAGTGGTACTGTGGTACTATTGTGATTATAGTTTACTTGGAAATACGGGTATCAGGCATTCAGTCGGACAGGAAATCCCCAGGGATACTCTCTTAGGGTTGATATTGGAATACTGGTATAATTTTGTTGGTTCAGAACAAGACCTAACCAAACACGAATTAATAAGGTTAAGTACATGCACTTGGCCAGTCTATACTAAAAGGAAGGGAGGAAACTGGCCTGGTTATGAGTCTTTGCAAAGCAATATGGTTCCACAGCTTCTGTCGTTCCTGTATGAGGAACAACGGTGGAAGGAAGCAAGATATGCATGTCTATTTTTAATACTAATAGAATGTCCTGATTTAAGAAAAGGTAGTGGGTTTCAGCCTGAGAAACCACCCATAGAAATACCAGCCACAGCTGCCCCCGCTCCCCCGGGACCGCTGTCCCCGGCCCTGCTGGGCACTGTGGTGCCCGGGAACGGGGTGTAACCCAGGGTCCGGCAGCTCCTGCGTTCCCCCCTTGCCCCTCTTCCGAGGAGACAGGCACACCCCAGTGGAAGGTTTCTAGCCCTGTAAGACAAGCTGTGGCTGCTCAAGGTCCAGTTTACCTGAAGGTACCCTTTTCTCTTACTGAATTACAGCAGTGGAAGGCCTCAGCTGGCCAATACAGAGACAACCTGGAAAAGGTGGCTAATTTTGTAGAAAGGGCCATAAAAGTCCCAGAATCCAGACTAGAACGACTTGGAAACTATCTTAGAAACATTACTTGATAATACAGATAGGGAAATGGTCGGAGAGCTGCTCAAAAGGCAATTGAAGCACATCTGGTAGCTAATCAAATTCAAGGGAATGTTGATATTTTCCCTACATGAGACCCTGAATGGAACCTAAATAACCAAATTAATATGGACAGGCTAAGAATTTACCAGAACTGGGTAGTGTTTGGTTTGCAACATGCTATTCCTAAAGCAACGAATTGGTCGAAATTATGTTCTGTGAAATAAAATAAAGGTGAATCTCTGACCAACTATCTCAATAGGTTACGAGAAACTGTGATCAATTACACCAATATAGATCTCCAAACACAGGAAGGGAGGACGTACCTGACTTTTCTGTTTATAAGTTGGGCTGCTGATGATATAAGGAAAAAGCTGCAAAAATTGCAGGAAAAGACAGAAATAAATGTTTGGATGTAGCTTGGACAGTGTTTAGAAACAGAGATTCAACAGGAAAAGAAGAAACAGAAACAGGTGAACGTTGTTATAAAAGCAACCCACACCGTGAAAAGGTTAACAAGGAAAAGACATTTAAGAAGAATATCCCTTTGGGAAGGAATCAATTTGCTTTTTGTAAAAAGGAAGGACATTGGAAAAAAGACTGTCCGCACACCAAGAAAAAGAAATCTCCAGACCTGGTCACCAAGTTGCACTTGGATGAGGACTATAGGGGACCGGAGGATTCTTCCCCAGCAGAACCTCTGGTTAAAACTAACTGGGAGAAAGCCCTGTTGAGTTTTGGGTGAATACGGGGGCAGCATATTCTGTGTTAAATACTATGGAAGGGAAATTGAGTCACAATACTGTAACAGTTGTTGGTGCTACAGGGGTGACAGAAACAAGGCCTTTCTTTCAACCTTTAGTGTTCAAATTTGGCAAACACTGAGTAACTCACCAATTTCTCTATATGCCAAACTCGCCTAAATCTCTACTAGGTAGGGACCTATTGGAGAAATTAGAAACTGAAATTAAATTCAGTAAGGGGGGAGAAATTAAGGTCTTAATTCCAGAAACTAGATATGTCAAGGTAGCTACTTTTTTTGTACAGGAAATTGTGGTGGGGTCTCCACAGAGATTGAGAATGCTGTCATTCCTGCTCTGTGGGCCAGCGACTGTCCTGGAAGATCCAAACGAGCGGATCCAAGCATTGCACTTAAACCAGGAGCAAAGCTGGTAAGACAAAAACAATACCCCCTAAAGTCAGAAAGTTGCATAGGACTAGCACCTATAATTGAAATGTTCCTTGAATTTGGGTTACTGGTAGAATGCGAATCAAAGTATAACACCCCAATATGGCCAGTAAAAAAGGTTCATGGTAAAAGTTAGCAATTGATGGAGGATTTAAGGGCCATTAATAAAATCACAGAAGATATTCACCCAGTCGTAGCCAGGCTTTATACCCTTCTAACTAGATTGACAGATGATTTAGGGTGGTTTACTGTGCTTGACCTTAAAGATGCCTTCTTCTGCATCCCTATGCATAAGAATAGTCAAGAGCTTTTTGCCTTTGAATGGACCAACCCTGAGACAGGGCTCAACTAACCTGGGAGGAGGTTTACCCCAGGGCTTAAAAAATAGCCCAACAATATTCAGGAACCAGTTGGCAAAAGAGCTGGAGGATTGGAGAAGGCAGAGACCAGAAAGAGTGGTTCTGCAGTTCGTAGATTACATCCTCATTGGTGCCAAAGATCAAGACAAATGCATTCAGCTAACTCTAAGTCTGTTAAACTTCTTGGGACTGAATGGGTACAGAGTTACAAAGGAGAAAGCACAAATTGCTAAGGAGACAGTAATATCTTTGGGACTTGAAATCTTCTGTGGACATCGACAGCTCAGCACGGAATGGAAGAAAGCCATTTGTGGTCTTCTGGAGCCACACATGGTGAGGGAGATGTAAGCTTTCCTGGGAATGGAAGGCTGGTGTTGTCTGTGGATACCTGACTATGGGTTATTAGTAAGACCCCTGTACAGAGCACTCAAGGCAGCTGAGAAAGGAAATCTGATATAGACAGATGATACCAGGGCTGCATTCAAGCAACTGAAATGTACTCTCATGTCAGTTCCAGCATTGGGGCTGCCACACTTGACAAAGCCTTTTGAATTATTCACATATGAGCAACTGAATCTTGCTCTAGGAGTATTGTCACATTTCCTTGGTAGCCAGTGAAGACCTGTAGCCTACTTTTCAAAACAGCTATACAGTGTCAGCCAAGGATGGCCAGGATGCTTGAAGGCTGTGGCAGCTACTGTTATATTGATTCAGGAAGCCTGAAAACTTACCCTGGGAGAACACATGGTCATATATGTTCTGCATGCAGTCCTAACAGTACTTGAACAAAAGGAGTGTAATAGGTTGACCCGTAGCAGAATGCTTAAATATCAAGCTGTACTGTTGCATCAAGATGATGTTACATTGACAACAACACCTGTTGTCAATCCTGCTATGTTTTTGTCCTCAACCTCGACTGACAGTGTTCCTGAACATGAGTTCTTACCATCGAAGAGACTTACTTCAGCAGACCACATCTAAAGGACAAACCCCTAGAAAATCCAGAGTGGGAATTGTATACAGATGGAAACAGTTTCATTTGAGATGGTAAGCGAATGACAGTGACTACTGTAGACAAGGTAATTGAAGCAAAACCCTTACCATCAGATGTATCATCACAGAAAGTTTAACGGATTGTGCTCACAAGAGCTCTGGAACTGAGTACAGGACAAAAGGTAAATATCTGGACTGATTCTAAGTATGTATTCAGTGTCATACATGCCCATACATCCATTTGGAAGGAGAGCGGGCTGCTGAACACTCAGGGCAGTGGGATCAAATATGGCTGAACAAATTCATACACTCCTGCATAACATTTGGAAACCCACAGAGGTGGCTATTACGCATTGCTGAGCTCATCAAAAAGGGGATACAACTTCTGAATTAGGAAATCACTTTGCTGATCATATGGCAAAAGGGGCTGCAGAAAAAGCTATCTTAGCTGTAATACCACAAAGGGAAGTTGATCTATCAGAGTTTACCCCAAGCTATAGTAGAAAAGACCAACTAATTGAGTCCCTTAAAGCTGAAATCAAAGAAAGTAGATACGCTGTTACACCTACAGGACAGGTAGTAGTTCCACCCCAAGTCCTTCATGAAATATCTCCGAGGGAATATGAAGCCACCCATTTAGGGACAGAAAATCTTGTGAAACATTTAAAGAAAATAGTAATGGGAGTGAAAAAGACTGAAACTGTACAATCAATAGTATAAAAGTGTGAAATCTGTCACCGAAACAACCCTAATATGGCTAAAAGAGTGGTGCTAGGAGTAACAAAAGTTGGGGACCTTCCTGGAGATTATTGGCAAGTAGATTTTTCTGAGTTACCACGTAAAGAAGGGTACCAGTATCTAATGGTATTGGTTGATACTTTTAGTGGATGGCCTGAAGCTTACCCCTGTTGCACCAATACAGCAAAAGAATTGGTGAAAGCTTTGCTCAGTAATACAATTCCAAGATTTGGGGTTCCTTTGGGAATGTCCTCATACAGAGGACAGCATTTCATTGCAGCAGTGGTGGGAGAGATTAGTTGAATTCTGGGGATTGAATGGGATTTGCATACTACATACAGGCCTCAGGCAAGTCAAACGTATGAATTGTACTCTCAAGACCCAAGTAGATAAAATTTGCCAAGAGACATCTGTGTCATGGGTTCAGGCCTTGCCTTTAGCTCTATGAAGGATCCATATACAACCTAGGAGGAGGAATAACATAAGTCCCTATGAAATATTATATGGCAGGCCATACCTCTTGTGGAAGGTTCTACAACTTTCCACATTGTGATCAGGGCTCTTATTCCTTCGTTAGGAGTATTTGAACTAGAGAAGGCAATCATTAGTATTTCAGCCATTGTTGAACATATTGAAAATTGTACTGTAGATGCAATCAGGGCCTTACAGGAAGAGGTCTGTGGTTTGTCTTGTGTGGTTTTACAAAGCAGAATGGCTCTCGATTTTTTACTGGCCTCACTAGGAAGCACGTGTAAAGTCATTAACTCCAGTTGTTGTTCTTACATAGATCAGAATGGAAGAATAAATAAGGATCTGACCAAAATCTGGAAACAAATTCAGGTCTTACACTGAGTAACTCTTGATGATAAACCGTGGGACCCTGAAGGCATCTTACATACCCTTACTTCATGGTTGCCAGACTGGACCTGGTTGAAATGGCTGTTTATTGTTTCTGTTTGTGATCAGTGTGAGCATAATAGCTCACTGCACTGATCAATGCTGTCATTATTATACACCTCCATGGTGTTGGATTAGATAAGCTAAGTCAAGTGTAAGTGAAATAAGTATAAACTAAGTAAGTATAAGTTAATAAGTATAAGTAGTAGACTCTAGACAAAATATGTTTTGTCAAGCCTCTAATGGGGGGAAATGATGCCTAAAGGTTTGGTGTGTATTTTGTAGATCTTTAGAATTTTAGAAGTATAGGTTTTCTTGCTCACATGGTAAGTGGTGTTAGAAGTTACTAAAGTAATTTATTCACATATTCTTAAGCTTTCTGAAGGTGTTTTGCAGAGACACCTGAAAGATAACTTGAAGTCAAAACAAAAGAAAAGCCCAGACCCCTTGGAGCTGTTCCAGGGGGGCAAAGCTTAGGACCCTGGTGGGTGGGACACCAAGGGAAGTGGAAATCACGGTTGGTTATAGATATCTTATATGTTAATTACTGAAAGATTATAAAAACTTCATTGGTGGGGGGGCGGGGGCCACAGTCCTTGTGGTGGTGTGCACCTCTGTGAAAGCTTCCAATAAAGGCATTTATCTATCTTTCTTCATTAATGTTTTTTCTGAGTGCCTGTTTTCCAGAACTTCAGGCATCATCATAATGTAGTGATTCTGGCTGATTTTCAAACCAAAGTGAAGTTAAGAAGATACAGAATTTATGATGTCTAAATATTTCATTCCCACTCATACAAGAATGAATTCATGTTCTTCTCAGTTGGTCAGAATATGGATTGACTAGTTCCACAAGCACCAAAGAGTTTGAGAAAGAAAAAATTCACCTAGATGATCTTTTCTACCCATTTTCTGGAGAAAGTGAAGAAAAAATATGCATAGAAGGAATATGTAAGTGGAGAGCCATATAATGCAAATTTTCCTCTATATGAAGTCCCCTATAAACCAGTGTGATCTAAGGAAAACTCCAGCTACTTTTTCTTTTATCTTGTCTAGGAAGAATACTTGAGTTTTCTTCAGACAAAGCTAAATATTCAGACCATGTATTTGACATAAAATTAGTTACATGATGTTCCTGAGTTTCCCAGAGATGAGATTACTCATATTAATTTCCAAGCAGTCGTGCATCCAGCTGTCAAAAGGGCAAGGGAAGGTTCTCTACCTCAAATCACTGTCCTCAGACAACTGTCTAACAGGGCAGAAAACATATATCAGGTATATGAATGCCCAAAACTAAGTCTTTCTGCAGCTGGTGAATGAGGTCGGCAGAGGACTGGTATTGTCTACTCAGAAAAAGAAGTTTCAACATTCCATTAATTGTTTTTATGCTATTTTAAGTCATTTATATGCTATTTATGCTAAAGTTGTGTATTTAGCTACTCCAGTTAATGAGTTTTTGTCTAGGTCATGCAATTAAATATATATTTATTGTGTTCCTTGTAACCTAACAGTCAACAGAATTTGAAAATATGTCTCTTTATCAATATGTATTTAATAACATGGTCCACTAACCTTAATAAAGTTCAGCTTAAATGTTCCATGCCTCCTTTGGTGACTGATACTAAATTATTACAGCTCCAGCTGTAAGCAAAATGCTGAAACATTAACTGCATATCACTATGCGTTATTTTAAAAAAGAATTATAATCTTAGGTGCTAAACATTCTAAAATGATGTGAATTTCTACTGAGAAAACACTATCTGGGAAGAATGAAGATGAACCTGAAAGGGAAATGATTTACCACAGCGAATGAGATTGGACCAACAAGTCTCTGAGTTAAAAAAGAACAACAATGTCAAACTCACCCATACATCCTTAGGATGTGCATTTCAGTGGATACAAATGCAACACTATATTTTTGGTATAACTGGAATGTATTTTTTTCCTTAAAAATCCTTAATGCTTCTTTTGACTGAGTAAACCATATGCAGGTGTTTTTTTTAAGGTATCTTAGGAACTTAGAATTTTACTGTTCATATGCTTGAAATTAAGCATATATATCACTACCTCCAGGATGACAGCTTGCATGTTATAGTGAAGGTCAGTGTCAGCACTGTTAACTTGAAGAATTTATGATCAAAAGTATTCTTTGAATATTTGCTCTATAATAATCTGCAGTTTTAAATGAAAATTAAACTAACTTTGAAATAGACACAGCAAGTGAAAGACAGTGGTAGTCCCTATTTCTATCTACAAAAAACTAGATTGTTTTTAAATTAGACAGGTTTTGTCCGAAAATCATGCTCTGTTATTATGAGAAGATTTCTGTCCTTTGCAAAACAGGCAAAATATTTTTACATACATACTTATTTTTTCCCTAGGGAGGAGATAGTAGGATAAAAATCTAAATGGTTGATCAGCACAACGAGGCAGACTCCAGTGTCACAGTTTCTGTGCTGCACAATTCTCTCATCAACTGGCCGTTTTTTGAAAGATGTGTGGTAAGATGAACACAGGTACCCCCAAAAATGCCAAGGCAGTGGAAAGGACCCAAAAAGTTTATTCTGAAGTCAAGAACACTAAAAACTTACAAAGGAAACCTGCACCAGCTGCAAAAGCGCTGGACCTCAGAAAGGCATTCCTGCTATTGCTTCTTCAGGCTTTATTATCACTGGCCCCCACCACCCCATCCCCTAGCCCCCTGTCTCTCTCCAGGCCATGGTGGCCCTGTAACATATCTGAATGTTATCTCTCTCCTCACATATCAGAGAGAGAAACCTCTTTGGAATGTGCAGGGAGAGAACAGCAACTGTCTTGAGAAAGTCAGAGGAAAGGCTTTCTTAAGTGAAACAACTGACTCCTTGTAGAAAAACATTACAGGAAAAGGGTATTTACCCCTACAAAAGAGGACCAAATTTCTTCATTAAGCTCTGTGATTTCTGTCTTGATTGTCACCTTGGGAAGTTAATAAGGTCAGTTTGGTGGGTCAGCAATGTGCACACAGGTGTCAGGAATGAGAAAACAAAATAAGAAATGTTGTTTAGGAAAGTGGATAGTTAAACTTAATGTACCCTGGAGTCTTAGTACCTATTTACTAAGGCAATTAGTTCTGTTTTCATCAATTATTTATTGAAACTTGAAAGTTTTCAGACACTACTCTGCTTCTGACATTTTGTCCTTTTTTCTCCTTCAACTGCACCTTGATGTTGATGGCCACTCAAGATTAGCATCAGCTGAAGAGGGGACATACTAAGGTTAAATCTACACATAGACTAAACTCCTACTGTGATATTTTCAGTAGTATCCTGAAATGTCCATTCACCTGGAATTCTGACCAGTACAGTCAGCAAAAAGTGAAATTTTCTTCATTACACATTAGGAGAACTTGAAGTCATGTAATTGCTTCTCTGTGATTCCTCAGCACTTGCTTACTTACTGAGTCACATGAAAGCTGGGTGGATTATTTGACCTAACAAGTAGTGTCAGGTTGGTTAATCTGCTAGGTGCTGACATTTGTTTGAATTACAGCTTTGCAAGGACCTGCAAAATAACATTTATTGGTATATAGGACAAAATGTAAAATTTAGGGAAATTAGAGGTTTCTGATTATCAAGACAAATTGTACAAAAAGTAAATTAAAAATGCAACCTTATTTCATAGCAGTTATGCCTTTGGTCATAAACTTTGTTACTATAGTAGCTGTTTTAAACTTCTTTAGTTGCCCTTAAATTCTAGTGCAACATGCATATGAATTGCAACATCACTACTGAAGACTATGAAAATAAGCGAGTTCACTCTTAGTTTTCAGAAGTATCATTTTCTAAGGCATTGTTCTTTACAAAAGTACACACTAGACACTGAGAGTGGCCCTATTGCTAGAACTGGTGATATGATATACATCATTTACTAGCTAAAGATTTAAGAGAGAGATGGCTAGAGATTTCTGGCATGTGAGGGTGAGTTGATAACAAAAAAATGGTAGTGACAACAATTATATAAGCAAACATTTCAGCTAGACCATATCTCAAGAACCCCACAGATCACGTGCAAAGTAATCTTGCATTTTTGACAGGGTAAATCAGCAATAACGTCAAATGCCATCTGGCTTATTTCTAGTTAGAGACTATCAATATTTTGAAAGCTCAGAAAAGCAGTTCTTCTCTAATTATTAGAGAGAAATTGTGCATTATCACAGAATCCCACAATAGGTCAGGTTGGAAGGTACCACAGTGGTTCATTTGGTCCAGCCTCCCTGCTCAAGCAGAGTAATCCCAGAGCACAGGGCACAGGATTGTGTCCAGACAGTTCTGAAGTATCTCCAGTGAGGGACACTCCACACCATCTCTGGGTGATCTGTTCCAGTGCTCAGTCACTGCACAGGAAAGAAGTTCTTTCTTATGTTCAGGTGGAACTTCCTGGGCATCAGTTTATATCTGTTGTCTTTTGTCTATTGCTCAGCACCTCCTGAGCAGAGCCTGGTCCATCCCTTTGGCACTTGTCTTTTGTTTTTTCACAGTGAAGCTGCTTTTATTCCACTAGTCACGAAACTAGGACTTGAAATGGTTTAACTGAGCCATGATGAGTAGTCCATAGAGTAACTGGAAATTACTCTTAATGGTCATTGCTCCTGCTATATTGTATTTGAGCTCAGAAGCTTCAGTTATTGTTCAGACATTTTTTCCACCATAACTCTCCTATATTGCAAAGACTTGTGCTTTTCCTGTGCTCACCTCTGTCAAGGAGTCTTCCTGAAATCCTTAAGCCTACTGGTCATGCATTACATTAAGCAGAGGGTATTGCATTGTTTTGTTATCACAGTATGATAACACAAACTGCATTGCATTGCTTGTATTACATGGTGGGCTTCAGACACAAGAATGAAGAATTATGTAATGTCATATTCCCTAAAACTCTGGAAAACAAACACTTTTATCAAGGCAATGTGACTCCTGTGAGGTTTATATCTAGCTCATTTCTTATACTGTGCTACAGGCAGCAATAGACGATTTATAGGCCTACTCAGAAAGTTCTCTGTCACAGCAGCCCCATCAGACACATAGCCAGAGATGTTTGATTTCTGCTGAGATATTCAGGTAAGAAAGATAGTGACACAGCTGTGAGATCTTTTTCTTTTTTTTTTTTTTTTAAATCCAGGTGACTTATTTCCAGGTGTGTGATGTGTTGATTTTGGCTGTGTGAATGGAAAATTAAACTGAACTAAGCACCTGAAATTATGGAACAATTGTTTATTAGCAGGAAAATTGAATAGAAGATGCAGATTTATTTCACCTTGCCTTCTTTGATTCTCTTGCTATGTTCTGTAATCATTTTGCTGCAACAGTGCACATTGTTTTAAAGCTGTTGAAAATTTTGACCTGCTGAATTAGCTGAATTACATTAAATGAAGAAATGTCAGGAGCCTTCTGAAATAAACTGCCTATCTTTTTCATTTTGTTTTAAGTTTGTAATGCCAAAATCATCAGCATGGAGAATTGTAGCCAGGAAGTTTAGGTCTTTATCACTTGATTAAAATTGAATTTTGTTAAGCAGCTGTGTTCTTTAGTACCTTTGCTGCTTTAAAATTGACCCGTCATGCTTCATTGTTTTAAAGCACAGGACATGGTTTCTTGTTTTACAGTATGAAGAAACATATGTATAGATTTTCTATTAAATTTCTTCACTTAATGGGATTGGATTTTATTGTTTCTGCTTTGTTCATGTTGACCTTTTCTACATCTAAGATTAACTGATTTTAGAACTGAACTTTTACAGAGCTCAGGCCTTCCTGTGCTGGATAATTATATTTAAAATTCATCACTGGCTCTGTAGTAGCAGAGCTGCAACTGACTGCTGTAGGAAACCAGCAGCAATAGATTGAATTATGGGTCTATCTATTACTTTATCTTCCCTCCAGCAGGAATATGTACTTGATTTTGGAGCAAAGAGGAATTTGACCATTGCTCTGGAGTCCAACCCTGGGTGAAGCATTGCTGAGCTACTGGCTGCACTTCTCCCCTCTTCATTTATATCCTCACTGTGAGCTCGTAGGATTTCTATCATCCAGAGTGTGTTTCCCATTTATCTTAACCAGTTAAAACTTATTTCCTTGACAGCTGGGTTACTGCAAGTGTGTTTGTAATTAATGCATGGCAAAACCGTTTTCCTCCTTTTCTTGGTACATTTTCTATTACTGATTATAGGGGAAGAAGGGAATTTGATTTTGCAAGAAGTCACGACCTTTTCTTGCAAGAACTTTGACTTTTAAGATGATGCAAAAGTGGCAATATCTAAAAGTAGAACAGAAGGAAAGGCAGAAGTGAGTGTGAGAGGGATAGTGATTTATTGTATCCGTTTCAGCCTACTTGGAACACATCTTAGGATACTGAAAAGGAATTTTGAATGAGCCAAAAGAAGGGGTCATTGCACTGTGCAATGCTTTAAACTAGAAAGTCACGAATTTCCACAACCACTGACTGCTGCTGGATGGGTTAAAGCACACAAAAAAATCGTCATTATATAAAAATACTGAAACAAAATGATTTAGTGAATCTCATTTGTAAAAATGGCATTAAAGCATCTACTTACCAGATAACTACTTTCCACCAGAATCATAAAAAGCACTGGATATCTTTTATCCTCATAAGATTTAGAGCACAGTATAAAATAGTCTGTTAAAAATGTTAAGCGGTTTGTTTAACTAGAAAAGCTATTGTGGGAATTATGTAATTGAGACTCACAGGGAGTGTTCCTTTGATAAGAGCACTGGAAATCAGGGCTCACGTTGTTTGATTATATGCATGATTTACAGATGCATTTTGAGACGTTTATTGTGTGTCTCCAACTTTTTAATGTTTCTAAGTATTCACTACTTGTCTAGTTGCTCTTGTTTTTGGTTTTGTTTTTTTTTTATTGCAGCACACACTTTGCAGGAGACCTAAAACCTGTGTGATAACATAAAAGCATGTGTTTGACAAGTGCCTGATCCTTGTCCTTGGGCCTGCTGAATGTTTTTAGCCTGTTTTTGCCAAATCATATTTGATTAAATAGAAGAGAACAGAAGCAGGGAAGAAGGAACCAAACAAACTGTTTTACCAAAATTATTTGGGGCATTCTCTGTTGAGCTAAAGGTTTTGTAGCAAATATTGTCTTGTTAGACAGGGCAACCTGTGTTATGTTATTTCTTTACACAGACCTTATTTGTGAAATTCACATAAATATGAAAGCAAATACTGAAACCTAAAATCAGAGTGAATATTCTTTGAAACAGGAATACAACTATTCAACTTGAATGAGCTATACTGAGCTATTATCCATCTTGTAAAATAATTTTTTTTGTTTAGACAATAAAAGCAAAACATATGCTTTGGCTTCTGTTGCTCAGCAAAATAAATGAAATTACTTGAACTTAATGAAAAAATACAAACACATGAAATAAATATCCATTAAAATTACTAAGTTTGGTAAAATTAAAAGAATCAGCATCTAATAGCAGAATAATTTAGGTGAATTAACAATGAGGACTCCTGGTTCTCTGACTCTGAGACATGCATTAACTCTATAAATATGTGAAGGATTCATGCATTGCAGAGCCATAAGGTAATGGAATATAAGTTGCTTTCAAGAGTAGTCTGCCATTAAAACTGATTCTTAAAAATAAGGAATATTTCTGATGTATAACACTACAGGTGATACAGAGAAAACAAACCCACATTGGAATAACACAATGCATTGTAAATTAAATTAATTATTACTTAGGTAATGTTGGAATTGAAGTAGAGGTTGTCTTCATTTTTGTCCATCCTATTTATGCATTCTAATTCCATTTCAATTTTGTCATTTTCTCCCTTGTCTGTAGCACAGGGTTTGTGCAGAATACACAGTGCTGCCCTAATGAGCACTGTTAAGTAGTGTTTGGCTCAACACCCTCTACTTCCACGGAGGCCAGACTGATTTTCCTCATGGATTTTTCTTTGCAGCTTATCATATTCACAGATGAATGGCTCATAAACAGCAATGTCAGTGTTCTGATTACACTATTATAAAAGGCTTTTATTTATCTTTTCTAAACAGATAGGGACTGATAGGCAGATACATTATTGTCTAAAGAACTATTGCTTTGATGTTGTTTAACTTGAGCATTTGGAATTTATCTTGTCTAATATTGCATAGCATTCATGTATTTCCACATGGTTCACATTGGCTTAATGTGCAGCCATCAGTTCACAACAGCTCTGCAACTTAGACCACAGGTGTCTTAAGTCAGATACACAGCAAATAAGGAACCTATAATTAGTGATCTTCACCAGCAGTGCTCAGTACACATTTACTGCTTTCCAATGTGAATGAATGAGGGGACTTTGTTTCATTTCATGCTTCATTCTTAGACCTGATCCCTTCTGTATAATCAGGTTATTTTCCTGCTACTTGGCAGAAAAAGTCCTCCAAATATAAGGTTTTTAAGTACAAGAGAGGCTGAATTATGTTTATGAACGTAGTCAAGATTCTGGCTCTTCCCTTGTGATTAATTTAACTTTTCAGTTTAAGAATATTCTTTAAATGCAAATTTTATACTTGTAGACATGTATTTGTGAAGTTTCCTGTTTTTCTTTCTGATTTTTTTTTTTAAATAAACTGATTTGTGTTGACATCTATGTGAATCACCAGCCCTGTTGAAGCTTCTGATCCACATCAGAAATTTCTGTCACCTGAGATAATACAATAGCTGATAAAGCTATAGCCTGTAATTCTCTCTGGTCCTTTGTGGAAGGATGAAACTGTTGGAAAATAAAATAGAAGAAGGTAAGGTGGATTCTGTACCTGGTTGGGGTGTGAGCATGTACTTACTTTTCAGGAAGGAAATAGTAGTATATTTTCCTTGATCTCTTTCTCTAAAATGACTAAAATTCTTCACAAAATACAATAAAAACAAGCCTAATACCTAGAGCACCACTGCTGTTGACAAAAAGTTGGAGGTACCATTGAAATGTACCAGCAATGCTGTGGCCAGCAGGACCAGGGCAATGATTTGCCCCATGCAGTGGGTACTGGTGATGCCACACCTCAAGTTCTGTGTCCAGTTCTGAACCCTCACTCCAAGAAAGACATTGAGGTGTTGGAGTGTGGGCAGTGGAGCTGGGGGAGGGTCTGGAGCACAAGTCTCATGAGCATTAGCTGAGGGAGCTGGGGGGATGCTCAGCTTGGAGAAAAGGAGGCTCAGGAGGGACCTTGTCACTCTTTACAACTCCCTAACAGGAGGGTGTAGCCAGGTGGGTGTTGGCCTCTTCTCCCAGGTGACCAAGTGGTAGGACAAGAGGAAACCACCTCAAGTTGTGCCAGGGCATGTTAGGTTGGATATCAGGAAAAATTTCTCCAGCAAAAGGGTTTTTAAGCATTGGAAGAGGCTGCCCAGAGAAGTGATGTAAAATTGCCATTCCTGAAAATCTTCAAACAACATGTGTACGTGGCACTTGAGGACATGGTTTAGTGATGAACATGGCAGTGCTGGGTTAATGGTTGGATTTGATCTTGGAGGTCTTTTCTGACCTGAATGGTTCTATGATTCTGTGATTTAATAGATATAACTCATGGAAAGTCTTACCTTGACACTTTAATGAAATTGCGAGTGATGGGCAGATGAATCCAGTAATGAAAAATATTGGTCTTCTTTAATAATGAGAAATGTTTTCACTTCCACTGGATGATCAAGGTAATTTTTAATTAGATAGAATGGACTATCGAATGGACTAATATACTTCTGTGCATGTCTTTTCCATTAACAAATATAAATATAGAAAACAGTCCAGTCGGCTCATTCTTTTTATCACAAGACTATCTCAGCTCTCCTGTGATGAGTAAAGATGGTTGTTGATCATGAGATCTGAATTTGCCTAGAGCATCCGTATGGGGAATAACAGTAACACAGCATTCAGAAATTGTCCCAAGGTTTTTAATAGCATACAAAACTTTAATGAGATTTATTCTAGGAGAAAACTGGCAAATATTGACACCATGTTGTCTACTTTTGATCAGCAACATTGGTTTTGTTGTCAGTGTGTCTTAAAAATGGATGATTCTTCCCAGCCTTGTTCAAAACACTTTGTATGAAAAATGGCAAAGCTTGAGAATGTATATGAGCAGCAGATAGCTCTGAAGTGAATATACACAACAATCTGTTAAATGCAGTGTCAGTCTAGGTAGCTGTGTTTCAGAAAAAAATGTAAATTTACTAATAAAATTTCCAAGTGAAAAAGTTTTCAAAGTCAGTGCAACAATGAAAAACTTATGTTGTGTTTTCATAGTAACAATAGGACCCAGAATATTCTGTTCTTCTTTCAATCATTTCTCTTTCTCACATTTCAAGTTGTTAATATATTGCTGATGAGAGGCTATAATTTGATCCCTTAAAAGTATATTTATTGACTATAGCAGGTCAATTTTGACATAAAAAAAATTTCAATATAGCAATAATAAAGCACTCCAAACTGCCTTTCAACAGGGGAGTATACCTGTAAAAGCTTGTAAGATTATAAGATGGCTTTGATAAAAATTGCTCCATTCAAAGAAAAAGCTACAAAAATATAATAATAATAGTAGTTTATCCATTTTACCTTCATCAGTCAATTATCAGTAGGACTACAGGGGTTTTGTATTGAAGTAATTAAATTTCAAGTTGTGTGACATTGCTGTCATTTCCATGAAATCCTCCTACACTTCCTTGTGACTGATTTTTTCAGACACTAGATGTTGAATAAGTGTAGGCTTTCTGTTTAATATACTAAATTATTTTCTATCTGAGCTACTCTCAGATGATTTTACAGTGCTTGCTTGGCAACAGATCATATTTTCAACTTTTCCATTAGAGATGTCTATTGAAATTTACTTAAAATGTGTAAAGATATCTAGCAGCACAACTTTTTGTTTTTCTCCTCTCTTTTGAAAAGTTTCATAACTGAAGCAGGAGCTCTTGAGGAAACAAAGAATTATATTAAAAAAAAAAAGAAAAAATTTTGCTAAGTTTCCTTCAATCAGATTTTTATTACAAACAATACTGTTTTCCTGAAATGCACAGGGGAGTGTTTTGAAGAGGGGAAAAGAAAGGGGTGTGGTGCTTAGCACAGCTTCTCCAAACCAATCTCTAACAGAGTAAAAGAAGAAGAAGACAACATTAATGTTTTAAGAAAATATTTCACAACCACCTTGTTTATTGAATATCCTATTTAGTGATCTGTTGAGAAATCCACTGGGCGCTCTGGGTGATAGTGAGTAGGATTCCTGTCCCTTCCCCCCAAAAGGCAAGTTGGGCTCCCAGGTGCCTCAGTTCCCAAGTATTTATTGTCTGGAAGTCAGCTGACATTGCAGTTGTTGATCTTTTTCATCCATTTACAGATCTCTGGGAAATCAAAGCAGTCAACTCCAAGTGTTCATAGATGGACAATACAGTCAAAACCCTGAAAAGTTCTTTCCCTGAGTGCACAGGGTGTGTCTACAAATTCTTGGTGTTTGCTTGAAAGGGGCAGTAGCACAGAACAGCCAGAAGACAAGTCTGTATCAGAGATACCTGTGGACTCAAGAGAGATGAACATCCCCTTGGAAAGAAGTAGAAAAAAGTGTGGGAGCTTTTGGCCTTTTTAGGCCAGTTTCTGCTTTCAGGTCAATTAACTGTAGTGACTCAAATGACTTAATCATGGAATTAATTCAAATATGCTGTTCTCTCCAATTATTATGAACATAGAATTCACAGATCATAGGTGTGGTAAATACCTCAAGATGTTGTGATGACCATTTCCCACCCAAAATTGTATCAAATTGGGTGCTTTTTAGGTTGATTTGTTTTGTTTTTAAAGCTGAAAGGATTGAAATTTAATATTTTTCCTTGGCATTCATTTCCAGTCGTTCTGTGCCTTGTTACATCTAATCTCAATCTCCCTTCCTCCCTTTCAGCTGTCTATTCTCTGTTCTTCCCACATATGACAAGAAAAACGCTTTATTCTCATCTTCTTTATAACTAGATAATAGACATTTGCAGACCAATATCTTCTGTCTCAGTATTTTTGATATGTCGTCATCAATCAAATTTTCCAGACCTCTGCTATTTCTCAGTACTCATATTTGGGTTTTCTGCACTTGATCTATATCTTCCTAAAATGTGACATCCAAACCCAGAATTCTTTGAGAAATAGCAGATAAAAAGAATTTTCCCAAACTGAGGGAAGCCCAGGAAAAGACGAGGGAGCTGCCAGGACCCTGCAACTCACGTGACAGTGGATGACAAGACTTGGATGTGTCCAGGAGGAACAGCATCCAAACTCCCCACGTATGTATCAAAGAAGCCCTTGCAGAGCAGTGGTGACCAGGGGTGCAATGAACAGGGTGGGCAAACAGAACCTGAAGGCACTATGCCATTTTTCTGAGGGATGGTGTGTTAATGAAGTCCTTTGGAAGGAAATAGGGGATGGAGATCCATGTGGCAGCAATGACACAAGAGTTATCAGCATTTTGGAAACCATGGAAACACCTGAGAATGGTCATGTAGTAATTAGGACTTCTCCCCAAAAGAAGGTGCAAGACCAATAACCCAGCTGAAGTGCATCTACACCAACAATCACAGCATGGACAGCAAACAGGAGGAGCTGGAAACCAATGTGCAGCAAGAAAGCTATGACTTAGGCACCATCATGGAAATGAAGTGTAGTCCTGCAATGGGTGGTTATACACTCTTCAGAAGGGTTAAAGGTCTTTTCCAACCTAAATAAATCTCTGATTCTATGGTTCTACCTATCCTTACATGTTCTAAGTGTTTGGAATTGCATTCCTCATTTTCCAGGTTGGAGCTCCAAGTGGAATCATAGAATATTCTGAGTTGAAAGGGACACATCAGGATCATTGAGTGCAACAATTTGAATTTTTATCATGAGCTCCTGTGTGCATGCATTTCTCTGTCTTGCAGTAATTTCTAAAGTGAGTAATCTTGTTCTCTATTTTTCATTCAGAAATAAAGATCTGAATCTTACCAGAAACTGGATAAGTCATTGTGAAATACTATTCTTCTGCTTAACCCTTCATTTTCTAATACTTTAAAAATGAGAATAAATGTATTTCTAAATATTTCCAGTAAGCAATTCACAATTAATTGATCAAAGTAATATTTGATAGAAAATTTGCTCTTTCCTGTTATGTAACTCCTTAAACATATTGGGTCAAATTGGTCAAATTTATCCCTTACCATGTAGCTCATCAGGTGTCTGTGCCTGTGGCAAGGAGTTTGGAACTAAATGATCTTTAAGGTCTCTTCCACCCCAAATCATTCTATGATTCTATAAATAAACTTACTGCATGTGAATCATAAAACACAACAAGTTACCTGCTGCCAAATGTATTTTTATAACCTACACAATTTTTTTGTATGTTTATAATAACACTTTGTCTTCTTGTATTGCTTTTCATCATTGGTTCATCAACCACATAAAACAATATAATCACATCTCTGCAGGCAAGAAAACTGAAACACCCAAGAGATTTGCCTCAGCTCACAGGTGAAACAAAGATATAAACCCTGTTTCCTGAAATGGAGTCTCAACCAGTGTCTGTGCATAATGAATACAGTAGAATTTCAGGGTATGTTTTTTTTTCCCATAGTAATGGAATTTCTACTGATAAAAAGATTTAAAGATTCATTATGTTACCACTCAAAATTTTCCCATTTGTCATTAACATGGAAAAAAGCCCCATGCATTTTCCGAAAGGCTGAGGTTTTTTTGTTTGTTTGTTTTGTTTTGTTTTCCCCAGATAAAATATTGATAGCAAGCAATTTTAAGACTCTGGGGGAACTTCAAATATCCTGATTAGTTTTGGGTAGTTTACTGATTTGTGTAATATGTAGTATACTCAAACTATAATGTTTGGTCATTAAAGCAAGCCACAAACGCGGAGACTGTCATCTCCATTTTCACTTGCTTTATCTAAAAATACAGATTTATGCTCTACTAATGCTTCTGCTTTTTTTTTTTTTACTTTCAGTATGAATATTCTGATGAACCATGCAGCTGTATTCAAGCATTCAGCACTGCTTTTCCTTATTGTTTCACACTTTGAAAAGTTTGCATGCTAAATATGTCAGTGCAGCTATTTAGACTGAAAAATAAAGGGAAGAAAAATATTAAGTAGCATGATATGTTGCACTGGCTGGACAGAATATAATTTCTTTGTCTGGCATATAGTTGTGCTGGCTGAAAAAAAGATGTTTGCCTGTTATCCTAAATGTAAGGTAAATCAGAATGGAAAGAGCTTTTTATTTTTTTCCCTCCCTCTCAAGAGAGTTCAAACACAACATGCCTCTTACATCCTTATATAGTTGAGCTGTTTCCCCAGAGGCCTGCCTTTAGTGAAACATGATGTTAACACAGTACTTTTGTCCTTTGGGCCTATGCATGAAAACAAAACTTTACTCTTAAACTTGTGAACACTGCCTTTTTTGTCTTTGGTCTTGCTTGTATCAGCCACATTGGTCTGAGTGCCATCTCAGCTGTTTTGGCCTTGAAAACTAGATGAGAATGTTTCTTTCACATGCATTTTGCAGTTTTAACTGTGAGGTGAAGAGAAGAGAGAATACAGCTTGTGTTCAAAATCAAACTAACAAGCTGAAACAACAACTAAATGGATGATCTCTGTTTTTTAATTAACAAGTTTCTTCTGGCTTTTCTTGTGCTGAGGACTTTTCAGTTCCTGAGGTGTCATGGAGATGTCAGTGGGTTGGCTGAAGGAGAAAGGAAATATATGATATTACTCATAAAATACAAGCTGGGCATGTTTAATAGAATAAATAAACTGGTCTTTCTGTTGAAATATATGGATGACATATAAACTGTGTATCCTGCTATACTTCTCAGATTAAATATGAATTTGATGAATTTGTTTGTACTGGAAATGAGGAAATTCTTATGGCAGCTAAATTAAAAAACATTCAGAAAAAAATTTCTGATTCTTACATAAATATTAACGAGATATAATTTATCTTTTCTTCTGCCAACCCAGGAGCAGGAGTAGGAGAGCAACGTGCTTTTAAAGTTGAACATCTTTTGGAAGCCCAAGATAAAGAGATCTGCCCCTGAAGCTGCAAAACTATTAAGGCTTAAAATTTAGTGCTATGTTACATGTAATACAGGAATTTTAAAGTAGTTTTAAATGCTGGAAATGACACCTCAGAAGCTTATTTTGTATTCCTCCTAATCTCTACCTGCTCTCCAAGGCATTTCATTTAAAGTAGTTTTGTCTCAATGAATTTATTTCTGTAAATAGAAAGAGAAGAGGAATATCCCAAGTAAAAAGATGGAGGAGTACCTGTCTTGGGTTCTGGAAGACACTTTGAAAACTTAATTGATTAACTTTCAAATAATACCCTTATTCCACTGTGATTTTCACTCTCACCCTTTCATGTTCCTAGTCCTCTGCTCCTCATACAGAGCAAATGAATACCGAAAAGGATTAATTTTCTTTATTTAGTTACAGTAGTAAGTTCTAAGAGATTGTGGGCACCACCTACAACTCCCTGTAAAGGCAGTTAAGAAATCAGGTGCTTACCATTTCTTAAATCTTGCTGCTTTGATAGAATACAAAGTAAGCCCAAACTGTCTGCCTGGTATTAATAGAGGACAAAAATAGGACACATTTGAGTTTTCTAGCCTTTTTACATCTTTTGTTGTTGACAATACTTCTAAATGTCCTGTGCATGGAGGGAGGCTTAGATATTGTTTTGTATATGAAAAGACTTTAAGTAACTGTTCTTTGCCTTTGGAATGCCCTATGCCCACTGCATATTAGTTTTCTGTGGTGTGTTTCTCCTTGCTTGTTTTTTTGCTGGTCTCTGGAGCTGGAAAGTTTGGATTGCTGTCCAGACCTCTGGGCAAAGCTCACTGCTTTCCAAACAGGAATCTGCATCAGCAGACACCAACTTTTTCCCAGTTTCTGCTTTCATATGATGAATAGGTACCAAGCATTTGTGGGTCTTTTTGTTCTTTTTGTTCCTCTGAAGCATCCTCATTGCCAAGGTCCTTGATGTGCTGCTGCTGGAGTAAGCCAGAGCTGAGCTGCAGTGTTTTCCAGTGCTGCCCATCTGGAGTCTGATAAATCTGGACCAACCCCAGTGTAGCTCTGCCTGCTGCCTAAGATGTTTTCTAACATTACAGAATATAAAGCATATCTGCTGTCTGGATCTGGCTTAAATGACTATAAATAAGTAAAAATCTTGTCAAAAAGTTGGACAGATGTTGAACTACACTTAGTGCAATGTTTTCATGAAACCCATATGACTTCTTGCTTGATTTATTTTATTATACCCACTGTATTGCTTTATGGTTTGTGGGCTTTTATTATTCTGTAAATCGTAATTCTCAAGTTTGCACATACATGTCCCTAAAATTTTTTAAGACTGCTTCCACCTTCACCATTTGAAAAGTGAAGAAAGAAAACATTTATTTAGCTGCCAACAGCATTTCATTTGCTGGTGGCAAATTTTTATTAGGAGGCTGAAATATCTGGTGAATAAAGTACTGATCTGAAACTCTGAAAAACATATTCCATATTAACCAGCTCAGTCTCAGACTTGTTCTGTGACCCAGCGCTTCACATTTAACCTTTGCTGTGTCTAAAAAATGAAACAGTCCTTCCTTTCCCCAAAGTGATGCTAGGAGGATATATAGCTATATTTATGTGGATTGAGAAAGCATGACAAAATGGAAAGGGAAGAAAGAAGAGGAAGGAAAAAAGGCAATATATTCATGGCTCCATAAGATACTGCTATGACATGTTTCCTTACATGCAGAAGTAATTTTAAGCAAATCTGTTTCTTATTTGTTGCAGTGTACAGTTGTATCCTTTCTATATAATAGAAGGCAAAGAATTAATGAGACTCTTCCTTTCTTCTTAATAATTGTTGAAATATTTTCAGAATGATCACTTACATTTTTGTGCTGCTTAAATATTTAATTCCCACATCCACTGAAGTCATTAAAAAGTGCTTGCAAGTGAGACTAACAGTTCTGTAGGAAGTATCAGCTATACATATCAATATACATATCAATAGACTTGATTAGGCTGTATTTTCCCATACACAAGGTAATCATGTCTTGGTTTATTACACTTATGCTACAAAAAAAATTGAGTTTGACTATCAGAGTGGTTATTCTTCTGCAGAGAATAACATTCAGGTGTATGTGTATGGTAGAGGTGGAGTTCCAAATTGCAATGTTTAATTTCAAATCACTGTGTATGCTTCTATCCTGCAAATTTCACTTTTGTAGTCTCAAGGGTTTGATGTGCCTTGTTGTGTAACACATGCTTGAACATTCACAGAATTTCTTCCAGGAGCTTGTCCTGGTACCTGAAGCTGGTGCAAAAGGTCAAAATTTAGCTCTGCAAGTGTCCTCTAAATCTTGTAAATCTTATTCCAGTGAGAAATGCCAATGAATAAAATAAATCTAGCCATAAATATTCTAAAACATGTTATCCAGCCTTACAGGATTCATTTTTCAGAAATTCCCCTAAGTACCTACAGTTGGATCAGGTTGGTTTGTCTTTGTGTAAACTCTGTATAGTCCTACATGGAATGAGAATGAGTATTCCTGCAAAGGCTGTAGTATCCCATTCTCTCTCTGTACTTCTCCAACTGCAGAAACTGCCTACATCTTCTGGCAAAGCTCCAACCCAGTGCTGAGTTATGTACTATTCCCAGCGTATTCCAGGTATTTGTGGTGCAGACAGTGAAGACAAGGATATCTGGGGCAGTCAAAGAAGTCCAAGAACATGAATACAGATAGGAATCTTCTCCTGTGTAATGGTTATGCACTTCAAAAATGTTAAAGTTATCGCCTCTGCAATGGGATTGCTTCTGGAAAGCATTTTTTTGGTTTTTTGGGTTTTTCTTACACAAAGGAAATAGAATAAGAGTTATTGTATTGCCAGCCTTGTTGTCTGGAGCTTCCACAAATCAGAAGAGAGCAGTATGTAATGACATGGACAGAAACACAGGAAATCCAGAACTCTTGTTTTGAACTGTTACTTTTCTTTTTATTATGGTGTTTACAATTCATTGGGATGGGATAAACGGGTATTAAACCTGTGGGTGAACACATAGATTTCTACTTACAGCCATGAGACATTAAGAGAAAAAGCAATTTGGTCGTGCTGCTGTTTACCTCTTGCACACTGAAGTGGATAGTTGCTGCTAAAATCAATATCAATTACCCATGTTAAACATTTTTGCTGCTACTGTGAGCATCTTAAGAGGAATTTTAGCAGTAAAACTAGGGTCTTCTATGGATAGGGTAATTTGCAGCAGACCAGAAGACTGTGGTTGGGGTATGTTATCTGAATCACTGTGATTTTGGGCATTGGAACTTTGCACAGTGGTGGTAGTGATGGTTGGAAAGTGGATCTTGTCTTTGGCTTGAAGGATTTTGGACGCTGATGGGTATCCCTGTAAGGTTGCAACTGTTCATTTATATACCTGTGTAGCCTTTTTAAATTGCAAGATTTTTAATTGAAAATCTTATAAACCATATACATTTTTACTTTGTGCATTTTCTTTGTGGATTAAAGGCAGAGGGTACAGTCACCTGCTCATTTCTACCTCAACATCAGCAAGCAAGGTACAGGAGTTATGGTCACTGATGCTCTCCCATTTCAGGGACAGAGAGTGACAGGATCTAGGAAGCAGCTCAGGAAGTTACTCCACAAATTTAACATGTTCATCCTACTACTGACATGCCTAATTATTGCTGGTTTGCAAACTTTTAGGAATTGACCCTTACCTGTCCATTTTTTCTGGAATAACTGTATGGCAAATGTAAGTCCCTTGATGGTACGTTTGCTTTACTGAACTAGTCTCTGCATCTCCTTAGAAATAACTTTGGATTTTAGGGCTCATTTTTTCTTGTTAAGCTAAATACTTTGACGTCTTGGACCTGAGTGCTAAATTACAATTATCCCTTCTGTGAAACTAGTAGCACTCCCCTTGGTGCATTTGACATGTGATGATAGGCAGACTCAAATTCTGGAACCAATTCTGTTCAATGTATTTGTCAATAATCTCAATGCAGGAATTGAATGCACCATCATCAGGTTTGTCAATGATACCAAGCTGGGAGGTGCTGTTGACTCTCCTGAGGAACATGAGGCTTTGCAGAGGGGTCTAGATAGATTGGAGCACTGGGCAATCATTATTGGGATGAAATTTAGCAAGTCCAAATGCTGAATTCTGCTCCTAGATCAGGGAAATGCCAGGCACAAGTACAAACTGGGACAGGAGTGGCTGGAGGGCGGCCCTGCAAAAAGGGATCTGGAGGTGCTGGTTGGAAGTAAGGATGCATCAAGCACAGCATCACCAGACACTCAACAGAAATGATTGTCCGACTGTATTCAGTCTTAGTGTGGCCTCACTTTGAGTATCATGTGCAGCTCTGGGCCCCACAAATTACGAGGGATGTGGAGTTCCTTGAATGGATCCAGAGAAGAGCAGCAAAGATGGTGAAAGTGCTGATAGAAATGTCCTGTGAATAGAGCCTGAAGTCTCTGGACTTGTCTAGTTTGGAGAAATAGAGGATGAGGGATGACCTCAGTGCTCTTTACAGCTTCCTAAGGAGGAAAGTGGAGAGGGGAATGCTGAGCCCATCTCCCTGGGATCCAGTGATGGGACATGTGGTACTGGTTCAAAGATGCTCCAGAGGAGGTTCAGGCAGGACATTAGGAAGCATTTCCTTACTGAGACAGTGGTCAAACACTGGAGCAGGCTTCCTGGAGAGGTCGTTGATGCCTCAAGTGTGTCAGTGTTTAAAAGAGACTTTTATACAGTGACCTTAATAAGGTATTTAAACTGTAGGTTAGCCTTGAGGTGTTCAGGCAATTGGGCTACATGATTGCTGTAGGTCCCTTGCAACTGAAATTATTCTATTTGCTTTCTGGCCATAGGATGCATAGGTTAATGACCATCACAGCAGCCAATTCTGACAGACTGCCTTTGCTAGGAAGAAAGGAGACTTCAACTATATGCATGTAAACTGTTCCATGCCTTATGGCTCCAGATGCAGAGAAGTATCCTGCAGCCATTCTACTGAGTAGTATAGGTACAGCCATAAGGTTGAAATAGCAGGGCGAGAAAAATCACAGCTCTGCAAATTCGCATCATCCAAGTTAGCAGTTAATAAATTGAAAGCAGACAAAATAAAATTATAAGGACCCAGAGAGAAAATAATAGATCTGAAGAGCTCATAAAGATCTCTGACTGGAAAGAATAGTAAACATGGAGTATAGATTGAAATAATATTAAATTGACCTGCCATGTAAACAGTGTAAAAATGAATTGCAGCAGCTTTTGGTCCCATGTGTTCACTACACAATCAAACCTCAAATGAGTATTGGTTTACTGTCTAAGTACGAATCAACTAACTCAAGATAACAGGTAAGTTTCAATAATAAACAAAGTAGAAAACCAAAGTTTTAACTCCTGAGCATATACCATACCCTTTACCCTCCTAAAGACCTAAAAATAGAGTGGTAAGTAAAAAGTGGTAAAAAATTGCAGAGATAGAATTTTTGGCAGCTCATAAATTATTTCACTTAGATAATCACAAAATATTTTTTGATGTCAATGTCTTTCTTTAATACTTACTAAATATACTTTCAAAATGAAAAGTTGTTGTCTATAAGAATTTGTTTTGCATGTTGATTTTCAGTTGAAGTTTTCTTCTGATTGAAGTCAAGAAATTAAAACATCTTTCATAATTTCCTATAAAAATATGCATTTTCATAACATGTAATTTTTTTTTTTTTTTAAACAGGAATCGCTTGGCCTAAAACTTCCTGGCCAATTTAAGTAAAGCTCTTTGACTCAGTGGTATTGAACACTCCATTTTAGCTAGTCAAGACCAAATTAAGTCTCTTCACAAGAGGCTTGATCAGAATACTGCAGCTTTTCAGCATTGGTCAGACAGAAGATCACTCTTTTCTCATGATAGCTGAGTGATAACTGCTTGTAATCTCAGACTCAGAGGTAATTTACTGCAATGTTTCAGACACTTTTTCAAGGATTGATTCCTTTTTTCTTTTTTGTTAGTTAACTTCTTTTATCTTTGAATAATATGAATCTTCTATGCACTGATTTACAGTTAGGATATTTAATCCTATAAAAGCATCTGCCTCAGAGAGTTAAGGACTCACTTTGGTGTTCCACACTATAACTTGTTTTTTCCCAAGGAGCTCTGACAGAATGGAAGATATGTAGAGGGGATAGTGAGGTTCTCATTTGGAACAGGAAGGTTGTTTGGTTGGTTGGTTTTTTTCTTCACCAAGAGGCTTAAAGGGGTTTAAATATACATCTGGCATAAAGGAAATGACATGGAGTATGAGTATCCTAGACAGTGACAGGACCTAATGAATCAACTTTTGAAAACAGTTATGGTGAACCACTGCTTTGAATGACAATATATAATCTTTCAGTGATACTTGTCACTTAATACTTCCCCAAGCTTTCAGAGTTTCTCTTAATAGAGTCTGACCTTATTCCTTGTGGATGTGTAAGCATGTTAAGAACTTCAAATGGAAAGGAGTGATTCTACTGATCAAGGAAAGATCGTAGCCAGTAAATTATCTGGAGATCTCTTGGGTCTTGTAAAGGTAGAAGCAGTATGTGCTGCCAAGACAACTTTCTTGCCTCTTCTGGCTGCTCATAAGATCTATTGGCATCCTCGATGACATAGACATATCCTTCACTCAATGGCTTAGTTGTTTTTAGTAATTTGTATCAGGACAAAGTAACAATTTATGGAATACATTTCCAGTGAGGTACATGCAAGCACACAGACTTATTATTTCATTAACAGTTGGAAAAGATGTGTCTCTTGTTTCCCATACACCTGAGTACTTTTTCAACATATCAGTAGAACAAATAATTACCATATAACAGTTTAGCAGCTAAGAACTGATTGCAAGGACTTTGATGTAGCTACATATTATTAAAAAAGAAATTAATATTTTGTGACTACACATTTATTCATAAAGTGAGAAGAATATTCAGCTCCAACTTCAGTGATGGTACAGTGCTTATATAGTAGCCGTTTATGTCTGAAGATGTGGAAAAATGAATACTAAAATTAAGTGCTTGCACTGACTTTTTATTTTAAGACAGCATTGGAATTCATGTTGCAGATGCTGTAGAGATTTTTCCAGTCATTTAATTTGAACTGCTCTTGGTGATATTCTGGTGTTTTAAGACATCTGTAATGCACAATTTTGTGGTATAGCACAGGCAAAGTCTTTGACTCCTTTAGACAAATAGCCCTTGTCAGTTGTCATGGGTTTCTCTGAGTTTTTTTTATAAGAGGAAGATTGGCTTCTGTTGGAAGCCTCTGGAAGTTTCCCTCCATCCTATAGAGCAGAGCCAATGAGGGCCAGCTCTGAGGAAAACTTCCTGCTTTTGAACCATTAAGTTACGCGCCTGCATGAAAACATATTTAGGAAGTTGTTGTGCAGTTGGAAATTGGCAGCCATGGATTAACTACATCACAATGCAGACATCAAGGTCAGTGCTGGAGGAGAAGAAGAGAAGGAGGGGAGGGGACCCCATGGATCAGGGAGAGGACTTTAAGTTATTCCCTCACTACATTGGTGATGACCATGGTGATTATGAGCTGTCCCCTCAAAGCCCATGGGATCCATCAGGGTACAAAGACCGCCCTTGCCGGAGCAGGGGGAGGCATGAAAGAGGCTGTTGCTTAGCAGGAGGCCCCCAAGAGGAAGCAGAGGTCCTGCAAAGATTTGTGGCCAAGATCCATGGAGGGAGAAGCCCATGCTAAGCAGGTACAGCCAGCTTTTCATGAGAGACTGCACCCCATGGAATGACCCACGAGAGCGCAGAGGATCTCTCTCATGGAGGAGATCCCATGGAACACAGGGGAAGGACTAAGAGTTATGATTCCCCTGTGACGCTGGTGATGACTGTGATGAAGCGAGCTGTCCCCTTTGCAGCCCACAGGCAAGCCCCTGAGACAGCACATTTGGAAGAAGTGCTGCTTAAGTCTTGGACTTACATCTGCGAATGGCTGACTCAACAACAACTGACTGTAAACCTTCCATTCCCTGTCCCCCACACCGTCAGGGGAAAGAGGGACAGACTGAGGGGTGGTGGTGGAAAGGTGTTTCGAACCTCTGTCTGTTTCTTATTTTTAGTTTTTAGTTTGTTAGTAATAAATTTAAGCATTATTCTAAGTTCTGCTTTGCCCGTGGTATTAATCAAAGCTCCTCTTTTGGTTGTTATCTCTAGCTGTAAATTCCTAGCTGTTTTTTTCTTCCCTCTGGAAGGTGAAAAGTGGGGGGAAAAGCGGCCTTGAAACAATTTTGCTGGACACCAGGCATTTATCCAGGGTCAAACCACCACATCAGTCCTCTTGGATTTGCACATCCTTAAATTTCTGAAGAGAGGTACATTTTTTACAGTTCTCCATAATACAAAATGACTGACACCAGATAGGCTTTTCTTTGCTAGATTCTAGGGACCACTTAAAGTAGTCACAGCTACACCATGGACTCAAGGACATAGAGTTAAAAAGCACTTCTACAGAATGAAAACAGGGATGACAGTGGTCATATAGTCATTGTTTCTCTATACCAACTCTGTCAGACTGGCTTTCAGTTATGTCCGGATTCTATCTCCAGAAACTCTACTCATTAATGTATGCAAATAAAATAAAGAAACAGATGAAAACAAAACCCTAAACATTAAAAATCATCTTTGGACACAAACATTTGGACTTGGAGAAATTTGCATTTGTAGACAATCTGGCTAAGTTGGCATTGCCTGATGAAATGTAGAAGATTCTATGAAAAATTTATCCACATAGAATTAATCAATAGTTCAATAATACCCAGCAGATCTGGCTACTTGCTCTTTGACAAGTCAAGCAGGTGTGAAAACTGACTTCTTTTTTCCATTTGAAATTGTAAGTTGAATATATTAGCATTTCTGTATATAGTATTGCAAAAAATTATATTAAAGCAGATTTTCAATGCACATTTGAGGGATAATGCAATTCTTTGTTTTCAGTATATTGTGTGGTTACCACATATTTTGTAAAGAGCTTGTGGTTGGACACCAAGAAGGAGTCATGCTGGAAGGCCCTGGAGATGCAAACCAAGCACAAGGCATGTTTTATTGCCTCTTGCCTTTGGGGTAAAGTAGCACCCTTTGGAAAGGGAAGAGACTCTCATGTGCCCTCAGGGATGCCACGTGCTGAGCTAGGAGAAATATTTGAAGTGGGCCAAGCAGAGCAAAGCAGTGGGGAAGTCCATGGCATAAGCAAAGTGGCTACTGGGATGAGCAAGGAGCAGGAAATCAGAGCTCTAAGAGAGTGAGGAGGAGTGTTTTAGGGGCACCAAAAGAATAATGCATTACGTTTGCTGCAGCTAAGGAAACACCTGTTGGATGGATTGAATCTAGGACCAGGGGAGAGGTCATGACCTTCACTGACATATTCAATATAGGGGGGATTTCTTTTCAAACTGTCTAATTCAGCCAGAAGCAGTTGCATCTGTTTTAGAGGTGAGTTTTTCTGGTTTCTGCAGGAAAGAAAACAAACTTGTGATTGGTTTGTTCTGAATCTCCTCTGTACACTTCAAAACTATCTTAAAGTCTAATCACATTTAGGAAGGGCTGACATTTTAGGTCATTGGAAAAAGAGAAACTTAGCCAGTTTTTTTCTTTGCTTTGAGCTCGTTAGAAACAAATTAAGTAAATCTTTTCCACTCTGTCTTTAATCCAACCCATATCTTTACTTCTTCATTGAGGACTTTCAAATGTATCTCTGTTTAATTTTGAAACTTGCTAACATCAATAAATAACAGAAAGTAAAGCAACATCTACACTTCAGACCTATAGAAGGTACCTTCAGAACATAACTGTTCTCTATATGTCTTACATGGTGGCCTTGGGGAAATATAGTAATTAAGTTCTGCCTTTAGTCTAGAAACGGGGTACTTTTCTGGCTCTGCTGCAAGGGCCATTGCCAACAGGTCAAGGGAGATGTTCGTGCCCTTCTACTCAGCCCTACTGAGGCACATCTGGAGCTCTGTGTCCAATTCTGGGCTCCTCAGGGCAAGAGAGACGTGGAGCTCCTGGAGCAGCTCCAGGGGAGGATGTCAAAGATAATTATGGGACTGGAGCATCTCTCTGATGAGGAAAAGCTAAGAGCTGGACCTGTTCAGCTTGCAGAAGAGTTGACTGACTGAGAGGGGACCTACCTCGTCATTGTCTGTCAGTGTCTGCAGGGAGGGGTCAGAGGATGGACGAAGCTCTGCTTTGTGGTGTCCAGCAATAGGACAAGAGGCAATGGGCAGAAACTGATGCACAGGAAGTTCCACTTGAACATGGGGAAGAACTTTTTTCCTGTGCTGTGACTGAGCACTGGAACAGATCACCCAGAGAGGATGTGGAGTGTCCTTCACTGGAGATATTTCAGAGATGTCTGGATAGAATCCTGTGCCATCTGCTCTGGAATGATCCTGCTTGAGCAGAGAGGTTGGACCAGGTGACTCATTGTGGTCCCTTTCAACCTGACCCATTCTTGGATTCTCTGATAGCTGATTTCAGCAGAAATATGAACTATTTTCAGGCATAACCAGAAGTATAAGCTTAAGAATGACATGGAGGACAGATTTTTCTTTGAAAGAGGATAACAGATTCACCTAAATATGTACTCAGGGGTTTATTGAAGGTATTCTGAATGTTACAATTGAGATTACATCCACAAAGGAATTTTATTTAGTTTTGCATTTTATATATATATATATATTTAAACTCTGGTATGTACAAAAACTATTTTTGAGAAGCATTTTATCTAATACTGCAGAAGGGGGACATTGTGTAATATTTCCAAGCCTTGGAAGCATTTAAGATATATGCCTAGTGTTATATATAATATATTTTCAAAGTCCATTGCTTATAAATCCATACAAGTGTAAACATTTGGATTGAATACTCATTAAAAACAGGAATTATTTAATAAGTTTTTAGTTTTATCATTAATAAGAATTTTTAAATAAAATGATAGTTTGTTTAAATATTTATTGAAAATAAATACCAGCATTTATTGAAAATAAATAGCAACATGTAAATGTTTTGATATAAAGTCCTCCAAAAATTAACAGAATTGTGAATTGATGGATATATGCTTACAAGGCAAAGAGACAGCTGTTGAATTTTTCAATACTGCTGATGATTTGCACAGTAATACTTGGTGATTCATTTCACTTTTCTTTTTTTTGTAGTTCCCCTACCATAAGTCCCCTAGGACCTTTGTTTCTACTAGATCTCTTCTGAGTAATAAAAAAGTACCCTGTAGGATTTTCTCAAAGCTCCATAAGCCTCACATTTCTAAGTGTATATTCAATCTTAAGAGAAAACCATCAGGAATAAAGTAATAAAAGTACCAAACTTATAACCCATACTCCACTCTCTCAAATGCAACCCTTTATTACCCATATTCATATCTTAAAGCTGTAAGGAAGATTTCTAATTGTATTCTAATTCACTGATGTTTCTGGTCCCCAAAGTAGACTGTTAAAATAGACTGTCTCTCCTGAAAATCCTGTAAATTGTACATGGATGTTGCAAAACTTCCACTTTTCAGGAAATGGTATCTTACACTCATGTCTGTTTGATGGACCTTTCTTAACATCACTGTACTTTAGAAAATTTAATTTAAGCAGAGATAGGTACAAAGCTTCACACAAAGATAAATCTGATTTTTAAATGTACCTTATAATTTAGGAAATAAACAATTCTACCTGGATGATGTGTTCAAGAGCAACACTATGAGTCTTCTCTAAAACTTTTCTCGAGGTCCACACAGACATTGCATGGCTAACATTTTGTTTCACAGCAGGAAAGCCAAGATCATTTGCAGGAACAGAGCCTGTAAAACCAACTATGGGAGTATAGCTGAACATTTGCCAGGTGTTTGTGTCTGACTTGGGCAATTTGGCTTCAGATCTGGATGGGAGCATAGCCCGTATCGCTAGCTGCAGACTGCAACTAACTGAAAGCAAGGAGGGCACCCAGGAGGTGACTACAGCCCCAGAGGAAACAGGACTGAAGCTTCTGTGTTTGTGTCTTACAAGTATAGGTCACCTCAGTGTCACAATGAGAGTTCCTTTGAAGAGCCCCAGTACTGAGCTAAGACACATGGGGACACCTGCAGCTTTCACAAGTATTCCATCCAGCAACATGGCATGGACAGGTTCCTCTCAAACTATGTAAAACAAAGCAAGATTACTTTATTATTAGCATATGCCATTTAATTTTCTACAATGTAAAACACAGATTGTTTACATATAACTTAAACATGAATTAAAAAAGAATCTGCAGTGGTATTTTTTGCCACTTCTGCTGAGATGCACATAAGCATTTTAGTAAACAAATCCGAGGGTCAGGTGTATTGCTTTGCCATAGTGTGTTGGGGTTTTTTGCATCTCCAATAAAATATATATCTTTTTGTTGGTCATAGTGCATGCTAGTAAAAGGAATCTGATTAGGCAGAACTGAGGAGGGCTCCTTTTTTTTTTGTCTTGGCCTGAATGATGCATAGCAGCTCACGTGCAACTCTTTCGGAGGGAAAGGAGATTATATGCTCCCTGGGAAGAGCTGTGTCTCATCACAGTGATAAAATTACACTCAAATTTGAATGTTCTCCCTTTTTAAGCTCTATTTTGCCCTTGATATTCTTATTTGGAATCCATAAGCAATCACAGGTGTACTCTTTTTAGCTTGATTTTGTGGATTTCCTGCCAATGTCTTGGAGGTTAAGAGCAGTTCACAAAGCAGTGAATGAGAAATGCTTGGTTAGCAGCAAACAGAATGTGAAGAAAATTGATTTACAGCCTTTTCACTGCAGCTTAGATGTTATGTGACCATAGTCCAGTCTTTCCATCACCCTTTGCATCTATTTCCTTTAATTTTGTTCTCTCTCCTTCTTGTTTATACAGTTAGTAAGCTGCTTATGGCTCCCACTCTGGTTCTATGATGCTGAACGGGATTCACCTCTGATCTCAATTAGGGCACTTGGGTACCACTCTAGCACACACAGCAGTGTGCGTCACTTGTAAGATGAAGTGTATAGCTTTGCAGTCTAGCCTGGTAGTAGCTGGCATAATAAAGAAAAATGGCCATACTCTCTCCAGCAAATGGTTTTTAGCACTAGCACAGAAGGTGACAAGTAATCCAGACAGGCATTAGTATGGGCAGTCTGTAAGTGATAGACAGGAGTGAAGTTTCAGTAGTGCCATAACAATTTTATGAAAGCCATTATGATGTATTATGGTATTGATCTGCATTGAAAAACCCAGCAAGATTCTTTAAAAGAATGGCATCGCTATATTTTTATTCACATTGCTAACAAATAGTTCCACAATACTTCCCAAATTTATCCTTTGTCTTTTTACCAGTGATTATGGATATAGATGGATGATTTTTATGCATCTTCAACAATGATTTTACTCTGTGTAAGGAGACAGATGCAGAAATATTTTTAAAGGGTTGAGTGCCAATAGATATCTGAAATGAAACCATGATCATTTGAAACTACTTGTGTTCTTTTCAATATGGTAAGATTTTTGTCTTGTGCTAGGAATACAGGTGGGAAGTCTCCGGTAATTCAGATAGGTTAGTCATTCAGGGGGTAAATCCACAGAAAATATAAAGTAGAGTGAATAAGAGTTGATTACATCAGGTATGTAGAAATTCAAAGCTTTTCTTCGGCAGCTGACTCCTATTTCAGCATTTTGAAAAATTCCAGTTCACTTCATGTCCACTATATTTTTTGGTCATTATGTTTCTTGGGGGAGGACAGGGAGAAAATTAATGGCTTCAGGGCAAATCCATGCAGAAGAAAGCAGTACTCTCAGAGGTACTCACACTTTGCCACACTTAGACTGGAGCATAGTAGTAGTAAAGCTCAATAATGTCCAAGAAAACCTCAGAGTCAAAGAAAAAATGATGCTCCTTTGACCAATGTAACAGATCAAAGCTCAACCCTTTGCAAAGATACTTCAGAGATAAATATATATTCAGGGTGGTTAAATCTGCCTTGTGAATCAATAGGTATTTCACATGGAATTCAATAGAACATCTTGAATCTAGTAGTAGGGAAAAAAGAAAAAAAATGATTTGCAGCTACTTAAAATTTCCATTTCAAGATTTTATGTATATTTTTCTTAAATTCTTCCTCAGGGGATGAGGACTGTATTTGGTAAGGCTTATGCCTCCGTAGATATGGCATTCAAGAGAGAGAAAACATGGTAAATAAATTAGTGGGTTATTATAGGGCCTGTGTTCTTCTATGGAGTTTAGGTGAGTTGAGTGGATATTCTACCTTCTAGTGTTCATAACAACATTTATTTACTTGTCTGTTTTTATATAAAATGGAATTTGTGTGTTTTTTCCTCCCTCCAGCTTTACCCCACCCAAACTCAGAAAATTTTCTCTGGCTGTTGAGACATGTAAGTTTAGACATAGTGAGAGGGATATTTCAGACTGTCCCATTAGTCAGGGCAGCACATTGCTGTACTGCCTTGGAAGCAAATCAGTGAAAAACAGAGCAATGGACATCACAGTACATTTGCGTACTGTCTATTTACCTAGTAGCAGATGATTTCTTCCTCCATGTTTACTCATTTCTGGTATCTGACACCATACAAAGAAAGGAATTTTTTGTGTATTTCTCAATAACATTTCTTTATTTCCCTCTTGTGCAAATGTGAAGAACAGGAGTGCCTCCAAAGAGATTTCTCTACATATCTTTTGTCCTATATTATGGCTTGCAGATAACTAAACCAGCAAGGAATTAAAAGCCTTCTGTATTTCTTTACTCCCCAGTGTATGTGGAAGACAAGAGAGAATCTTGCCTTTAAAAGATAACAACACTGTATACATTTTCTAAACCACCTAGAGGATTCCACAGCAGACAAGTACTGAAGATTAATGCAGAAATAAAACCTCTAAAATGTCTTAAATTCTTTACATTAAGAAGTTATAATTTAAATCTAACCCTAAGGATCTTGCCCCTAGACGTGGCTATAGAATTTTTAAAGGAAGAATTATACTGAAAAAACAGGAGATGATATTCCTTATTCCTTTTAGTATTTAAGGCTTGGTTTACTACAGTTTTAATGCAGTACCTGTTGTGTGTTTTCATTTTACAGTACAAGAGCTGCAACATAACAGACTACCAGTAAATCCCAGGGGTTTTATGGGCATACATTATTTTTACAGTATTGTGTTTTTAATGTATGTTACTTTTTTTTTTTCTCTAATCTTTTTCTCACAGAACATCATATACTGTTACACCTAATAAATAATTGTGTGGTGTTTAAAAATGAGACAGTAGGTATTCAGCTAATTATTACCTCTTGAATAAGTCATTAATTGTAAACAGTCCTGCATAGCAAAGTTAAAAGAAACACTTTATTGAGTGATGTCCAGCCGACAGCTCTGGAGAATTATTTCTAGGCGTAAAGGCAACATAAAATGATGTCTCAGTTTGGGAGTAATACATTATTCTTTTTGCTATCATATGAAAACCAGTTCTTCCGTCCTCACTCACTGCACCACAGTTTTTTATGCATTCAAATGCTTTTGAAAGTCTTGAGATAGCTTTTCTTCCTGCTGCTATTGTACAAGTTATTGTCTCTAGTTAACATTTTCTTTCTCTATTGGTAAACCATGAAAAAGAATAATGAAATCTAACAAGAGTATGACACCATGATGAGTTTAAGTACTCTTCAATGAGGCTGCATATAACTTTCTTTAAGTGGGAATACAATGTCTTTGTTGCACTAACTGATGGTCTGGGCTCAAACAGTCAGACTGGGAACAGAACTGTTGCCTTTCTATAAATTTGATGGGTACTCTGTAGGGGTTTAGCTGGAGGGTACTAAGAAATATTTTTAATATGATTTTGCAGATACAAGCACTACAACTCCCTGACAGTTACGAATAACAAATAGAAACATTCCACCTCAGCATATTGTTCTTACCTTTTGCACATTAAATGAGAAAAGATCTACAACTCTGCATACCAGCAGTAGTACAGGAAGGAAAGCATCACACAAATGTATCTCCCATAGGAAACATGAAAGTTTTTTCCCCCTTTATTTTAAGGCAATACTCCTTGAACATCCAAAACTCTTCCCAAAGGACTAACCTTTGGCTAAAATCATGATTCTTATATATAAAACTCTGTCCTTAGGACAGTTGAAATAATCACAGGCACAATGTTTGTGATGACATACGTTTTCTTTTATAGAGTCATTAGAGTTTTACTTTAGGCTAACTTCAAGTGACACGATAAAGCAAAGTAAATACTGGTTTAACTGGGGCAGCAGATGCAGAGGTTGACATAGCCGTGATGCCATCAGGTCAAATGGTGTGGTGATACATGGAGTAAAAGCCAGATGTATTGCCTTGTACCTGCTATCCACACTGACCTGTGCTAAATGTCTTTCTGTTCTCATTTAGATTTGCTACACTCAGTCTAGGATTGCCAGTAATTTGTTTAACTCTTTAGTCTGATGCTGACTCCAGAGTAAGTAGGGAAATAAAGACACATACCTCTCTGAAAAAAATCGATGGCTGTTTCATCACCCTTCCCCAGGGTGGGAGCTGACAGTTCAAGCCACTGCGTGTTTCTCACACTTTATACCAGTGTCTTGTAATATAAAGAGAAGCTGCACTGTGTTTTTCCTGTCAAAACCATTTTTTTTTTTCTGCATTTTATCAAGAATTTCCACTGGAATCTCTGACCCATATTTTTTTTTCTGTCCTGCTGAGCCTTTATTTCATGCTTGGATTGTCTTTTCTTATATGACACTACCATACCTTTAGAAGATATCCAGCCTTACTCTGGTTATCTGTAACAGTGCTTTTAAGGTGATCTTCTACTGCTCTAATCATTGTGCAACTACACTGCACTTCCTTTTCAAGGTCAGGTTGCTTTGATCTTTGTACAGGAACTGGTATTTGGTACATCACACTTGTGACTTAGAATTCAGTCCTGGAAATCCACCTGAGAATGTGGGATACCAGGACAGAGCTTCAACTCTTCAGCCAGTACTTCTTCTGTATTTGATACAGAAATAGCAGCATCCCCACTGAAAATATCTACCAGGCAAAGAAATTCTCTTTGCAGTTAAATTTGTCTTCCAAATTTTGTCAGGGCTTGAAGTCATTGAAAATGAATCAGCTTGGGTTGTGCAGGTTTTTTTGGTATTTTTGGTGGGTTTGTTTTTTTGTTTGTTTGTTTGTTTTTTAATTTATTTTATGTCATTTGAATTTTTTCTCTTTTTTATTTTTTTTGTGTGTTTTATTGTCTGTTGGGGTAGGATTGTTTGTGGGGTTTCTTGGTGGTTTTTTTTGTTGCATGGTTGGTTGGTTGGTTTGGGTTTTTTTAATCACTTAATGTCCTTAATCTCTAAATCCTTATATTTTAAGAGGAACTTGTTGCTCCCCTATGCCCTGTGGAAGAATTGCTAGTTATCAAGACAACTTACACAAGGGCTGTTTTCAACCACTTTGACTTCCTTCAAAAAGCAGACTCTGTAGGCTCAGTAATTCGAACCCTCAGTATTCAAGTTGTTCTTTCTTTGTTTCCCCATCCTTTTTTTCCCCTTTGCTTCTCTCTTGGTTTTAACCTGTGGGCAAAGTTCTCACAGGTTTCTTTGTCACCTCCTGAGTCTTATTATGAAAGTGAAGGTATTTCTTTTCATATGCCAGTGTCAACAGCAGCTGCTCTCCAATATTTTTTCTGGAGGCCAATGATAACCCTTTCCTTCCCTGAAGTGAAAAATCAAAGACTGTTATACAACTACCCTGTTCTCTTATTATGTGAACTATCCACTTATCACTATTAAAAATTTTTGTATTGTACAATGTGACATGCAATATGATAATGCAGAGATGTTCATCTTCTTACCCAAAGAACCTTGTAAAATGCTTATGCTAATGCTTTTTTGGGAAATGATAAATGTAATCAAATAAGATAATACGGAAAAACATTGCAACTGATTTTCTTTTAAAAACACATATCCATTTTTTCCGCTATGCATCTCCAACCCTCTATGTAGTTTTAATTGGTGATGCAGTATTCTGTAGTCCACAGGTGCTGTAATCTATATTTCTACATCTATACTTGTTGACTGAGGGAAAGTGACTCATTTAAGCAATAGAAAACAAATGACGAAAAAAATTAAAATATTTTCAGCAAACCTTTCCACTGAAACATTTTGTAACATTTTACTTCATGATTAATGTCAAGTTCAGAAGTAGTTATTTTAACATATCCTAAATGAAACTCAGAAAATATCTCTATTTTGTATACATAAATGGCTTCTAATACAGCTCTTCAAGTAAAGCAATTTAGATATCATTTAGTTCACTTATTCAAGTGCATGGGAAAATTTGAAAATACTTTTCTGAAGCTTTTTCTGTTTCCACACTGCTTTCTATATCTTGTCTCTTCTTTTGGTGGCCTGCCCTATGTAGGTTGATTTATTAATTTGGATGTGAAAAAGATGAGAAAAAAGCTTTTTACTTTACATCTCTCCATTAGCTTGGACTTAAAGTCTCACAGAAAGACATTTGTGACTAGATGTGACCCTGTGAGAACATGACCTCCTATAGAAGCTCTGATTTCAGCTTTAAGGAGAAACCTAACAAAGGGCTCATCCAAAACCATACTTCTATTTATCACATAATATGTGACTATATGTGTGAGCATATGTGAACACAGACAACCCTTCTTGTTGTTCATGTGACAATGAAAGAAGAGGATGCAGATCTCTGCTGTATAGATGAAATTATATGTTATGGGTATGATATTATATGATAAAGATATGATATATGATATAGATAGATAGATGTATAGGCTGCTGAAACATTGCTGTGTGACCTCTGTATGGTTGTTGCCAGGTGTAACACAGGCACTTGGTACAGGCAGATTACAGACCAGTCCTGTCCCTACATGGCAAAGATATCCGGAAAGTTACTTAATCTACAATTCTCAGCACCAGCTTGAAATCAGTGACCTAAAAGATTGCAGTACAGAGAGCTGTTATGGTCTGCTGTGCACTAAATCTAGCTGCAAAATTCATGACATTCACAATAACATAAATAAGGATGCTCTTAAATTAAGTGACTTTTAACAAGATTAAAAAGTTCCCAAGCTTTTTCAGAGTGGAAAAATCAATTCTTCTAGATGAAGGCCATTATTTGAAAAGTTATATTTTAGCATTATATGAGTTCAAGAATTTTCTTGCAATAGGCCATTTTTTCTTCTGGTTGCATTGAAAAGAGGCTTGTTTTTAGTTAAAGTATCTTTAACCTATTCCATTATCAAATTGCATTTTAATAAACATTTTCTGTGTTGGACTGTTTATCAGTTAATGATCTGAAAAGACTTTCTAATTTTAATTTGGCTTACAGTTGTTCTTGCAATCTAAAGAAACATTTGATGGATATAACCATGTTGAGTTTATGGTTGGACTAGATGATCTTAAGACCCTTTTCCAATGTAAATGATTCTGTGATTCTAATAAATATATTCTTAATTAGTAAATAAAATGTTTGTCTAGTTGGAAAATGGTTTTATTTTCCTAGATTTTTAAGTGAAAAATAAAAATTTTCCTATGGTTTTTAAAAAGTGTTTTGTTTTTTTTAAACTGAAGAATCAAAGTTGCTAAACATTTTGTTAAGGTGAATTTGAAACAAAGAAAGAAAGAAAGAAAGAAAGAAAGAAAGAAAGAAAGAAAGAAAGAAAGAAAGAAAGAAAGAAAGAAAGAAAGAAAGAAAGAAAGAAAGAAAGAAAGAAAGAAAGAAAGAAAGAAAGAAAGAAAGAAAGAAAGAAAGAAAGAAAAAGAAAGAAAGAAAGAAAGAAGGCATGGCTTGTTACTTTAAAGATTTGAAATACAGATAGTGCAGATCTCCGTTTTGTCCTACTGAAGTGATCAAGGGTATATGGCAGTCTTCCCAACTCTACTTTTGAAAGAGATTTCATAGCACTAGAATGCTTCTAAAATAAATGTACTATAGAACATGAAATGTTCATGATTAGCAGTAGCTGGGTTCCCCAAATAGACTAATTTTTCCATGACACGATACCTCTTGCTGAACAAAGACTGAAGAGAGATTAAGTGACTTATGTATACCTGCAGGCTGAATACGGTTTGATCAGTTAACAGAAGTTAACTTCTTCAGCCTGATTTCTTTTATGTGATCTATTATAATAAAAAGGTTTTCTGTGAAGTTGAGTTCAATCACTGAATTATTGCGGTGCCTGTGAAAGGGTAATCTTTTCCATTTGCAGGCACACACAGCAAGTACATGCACAGATAAGTAAAAGACCATCCTTCCTAAATAAATGCTTGTAGGAGAAAGTAAAAGAAAATGGCAGGATAGACAGGCCTAATCATTCAGAGCAAAAATCCTTTATTCTGCAGAGAGCTGGGACTTCACAAGATACCAGCATAAGAGAATTCCCTATAATAAACTGGTTACCATGTCACAGTCATATATTTTCCTTCGCGACTTTATATTTTCCTTCATGAAGCAAAGGAGCAACTCACTGAGATGCTGTGAAGAAATAGCTGTGCTCCTAGGAGAACCTACAGGCTTCTTTATTTCTTGCTATGTGCTGTTGAAATGTGTTGGTGCCAGAAGGTGTGTTCTTACAGTGTTAAAAATATGCAGCAGCTCAAGTCCTAAACTGCTATAGCCATGTTAGCACAGTACTACAGAACCTGAGCTCAGTAGTCTTGGCCTAGTTCAGAACCTATGAAGAAATAATTCTTCATAGATGGTCACACTGATCCAACACATTTTGCATTTACACAAAATCTACTGCCTTGTATATCTGTGTCATCCTTCTAAACCTTTCTGGTTTCATTTGTGGAGAGATGTTGGTACACAGTGGTGCATATGATTGAAATTACTATTCATATATGGAAAACATTTTAATTACACTTAAAATTACTTGTATCTATGGTGCTAATGAAAAATAATTCAAATATAGGTTTGGGGCAAGCCTCTGATGACTACTGCTTTCTGTGTTTTCTGTTCTTTTGTGGCTGAGGTGCAGATATTGCAGATATTTGCACTGAAAAAAAGTTTGGAGAGACACTGATATGCCTAGCATTGTTTCATTCTTTTGTCTTCTGTGTGGAAAGCTGTGCTGTCTCCAGACCCTTCCACACAGAGCAATGAAGGATGATGTTGACAAACAGCAACTGTGCTGGGGAATGAAAGCACCATCCAGAAGGCAGAAATAGCTTCACATTGACAGAAAAATAGCAAGTCTCCTTGCACTAAAGGAAACATTGATCATAACTGGCTTCTATTGATCCCCTTTGGATGTCAAGAAGTCCACAAGCTCACAGAGCTGAAATAAATACATACTTTACTGCATGTAAACTTCATGTGGCTTAAATGATGATTTGCATTCAGTTACAGTTTGAATGCTTCTAAGGGCCATCCCTGGGCACAGTGCCTGTGCATTGCAGGTCTGTCTGCCCTCTGCCCAGGTGACGTCAGTCTTTTCTTAGTTTCCTGGATGTTTAGGATCCTAGCAGCACTGAACTGCAGACAAAGGTAGAGAGTAACCCACTGAGCTCACCAATACAATCAGCTTGAATAGTCAGGATTTATTTATATGATATCTTATGTCTTCCAGGGTTTTCAACTACTTGACCCCCATGATGTATACTGGAGAATCCCATAACACTAAGAAAAATATGGATGTCAGGACTCCTCATCCTCATCTGTGATAGTGAAAGACCACTGATACACAGCTTAGAGTCTGTGAAACTGGAGAGATTAAAGAGCTAGTTAAGAGAAAAGGAATTTCTGTTTTGTTGTGGAATTAGGCTGCAGATGTCAGACTCACCTTTGCCCTGCTGAAGATACGGCCCTTCACCTAGCTACATGAGATTTCTTCCTGCACTTATTATCCAGATCTCTTTAACTCTCTCAGCTGAGGTCACTGTGGTAAAGATGAAAAGAATCAGAACAGGATTCCACTGTGAATTAGAATCCAGTATGTGAAGAAAGACCTTGCTCTACCCTCCTTGTCATAATGGAGTAATAGCAATGTGTCTCTGTCACCGATATTCCTGTTTGAGTTGTTCCACTGGATACTAAAAATGGTACAACACAACACTGATGTTTCAAAATAGAGTCACTCTTATTTACCTGTGGCTACTGCTGTGACTTTGAGGAACAATAAGCATTTTCCTTACATGTCCACTACCAAAGAGCTTTCCAGCCTCCCTCAATTGTGGTTTTTTTTTTTTTTTTAAATGTGTGAAAATAAGCAATGCTTTTGAAGACGACTTTACCCCTGGTGACAGTGTGCTTTCATGTGAGCAGACTCTATTTACGCACCATGGATATGTGTAAATTGAAGGACCCAGGAGCACTTTGCCATTCTCAAAATGGATCTGCTGTTTCTTACTTCAAGTCAGGATCAGACTTGTGTGTGTACACATACTCTTTCCTTCAGGAGCAAGGCAAGCAGGGAGCATGGTTCAGGCTAAAAGATTCAATTTGTTTCATGTTCAGAGAGGTGTCTTATCTAGGTTAATAAGAGTCCAAGATACTGCATAATAGCATGGAGCAGACCTTATTATCACTGGAATGACCTCTACCTGCACTTTCCTTGGAAGTTGCAGAAATTTATTTTTTTTTACAAACAAATTTGTAATCTGAAATGATAGTGAAACACCTCCTACACCACCACCCCCAAAATGCCCCAAACTAAACCATGATTTTTTGCAGATTTGTTGGTTAAGGGAATATAAAAGTTTAACTGGGTTGAGTTCCTGAGACAGCTGTCATAATAGGTATGTATCTTCAAGTTAAAATTCTGTATGCTTGACTAAAGATGTCCTAGCCAACATATGGCTGAGTGGCTACACATCCTCATCACCCTAGAAAGTCAGTAAGGCATTTGTGCTAGAAATGTTCTCACAGAAGGGGAAACAGCAAGGGTATGTTATTTTGGAACAACTGGCACAGCATGCCCTTCAGAATTAGCGAGAGCTCAAGCTTTCCTGCTCCCGGTCACTCCTCCCAAGGTGTCACAACAGATGTTTTGTTACTTAGCAGCTTAATAAAATGTTGAGAGGACAATTGTTCTTTGCATTGCCTTCCCTAGCTTTGAAATCAAACCAATTTTAGAAAAGGGAGGCTGAAATTCTGCAACAAGGCAAAACAGCTGTCACATTGAAGAACTAACAACAAATCAAGTAAAATGTGTTCCACATCCTCACTAGTACCAATATGACTGCTTAGGAAACTTATGTAGAACAGCCATTGAGCTAAATTTGTTAATTCTTTCAGCAGAAATGCTTTATTTTTTGTCAGGGTGGGTTTCTGGGACTGGTAGCATGACAAAGGGGCTGACAAGGCAGATGTGTTGACAGAAGGACTGTATCAGCTATTTGAAAATGTTATTTCCACATTTTGGAGGACAGAATCCTCAAACAGCTTCAGTGTTTATGGATAATTTACAGACAAATGAAGCTTAGATCATCAAACCAGAGAACAGAACTAATACTGAGCATCTTCAAAGAAGTCATACAGTATAATATCGAAAATAAAAGCTTCGGATGCCTTCAGATATGAAGCAGGCACTAGCATCCAGTCACAGAAACTCACTTCTCAACTGGGTGCACAAAGTAGGTTTTAATATGAGTAAACAGTCCACTAAGACATATGAATAAATTGAAAGTGTTCATTATTAGCTGGGGAAGAATTAGAAATACATCATAAAAACAATGATAATTATCACAATGCAGTATTCATCCCCCCCCCCAAAGTTTTAAATGATTTTTACTTTTCTACTTATTCAAAGTAATGCTGATATATCTCACTGCAACGAGTATAGGAGATGTTTTGACTTTGTAGACATTAGTTTAGCCTTCTAATCAGTGCAATGGTTTTGGAATTATTCCATCCAGAGAAAAAAATATTGAAAAAAATGTTTATTTTTAGTCTGTTCCAGTTAGTTTGTTTAGATGCATTTTGGAGTCAATCAGAAATAGCTCCTTTCTGAAACTTGATAAGCTTCTACCATAACAGAGAATTAATAGGATTCTCTTACTTGTGATCTTCACTGACAATGTTCAACACATTTTAGTTGCAAGCAGACTAAGTAGTATCTCTGCAAAGGTTTTCCTCTATACATCTGCTCAAAAGCAAATGATGGGTTGATCAACAGAAACTGTTGAAATTGCTTTTGTGCTCTGTGTGTTGTTGAAGCAGAGGGGAGGGGGCTGAGTTCAGAGCAAACAATTGTAAGGGTATAGCTTTATGCCTGGAATTCCCTTTAAATTACAAAGGTTTATTAGAGCATCTAATCTGAAGACCTGGATGTGACAAGTCCTAGAATTTCTTAGAATTATTTATTAAGTCCAAAATTTATTAAAGGTTAGATCCTCCTTAAAGGCTTATTCACACAAGTAGGTAAGTGTATGTATACTGAATCCAGTGAAGATCTTTGTGTGTCAGATTATTTTGGGGGAGTTTTGAAACTGTTTCTCCACCAATGTAATGCACCCCACTGAGAGCTGCTTCCCACTCTTGAGTACCTGCTGTTGATGCACTCTGAAGATTTGGTAGTTTTATTTTGGTATGGCTCCCTGAAATTCACAAGATATTGTCATCACTGAAGATGACTTTGACCATTTGCCAGCATTACGGAAACTAATTCAGCTGAAGTATGAATGTGTTCACCTTACTGTATCTTTCTTTCTTCTAGTTTATTCATATTTATATTATTAATAGATGTTACATTTTTTTTTATTTTTTAACTGCTGACATTCCCATATGCATTTTGACAAAAAGCATATAGCCTTAATTTGAAATCTTTTGTATAAGTTAGTACATGAAATGCAGTGCATTTGTGCACAATGGTCACACTGCTTTCATTGTCAGAGAGAAATGATTCACAGAGCATTTAAAAGACTCAGAAGCAGAAAAATAATCCAGAGTTAAATTCCTGGGAAACAAATTATTCCATTCTTACTGCCCTTGAATTGTTTCCTAACTCTGGTGTTAAAATGTTGCTCATTATGGCAAAGGTATTAGAGCATCTGACCATACAATTATATTTTTGCAAAATTTTAATCATAGCACTTGTTCTATTTCAAAATACAGCAAACTCTGAACATAATAGTTTATTTCTTGCTTGATTTTAATTGGAATTGTATTATGCCATTGGCTTCTATAAAATTGAAATATAGCTTCCCTCCTTCCTTCCCCTCCCCCTCAAACACTCTTATTGCACAGCTTGTTAAAGACTATCCTGACAAACAGCAAAATTTACTTTTTCTAAGGTTCCTGTCATGGTTTCACTCCAGTCAGCAGGCAAGACTCACACAGCCTCTTGCTCAGTCCCCATATGCAGGATTGAGGAGGGAATTAGAAGGGCAAAAGTTAGAAAGCTCATTAGTTGAGATAAAGAGAGTTTAATAGGGAAAGGAAAAGACACACACACAAACAAAACAAAACCAGGAATTAATTCATTTTTCCATGGCAAGCAGGTGTTCAGCCATCTCCAGGAGAGCAGGGCCCCATCACATGCAACAGTTACTTGGGGAGACAAATATCATCACTCCAGATGTGTCCCTCCCCTTCCTCCTTCTTCCCCCCCAGCTTTTTATACTGAGCATTATGTCGTATGGTCAGGAATATCCATGTGGTCATTTTGGATCACCTGTCCCAGCTGCGTGTCCTCCCAACCTCCCATGCACCTCCAGCCTCCTCACCAGGGTGGCAGAATCAGAAGCAAGAAAGGCCTTGGTTCTGTGTAAGCCCTGCTCACCAATAACAAAAACATCTGTGTATTATCAGCGCTGTGTTCAGCACAAATCCAAAACTTAGCCCAGTACTAGTCACTCTGAAGAAAATTGACTCTATTCCAGCTAAAACCAACACAGTCCCCCAAGGCAAATTCATGTCTGTGCAGTCCTTGAAGAGGGACAGTGTTTGGTAATACATGGCGTTATGTGGTGTCCTGCTTTCGGGTGGAAACAGCTGCTCTCAGGATTCTAGCAGGATCCCAGCAAGAGATACTGCCCTCTTGCTGAGGCAAAGACATGGCCAGCCAGCTGTGCCTGCTGGGCTCCTCCAAGCACAGAGAAGCAGCTGCCTCCTCCAAATACAGACACAAGCTCAACAGGCACCAGAAGGCCCTGCCTTTCCCAGCAGGAATGTCATTCTTGACACCACTCCTCTTTCCTATTATCAGATGTGAAATCAGGTTTTGCCCGTGCCTCTTTCCCCCCATGGATGTACTGCAACTGTTGTAGCTCCACACACACTTCTTTTCCCCCTTCCCTCATCCCACCATACACCTTTCACCGTGCAATGAATAAATGGCGTTTGAAAGATTAATAGCAGACTAATTAGTTCTGAGTGTTAGAGCTTCAACACATCACTTTCAGCTTAGTCACTAAATCTTTCTCAAACAAAAATATTACATAATGAGATTAAGTTTATATTCACTTGGTCCTATTTATCATATTTTCTGACACACACAAAAAATTTAAGGATTTGGCTGTCAGAACCATCAGTAGAAAATGCTTTTATTTTAATTAATCCTGTTGCATCTTGTCTGCATCTGCATATTTATTCTCTGGGATACAGGTTCATTAAAGACATCTACATTGAAATACATTGATGACTCTCCAAAACAGATTTTTAAATTTGACTAAATATAGTGTTTTCCTGAAGAACAGAAATATCAAAATATACACCTGGCAACATGTTGGTGTACAAGTACTACTTATATTAATCTTTGCTAGAAGAATACTAAGACTCATGTGAGGAGAAAGGCATAAGAAATAGTATGCAGTGGTCAGGCAAGCTGTCTTGTTTGATTAATTAGCATATTTTATAAGCATCAAAACAAGACCACTACAGCATAAAGCTGTAGATCTACCAAAGTGCAAATTACAGCATAAAACTGTGTATTTATCAGGTTATATTTTTAGAGCCCCTCACATTCATCTAGACAAAAGCATTATGCACTTCAATGCTACTTCAAAATACATATTTTCTTTGAGTGTGATTTGAAATCATTGAAGACAATTAAGTTACGTAACCACCTACAGTAATGTGATGTGAATTACGTTCTTGATGAGATAGGAAATGTAATGATGTTAGGTATGTTAGGAAGATGAGAGGAAAACACAACACAACTTTGCAGAAATTCAAAAAATAACAAGGTCATCCACTATGATCACAACTTGTAGTTCAAACGTGCCTTCGTCTTGTAAAAAACAATCTCACATCTTAACCACTAGCACTTTACAACTTTTTTCTTCCAAGTTACTTAACCCACAGTTACAAAATTATGCTGTTTATAGTATGGACATGTGTATTTCACTAATCCCAATGGGATACTCACAGAAGTATGATAAATCACACCACTGTATTTATTCATTACAATTTTTAATTAACCATATTGTCATAATTTATTTACCATTAATTAATTAAATTAATGAGATTAACACATTCTGAAAGGCATACACAGTCTTAAATTAGAAATTAAATGGCAATTAAGGATTATATGCTACAATGGGCAAAATTCATACAACAAAGGTTATGAAACTGAAGTAGCAAAAAATTAAACTGGTAAATCAAATTAATATTATGTCACAGTGAAACATTTTACCTATACTAATCTCTGCTTCTCTGGAAGGTGATTTTATATCAGCACAGAATATTAACTATTAATAAATACATTATCAATATGCTGATCAGGATTTATTTTGATCAAAGTGATACATTACATGGCATGGTCACAGGTATTTCGAAACTAAGAAATGTTGACAGATTCATTATGGAAACAAAAAGTCAAAATCTCCATCTTGGTCATGGTAAGTCATAGAAAAAAAACATTTTTTTTTTTTTCAAAAAGGGGAGTCAATGTGAAACTTGCCCTGTAAAAGACGATAATGTTGGTTGAATTCAGGATATTACTTATGCTTTAAAAGCAATATGACCAGAATCTCAGAAAACTGTATTGTGTATTTTCTCCTATTTGTATCGTATCCCCACCTCTGAACCTTCTTCCTCAGTCTTAATGTGTATCCCACCTACTTCCTCATGTATAAAGGGCAGAAAGATCCACCAATTCTATTCTTTTTCCTTAGTTCTTAGTAATCTTCTCTCATCTGGACAAACAAACATAACTGTTTAGGAGCAAAGTCAGACCAGCTAATTAGTATTAGGAAACTAAACTAAGTAAGATAACAAAGACACAGTTAGCCACAATAAAGTTTCTTTCCTGTCTGTCCTCAATTTTCAGAAGCAAAAATTTACTATGAAGTCTCTTACAAATATTACATTATTAAGGCCTTGCATGGTGCATGTGTTAAAGGGAAAGATATTACCTGTGTGATGAGCTGTCATGCAGGGCTCACTTGGATGTCTCACTTATCACTAATTGGAACATCTGTGGGGAAAAAAGTTTGTGAAACTCTGCTTCAGAAAACAGACTTAGGCATGATGAATACGATGCAATTAAGGTAAGGAAATATGCAAAATGTTATGCTTGATTTAGTGAAGTTGAAGGAAGGAGTGAGTAGGCAGTATTTCTGCTGAAAAGTGTTGCAAATACTATGGAGATGACTGTGGTAAATGTTCAGTGCTACACTCTTGCTTTAAGTCGGTGAAGGATTGATGACTTCATTGAAAAAAACATTAGCTGGGTCCCTGGCTTCTCTTGCACGTGGCTCTAGAAAGGCCAGTGAAGGATGCCTGGAGGGAAGTGGCCTAATGCTGTGTCAGTGAGCAACAGAGCAGCACCTGCACCTCTTTGTCAGCCAACAGCCACATTTCCTTCACTGATAAAAACAAGCCTTGCTATAAATCTGTTTTGGATAACAATGTGCACAAAGACCCTCTGATGAAGGTCAGAGAGCCTTCTGCTGCCTCAGTGGGTGGAGGCAGACCAAAGTGTTTATTCTGCCTCTTATGTCCAAATTCTGACCAAAGGTAAGTGAGATTCTTATTAAGCCCCATTTATACCATAACTTTCACATCCTTTGCAGTGCAAATGAGGAAGAACATGAGACATACAAGACATGTATGCCTGAAGTCCCAAAACCCACCTACAACACATGATTGTTCCATCACATTGTGGAAGGCCAAAACTTACAGTATAAAAGAGGGTCTTTGGGGCAGAAACAGTCAGAGAAGGAAAAAAAAATTAAGAAGGAAAAAGCGAGGGAAAAAACACCCCTGCCTGCTTGGGATTGGCTAATGCACTGCATCTGTGCTCCTCTTCTGAAGGGATGTCTTCAGGTGAGCTTTGCATCTCCAGCTGCATTGAAGCACATTGGAATATTGATTCTTGTATATATATGTATCTCCCTATGAGATCTCTTTTACTATACTTTCGGTAGAGATACATATTAACACTCCATAATTACTGCATTTACCATCATCAAGCCAGAACCTGGTTTCCTGTTGCTTCAGTAAACTGTATTAGTGAATCTGATTTGTGCAAGTTCCTTAGTGAACATGACCAGACATACAGTACTGAACTAGTAAATCATGCTAATTGTGAATCTGTGCTCGTGAAAGATCAGTAAAGACTTAGATACTCTATATAAAAGAGATGTGGAATCATCTGAGTTCACTGGGAATGAGAGAACTCAGGAGTGCACTGCAGAGCAGAAGATATTAATATTTCTACTAAAACACTAAAATAGATTGCTTACAAGGATTATCAGCTTCAGAGGGTTATTTAAGAACAGTTACACAATCAGCTGTTAGAAATGGATTACGTATAATTTGCCTTGCCTGGGGATAGGTGCAGGGATCAGATCAAGCCATGCCATTGCTACTGGCTCTATTTTTTTATGGTCTCTAAGAAGAAAAGCCCAAAGCCAAATGAATTAACAGAGAAACTAAATGTAGGTCAGATGGGATTTTTTGTTTGTTTGGTTTTTTTTGTTTGTTTGTTTGTTTTCTTTTGTTTCCTTGCAGTATGTAAGTTTAAGGACACCTGGATGTTTTAGAAGCAAAATCCTTAAACACCTTTAGAAACACCTGGAGAAAAATAGTAGAAGGAACCATTAGTGTAGCTATATTTAGGAGATGCAGTAACTGTGCAAGAAAGAAATAAAGAAAAGCCCACCTGGTGGAAACTCAGTTATCAGAGGAAAGGGAATTGCCAGTCTCTTCAGTGCTCCTCTGTACCATAAGACTCAGAAATAATCAACTGAATATGTGAATGTAGCTCACATACAGGAAAGTGTATTACCTGCCAGTATGGACATGGTCATTTATTAGTAAAATGAAGCTAAACTAGGTTTAGTTAATTTTTGAGAGAGAAAAGAAAAGCATATTATAACTTCTAACCTTGGTTGATTTGCCACAGCTTTCCTGAGCATTTCGGCTTAAGAAAGTCTTGCATACAAACCCAACGCTCAGCTGAGAACAGAGACACTGCTGGTACGGTGTCTGACACGGCAGGGAAAGGCTGCTGTGAGGCATCTGCACTTCTCGGTTTCCATGTAGGACTATTTGGCAAGAAAGTGGAGGAAGACAAAAGAGACACAAAAATCTTATTTTTGAAGATTTTGGTCAGATTTCTTTTTTTTTTTTACATCAGTAGATTCAGGATTAATTACATTAACATATAAGCAAAAAGAATAAACATGCTAAAGTCCCCCAATAAAAACAGTTTAACCACAGAAATGCTTTCCCTTATACTTTCTTTTTTTTTTTTTTCTCATAATGTTGGTTCTAATCCAGAAATGGAAATAGAATAGGAAAACTTGAGGCAATCCATCTGTTAATATGATAACACCACCTCCCTGCCCTCCCTAAAAAAAACCCCGAAACCAAAAACCAAAATAACCCACCAAAATCCTCTTAAAACCCCAACAAAAACAAAAAAACAAAACACAACAACAACAAAATCCAAAACAAAAAAAAAACCAAATGCAACAAGCAAAAAAAGCCCACAAACAAAAGCCTGAGAGAGGTGAAAAAAAGAAAAGGTGAAGAAAACAGGATCTCAACCACATCCCCCTTTTATGGGTATACTTAGTCTAAAAAAATTAATTTACATTGAGTAATCCTTATAGCACAAATATGAAGGAGAAATATGATAATGATATTAACTGTAATTCTTGAGAAGGTGCATGTATTTCGCAGCATTCAAAATGCAAAAGGTTGCTTTTTCTTTTTTTATTTTTTGAAAATTTTAATTTTGTTCCTCTTCTGGGTTTTTTCCCTTCTCAATGCTTCGGTGCAATAGGAGTGATATTTGGAGTTTTCAAAATCTTCTTTGTCTCTTCTTGGTTTTAAATTTCATGCAAAACATACAATTCCAAAGACTCTGCTGTTTAATTTCAGCAGATACCGCACCTGTTTAGGTTCTTTCCCCTAATATATATTTAGCTACGTGAGTTACAATACACAATGTGGAAATAAGAAGAGTAATCTTCAAATATTCAGAGGTATCTGTTTTAGAATGGAGGTTCAAAAATTTTGGAAATTAATATCCAAGCCAAAAACAAAGGGAAAAAAATGGTGGGGTTTTTTTTCCCCATCATTTCTTTTGGGAAAAAATTATTTTTATTTTCTGGAAAAAAATGTTTTTCGTGAGAATTCATCTTTGCAGACTGTGTCACCACATTTCTAGCCATCTATAAAGCTCTAAACCCTCAATAAAAAATATGTCTGGCTGCAAACACAAGAAACGTTCACCCCCAGCTGTCATTTTCTATAATGCTCATTTACAGATTTTCAGAATGAGTAACTATTCATAGTGGGAGTTTAAGCAAACTGTGCTGAAAATTATCCAATCATAGGCAAAGCCACAGAACAGGCGTCTCTGGTCTGAGCTTTTGTTTTGCAAGCATCTCTGAGGAAAAGGCAACACACAAGTTGCAAAGACCCCATGTCAAACCAGGTCTGCATCCAAGAGTCAGATTATCCAATTGTTTCCTCAACCACTGTCCTCATCATTGGCTGAGGGAAAAGGATCTGTGCCAGTTCTGCCTGAGCTGGGCTTAGTGTCATCTGAGATGTCCCAGCAGCCAGAGGATGGGGCAGAACAGTGTTAAATGTGTCTTTGTTCACCAATCCACTTGTACACAAAGTCTCTCTGGAACATGAAAAGCTCCAGTAGACACCGTAGTGCTGACCTCCAAGCATTCCTGCAGCAGGGTTAGCAAGCTCCTTTAGTAGGCTCTGGAGTCACTCTTCCATGGCCTGCCTGCTTTCCAGCAGTATTTTAGTGATTGTTTCTGTCATTCTTGGTTGCTTCTGCATAGGCTTAATGACTGTGTAGTTCTTTCCTTGCACTGATTTTGCTATAGAACAAAGTCAGTGTTTGCATTCCTGCAGACATGCACATGCACACATAAAATCAAAACCTGTGGGAAAAGAAATGAAATGGCAAGAACTTAAATAAAGGAAAAGCAATCACACTCTAGAAAAAACGTTTACCTATATAATGAGATCAGCTTTACATGGCTAAATAATAAATTTAGTTTTCTCTTAGTCATAAATTAAAATTAAACACAATATAAGATATTAAATTTTAGATTAGATACTACATTAAAATTCTTTTCTGTGAGGGTGGTGAGGCACTGGCACAGGTTGCCCTGAGAAGTTATGGATGCCCCACCCATGGAAGTGTTCAAGGCCAGGCTGGATGGGGCTCTGAGTAACCTGGTCTAGAGGGGGGGTTGGAATGAAATGATCTCTAACCTCCCTTTCAGCCCAAACCATTCTGTGATTCTATGACAAACAAAATTGAGAACAAGTATTTTATAGGTTTATTGCTAATAAAGTTATATATAAAGACAAAATATATATGCAATCAACTCCTAATTCTCCACACTGATGTGACAAATGTTGATGTGTGAAAGATTCGATTCATTTTGCAATGCTGGAGAAACATCCATATATACTAATTCTTATTTTAATTGCTAAATATGGTAACATAGTGTAAAATTATATATGCTTTTTATTCATTATTTTAGTGATGAAAATACAGAAAAAAGCAAAATTATTTAAAAAAATAATTCTCTCAAAACTGTCATGGTTGCTTTTCATATGAAGTAAAACCTCATTCTCATCACTGTCTCTTTCAGAGCTTATATCTCTCCATGCAGATATTGGATATTGGTGAATATGTTACCATTTTGAGAATTAATGTGTTTTGCAGAGTATTTCAACCAGCACTGCTAAAATTATGCACTTTCAATTAAAATATGACATTAGAAAATATGGATGCAGGCCATCAATACATACTGAGCACCTTGTAAGTGACTGAAATAAAATAATTTCTTAAAATATTTCCTGTGTAGTAGTTTAAAACGTTCTTCTGAGGGAAGAAAAAATCCAAAATATGCTACCAAGGAAGAATAACATGAATTACTGGTACAAAAAGGGCCTTACTTAAATTGTAAATGTTATATAATCTCTTCAAAGCAGAGGTGTTCGTGGTAGGTTTGCCTACTACTAACCATAATGGATCTTGGATGAAAGTTGTTCTTGAGGGCTTTTTTGACATGAATGTTAAAGAAATGATAACACTACAGCTTTACCGACTTAAAAAGCAATTTTCCAAGTCATGGTATTGCTTTTAGAATTCATATTGAATATGATGATTCATTCAAAAAATAAAAAATTAGAAAGAAAATAAGAATATTCCATTAAGTTATACTGATTTATATTATGTGCATGTCAAGCCCCTTCCAGACACATGCAAAAGGAATTTTACACAGAAAGCAAACTTTTTTTACCTTGTGTTTTCATTTGCATTTCATTTAATCTTGAATGACTCCAGGTCAGCTTATTCAAATGTTCATGTTTTCTTGAACCTGATTATAGACCACCCAAGAGACCTGAGATGGATTTGCATCCAGCCCTCACCTTCTTGCTGCAGGAACAGCTACATTTATTCCTCTGCCTCTTCTCCATCCCCAGGCTGATTCTCTTCTTGACTGAAGCTTCTACTTCTGCCTCCTCTTCCCCTCCTTGGTTCTGCTTCCTTTTTTTGGGCACGTTATCAATATTTATTTTGAAGAAATGTAGAGAGGGAAAAATCAGACCCTTAAGAGAACTAGTTAATTAGAAACTCCTCTGTTTGCTATAAGTAAATGAATTCAGATATAACCACTACCTTTTTTTTTTTTTTCTGGCTCTCACTATTGTATTGGATAAAATTATGTTAAAAACACAAAAAAAATTCTTCATAACAAAGTAAAGCAAGTGTGACTCATCACTGTTTTCTTCATTGATAAAAACACTTTTGAGTTTAACAAATAATGGTGATTTATAACTCATGGTATTTTTCTGAATTAACTATAAAAAGATTGTACAGTGACTAATCAGAGTAAAACCAATAAGCAAACCAAAATAAAACCAAAATAATAAAGGTTTGTAATTTATCCAAGATGAATTAATCTGACCTACAGCTCAATTTCTGCCTACATTTTTTACTGTAGTATTTGATCATGTTTACTGAATGCAGAAAAGGGGGATAATAGGAGCACAGCAAAGCTGGGATCACTGCTTCTGGGTCCGATATTTAGCTTGATAATCAGTAGGATCAAGTTGCAGGAAAAATCTTGCTCCGATTCTGCAGTTCTCTAATGGAAGGTGCTTGATTTCTGTATGAAAATGATCCGCTCATGGATGGACTGTTTGGAGACATGGTAATATTAAGGATCAGATCAGAGCCAATAATTACATCAGTAAGTCCATTACAAATTTCTAATCAGCCCATCAAGACCATAGCCATCCTAAATTTTTGTAAACACTGAGAAATTTTCTGATAATGACAGAATCACTTATCTGTAACTGCAAAAATATGGACAACAAAAAAGCAAAGCAAACAAAAAATCAAACTTGTAGGCAGAGATTAATTTCAGCAGGAGAAATGCATCCATAGTAATGTTATAAACTGACAAATATTTATTATAATGGGAAATCTTATAATAGATTTCACTGTTTTTACCAAGTTTAACAATAATTGCAAGTAACAAATAGAAACAGAGAAATTACTTTAAAATTCTGCTGACAATACCATTAGAGAAAGGTTTTACCCCACCAGTTTTTCCAAAGCAAAGTTTTTGTTGGTATTGCGTATGCAATATATTTTACCACAATATCTATCACTATGTATCAGCAAATATATCAGTTATGTTGTAATCACCTTCACACAGGGCACATTGTCTGGTCATGCTACTCTTTTTTCTTGCTCTGATACTGTAAAAACGAAGAATTAGTTTAAAAAGGTAACGTAGCCATGTTTATTATAGCAGGATAATTCATGCTATCTAAGTTATTCTATTGTTTAAGCATTTGAAAATCTTAAAACTGCACGAAAAGTGTCTTTAGGCAGGAGGTGAGACTGGTGAGACTGTACTGCCTTTTTTTCCAAAGCTTTTCCAGACTTGTGCCAATGATACTGTTTGGAAGGCACTTGAACTAACTTCAACTTTCTCCTTGCACCTCCATCATCTTTCATCTTCTACACAGATTGTATACATTTGTGTATGAGAATTGTCCTTTCTATGGCTAAGACAGTGGGAGCCTGGTCCATACCTAGGGATTCTATATGCTGTGCTTTGTTTTATATAGCACAAACAGGGAGTGAAATAAAACTGAATTCTAGACACTGCTTAGCCAAAATCTTGGGAGGTTATGTATGCAGAACCTTTTAAAGCAAAAAAATTCTTTCACATGCTATTATGGACATCTGAGGGAGAGGCAAGAATGGACCTTTGCTACATGTTTGTGTTACAGGTACAAGTAAACTGAACAATTTAATCTTACTGATATCTGTCCCTGTCATACAAATCCAGTTTTGTGCCTTACACACAGTGTATTGGCCATACACGTGCATAGCTTTATACACAGTCTATCTGACAATATTTAATTAAAATTCAAACAATTCACATATAGCTGGATAAATGGCATTATTTTTGATTACAAAAATACTGAGACAATTCTTCAGCTATTGTATGCAAGCCCACAGTTTCCAGCAGAATGCTGATATGCATACACTAAAGAACCTGCTCATAGCTTACACAAAATGCTACAGTCTTGTGTCACGTAATTGGTTATTTCACAGCTAAGCAGTGTTTCATGTTACTATGTAATTATCAAGCAAGGATATAACAAGCTCATGGCAACATTATGAAATACATGCATTAAATTATATGGTAGATGAAACCATTCAGGTTAATAGTTTATACAGGTGCTGACAGGACTTCTTGACCCTGTTGGCACTCTCATGGTGTGTGGTGAGTGCCAGCTCTCTCTTACAGCTCTCTCGGGGGAAAAATCCCTGCCAAAACTCTCTCACTGAGGCGGTAGGTGCAATTCAGCCACTCATAAAGTAGTTGTAGGGGACTACAACTACAGTAGTTGACTGGCAGGGGTCAAGCCTCCTGTGCCAGATCTGTCCCCTTGCCCCCCTACAAATAGGGTCTAAGGGGGATTAGTGATCTTTTCCCTTGCATTGAATATTCCTTAGGACAAAATCTGATCCATGAAATGAATATTGCAGAGCTCAATTATCAGCACTGTTTCCCCCCCAAAGCTATGTTTAATTGTTGTTTGGCTTTTGAGTTCATTGCTTTCAGGTTTCATTTCAAAAAATCCAGATGATACGTGTAATCTCTTATTAATGCCCTGGGAAAGTGTAATTCTCGGTTATGGTTTTCCTCATGTCTGCTTTGCAGATGACTGAAACATAAATTATCTTCATTTTCTTTGCTGGTACATTTAAATAGTTCAAAAATAAACCTTCTATCCTAAGAAAGGTACCCATAAGGCTTTGTTCTACAAAGAATGCATGCACTTAAAAATTAAAAAATATTGCAGGCACCAAGAATGTGCTCTGCCTCAGTACATTAGTCTGTTATCTTTCACAGAAAAGCCTGAAAACTGAAGGAAAGCGTGCATGCCAAGAGCTCTGTTTCTTGCATTTTAGCTGTAGAGAGATGTGAACTTGTTCAGCATAACTCAGGAAGATTGCATGAGTACAGCATCAGAGACAACAGATGGCAGTCTTAACTCGTGATGTTCAAAGTCCTGCAGAAACATCAGTATCTCTTGCCCCTCACCCAACAAGTCACAGCTATCTTTCAGCAGTTTGTAGGTCAATGTACAAACACATTTGAAAAGTTCATTTTGAGGATCTTTTCCTTCTGTAAGCGTGGCTTGATTTACATCTGCCCTACTATCCCTGTAAATGGATATCAAGGTGAGGACTGACAGCATCAGAAAGTGGATGGTTTCCTTGCATTTATCTCAGGAGGACACTGCAGGATTGTTGCAGCATGAATATAGAGCATTTGGCACTGTGGACACCCAGCCTAATGTGCAAAGCCTTGGTCCCCACACAGATAAGGACACTGCAAAACCTCCTGGAGAGATTTGCCCTGCACAATTCACAGGAGGAGAGAAGAGCCACATACCTTGTCTCCCTTGTCCTTTGCCCAGAGAGCACTCCTTTTGAGAAGGTCACACAGGAGGACATGCCTCTACCTTCCCTCATAAAAGCACTTACATAAACTGACCAAAATGAATTTCACTATAGGCTATGACAACTTTCTTTGATCTCTCTCCTGAACTGCTGACTAAAGGATGGGTCCCTGAGGCATCCATGACTGAACAGTGATTTTCTTTTCCTGTTTGTATGGAGAAAAAGTTAGGGTTTTCTTCACTTCTGAGAAATAAAATCCTAAAGGAAATTTCTTTCTTCCCCTGTACTTTTACAGGAGGTAGCATGATTAAAAACCTTTCACAGGATTGCTAAGGGGCTTAATTAGTTAATAAATTAATTAAATCACTGCTAGCGCAAGCAGCTGCAAGCTTAATCTCCCACTGGTAGTTTGTTTTCTGCCTTCTTTGAATAGAGCTGTGGAGTCACAGGTACAACTTCCTGGTGCTTTCTGAAGTTTTTCCTTTGATTTAATTCTAGAGTCTTTTTGTCACTAGTGAAGAATGCATTACGTGACTCTTGGCAAAGATGTCTCACTGTCCTCATATATTGATGTATGTTAGGCTGGACTCTGTGTTGCCAAGTGTTGTCATAGTTGCCAGATAAAGAAAGTGCTTCTAAATTGCTGAGTGATAATACAATTTTATATCCAAAATTCCAAAGTTATTATTTACAGGAGTTCCTTCTAAAATACACCCAAAGGACTTCTGGTGACAGAATTGCCACAGAAAATTACTAAATTGCTGTTGGCAAATACAGATATTCTAGGAGAATTATCATAGGAAAGAAGATAATTATATAAGGTTGCTAATGGTAGTTGGCCTTGCTAGCCAGACCTGATGAAAACTGAGTAAGAAAAGGGGCAAGAATAAAAAGTGATTCAGTGCATTTCAGGATTTGATTTAATTTTCCTGTGATACTGCAGATCAGCTTCAATTGTCAGGCCAAATTTGCAGTTTCCTCTATTTTGTTACAGCAATTAGTAAATTGCTTTTTGTAGACAAAACTTTTACAGGTCATTCATGAAATGAATAGAAATAAATGCCTGATTAATTGGATTCTTCCTTGATTTTCCAAATACAGAATTTGATCTTTGCTGTGTCCAAATTTGTAAATGATTGTGCACAAGGTCCCCATCTCAAATTTCAGACCTGCTAAAACTTAGATAAGCTATTCTCTGAATTTAATGTGAAAGGAGTCCATAACTGTGATGAATTTTTCTCTCTAGGAAACAAGTGGAAAGCCACTGAGAATGCTGAATTCAAGCAAGCAATGATAAATACATTGAAATAGAGTTTTTTACTTTCCTTTTTGGCAAAGTATTTGTTGAATACTTTAAATATTCTGGCATATGAATGCTTAAAAGTAAGTGAAGGGTCATTTTGTGATAAGATTTGACAACACATGAGACTTGAGAGCTGGGTATGAGATTATACAAACAAAAGTCTGTGGGAAAATGAGTGTGCTTCTCTGGTTACTGGAGCAATTCCAAAATGCAACATGCATCACATGCTGTGTGCATGACTGTACAGCTGTCCTGTTGCCTATTTAAAAATTTTTCTCAATGTTTTCTTCAGAACACATTATTTTGCACAATGATTTCTGTTTGTGGAAACCAACTTTTTTTTTTTTTTCTTTTTCATTAATCTTTCATGAATTCTGTTTTAAAGATACAAAGCAACTGCAACTTGCACTTGTATTCATGTGCTGGTTTGCAGGTACCTCAGGTTTCATTAACTGCACACAGGAGAAGTAACTTATTCCAGAAATACAGCTGGGGAATGAGTACCTGCTTTCAAGGAAACAAAAAATCGGTGGTTGGCATGTATCTCTCTAGATGGCGATACCCACTGAGTCATTAAGAAAACCCTGTTTATCACACTGTTGACATTATATTAGGAATGTATTTCTATACACTGTCAGTAGATTAAACAAAAAACCCCTGAATGTCTTCATTCTATAGCTGGATGGTGTGACACAGGATGGAAGCAATCTATTTCCATTGAAATGCATCTTTAATTTTTACTATACAAACCTGGAGGTAATAAATTATTCTACCTGTAACTAAGTCTTTAGTCTTTGCAGATAGCACTGCAAAACAGATACCAAAAGACAAAAGCCACAACAGCAAACCCAAACAAAACTCCCAATATAAAGAAAAAGGAAAGAAAACAACAAGGAGAAGCACAAAGCAACAAGAGTCAACAGCAGGAAAATGATCCCCAGATCATAAGTAATTTATATGCTCACTTATGTTCTTCCATAAAGTGCTCCCAGAAATTATCTGTTGCTATTTTTATGCCCTTTTGCATATCTTTAATTCTTAAGAAAATAAAGGAAGAGCAGGATCTGGGTAGAGCATAGAATTATTTCTGGAAGTGATGTGCAATACTAATATCTTGCAAGAAAACTACATAACAGACTTGTTTCTAATGACTGAACTTCTACATAGCTCTTAATAATGAAAAAAACCCAACACTAAAATCAACACTACTTTGTGAATAATTTACTAACAATTAAGAGCTAAATTAATAAACTCTCTCTGTGTGCCCTGAATTGTTCACCCAGCTCTGTCAGTTCATCTCTCATTTGTTATTAAACTCTGATTAGTTTCATAAGCATAATTCTAAATCAGAGAGTTTGGTTAACTGAAATCCAGTAACAGACCTGCTTGGAATTTTTCAGCAGAACATTTTTATCATAGAAAAGATGCAGAAAGATGTCACATTGATGACAAATTCATATGCAAGTCTTCTCAGGTTCAAGAGAAAATTTTTATTCAACAAAAATGGAGAGAGAGAGAAGTGTGGTGAAGGGGGGAAGGGAAAATAGGACCTGAACAGTGTAGATCAGGGACTTTGCCCATGAATTTTCCACATGTCAAAGCCACCAGTTGATTTACCACTCTGAGTGGACTACTAAATTTTAAAAGAAATTATTATTTTGATTGACTGTTGCTTCCAACATTGAACTGCCTGATCATAAACTTTAAATGACCAAAAGCAAATATGTAGGTGACTGACCCATTTGGGGAATAGGGGGCCAGAACCTGTAGTTAAAACAATCAAAACCCTTAAACTAGCTCTAAATGTATTGCTAAAATCACCTTATCAATACCACACTAGTAATCAAAATAAAAGGCCAAAAGTTCATTATCACAAATCAAAGACTTAGTTGATTCCTCTCATAGCTAATAAAAAGTAAATGCATTTATATATTTTTCAGTCATTTTCAAATACAAAATGTCCTTTTCCAGAACTAGCAAGTTGCTATAGCTACTGAGTATCTCTTAAAGTTGCTTTAGTTTTATAACTATGGGACTTCTCTACACCCTAGTCGAACAAAAAATTGCTCTGTATTATGAGCTACACCTACCCTGAAATCTGGGGAAAAATACGAGCTGGATGATAACATGGTCTGCAGCACTTTGTTTATGAGAACGTCCTTCTAGCAAGCTCCTGTATGGCAACATGAAAATGGAAATAACATTTCTTTTCTGTCCTTGAGACATAGATCAAACAATATTGTCAGAAGAGAGGTTTCTCTGTCAAACATTCCTTTGATCCCGCAGGAGAATGCACTGCTGAGCTTGTGTATCCTTCGGATCAGAGAATGTGCCTCACTGTTTTGTTAAACTGCTCTGTCTATAGGCTTTGTTGTTGCAACCATGGCATTTATTAATAGCAGTGTACAAGGAGAAGGTGGAGTTGTTACTGCCCTCTTCCAACAGTTTTCATGTTCTTTTCCTGAGCTTTTTTTGGGATTTATTCTTCTATTTGTATTTCTCAAGGATCAAATCTAGTTATTGTAAAATCTTCAGGACCTAGTTCTATTTGTATTTAGTAAAGCATCTTTATTTCCCCCTGAATGATGAGAAAACCTGTTGTAATATTGAAAGATTAGCATTCAGAAGGGGGGAAATATTTCCACTCCTTTCATTAACAGGAACTATATAAATATGTCTTGCAGCAACATAGATGGACAGGTACATAATTCACAAACTTAAAATGCACACATTTCTATATTGATTTGACCATAGTCACAAAAATTCTATTTACTTTTTGCCACATCGCTACTAACATAAATAAATCAGTATGATGAGCTAATAATATGTATCAATGCAACTGATGGGATAACACAGTAAGAGCAAAAGCATTATTGTCTATTAGGCAAACTAAACCAGCAATTTTAGTGGTAGGCTAAACTGCTTGAGCCTCAAGACTTTAGTTAGCATGCAGCAGAAGTTTGCTGATTCACCCGCACATACTGGGGGCTGACCTGCTGGAATGCAGCTTGTCAGAGAACAATCTTGGGGTGCTGGTGGACAACAAACTCTTCATGAGCCAGGAGTGTTTCCTTGTGGCCAAGAAGGCCAATGGGATCCTGGTGTGCATTAGGAAGAGTACTGCCACCAGAATGAGGGAGGTGATCCCGCCTCTCTACTCAGCCATGGTACATCTGGAGTGCTGTGTCCACCTCTGGGCTCCTCGTCACAAGAAAGACATGGAGCTCCTGAAGTGGGTCCAGTGAAGGTCTACAAAGATGATAAAGGCACTGGAACATCTCTCTGATGAGGAGAAGCTGAGAGCTGGACCTGTTCAGCCTTGAGAAGAGACAACTGAGATGGGACCTCATCAATGTCAGTCAGTGTCTGCAGGGGAGGGGTCAGGGGATGGACCAGGCTCTGCTCAGTGGTGCCCAGCAATAGGACAAGAGGCAAAGGGCAGAAACTGCTGCACAGGAAGCTCCACTTGAACATGAAGAAGAACTTCTTTTTCCTGTGGAGTGACCGAGCACTGGAACAGATCACCCAGAGAGGGTGTGGAGTCTCCCTCTCTGGAGATATTCCAGAACCTTTTGGACACAATCCTGTGCCACATGCTCTAAGGTGACCCTGCTTGAGCAGGGAGGTTGGACCAGATGACCCACTGTGGTCCCTTCCAACCTTGACCCATTCTAGGGTTCTGCGATAAGGAATGTTTTCAGTAAGCACATAATACTGCTGTGTTTATATTTATGCTTGTTTTCTAACTATTGTAGATGGGTGGTGTTGGTGAGTGGTTGCATATGGATGGCCACAGGCTGTGCTGATCCTGATGATCCCAACCGGGAAGGTAGGCACAGGGTGTGCAAATCTCTCCCAGAAGTCTTGCTGACATCTTGCTGATACCTCTGCTGGCTGGTGGGAGCTGGAGAGGAATTATGCAAAGAAGGAAGCAGAGACCAAGATTATGCCTTGACACAGAAATAGAATGCAGCCATTTGATCAGCCTGACCTTGGTGATTTGCTGTCCAGGCACCAACAGCTTATGCCCCTGTAAGGTGTATAAGGGAGACTTACCCTACTTGAGGATGCTGAAGTTTTTCCATTAGACTTATCGCTTTCAAATACAAGCTACAACTGGGAAGGAATATGACTGCGTTCTGCCAGTGTAACATGCAGCTAAAATGACCTTTGAGGTATTTGCCACTTTCAGGATTGTAGATTCCTAAGTGAGAATTTTTCAAGTCTGGAAATCACACATAATGCAATTACCTGAATCATAGCAGTCTCTTCAATGACATCTGCCCAATTCAAGCTGTCAGGTGCTTTAATGAAATAACAAAGCAGTAAGGACAAAGATCATTTCTTTGTCTTGTAACAGTGACAAAACAAAAACCTACTTTAATTTGTAACTCAGGCTGTTTTTTGACTTGGACCAGAGCTGACAACCAAAATTAGGTTCAGCTGTAATACAGATGTACCAGCAGAGTGACTCCAAGGAAATCTATAGGTTTTCTCTGGCATGCAAGGACTTCTCTAGTGGTAACATTTCCTGGCTCTGTAGCTCAGACCATGTAGCTGGCTGGAGGCTGTTCCTCACTAATGGATGCTGCAAGAACAATGGCTGATAGCACTGTATTCTGATAGGAGTGCTTTTGTGCATTATACCTTCCAATGGAATAAGTCTCTTGGGGATTATTTTTATTCTCAAGGAAGGAGAAGGAATTCCCTGGGGTTTCAGGATACCTGCTTTTTAAAATTTTCTGTTCAGAAGGAAGAGCGATGTAAAGAGCAGGGTGGGATATTATCTGCCTTATTTCACAGACATATAAAACTTCTGTTTTCCTTAAGAATTTCCTGTTCGGTCTGTTCCCATTGTTATCATATAACTATGTTAATGTGCTCTTGTAAGTAACTTCTTTTTAAAGAAAAAAATATAAATCAGCTTATCTAATTTAATTTTTATTTGAACCTTCTCATCACACTTTTGGACCAATGATTCTGACATTTGGCTTATAACTAAATATACTGTTTCAAACTGCTTCCCAAAACAAGATAATTTCATTTTTACTCCTCAGTTATTTGGGCGAGACAGTATTTGCTGCAGCATGGCTCACCAATTTATTGAGTATTTAATTTTTGTCTTGTTCTACTTCAAACTTGGAGAAAACTATGTTGGCTACTGATGCTGCAAGGGCATGCAGATCTGATCTAGTATATTAAATGCAGCTCATCTATGAAAATATTTGCAGTCTTTTTGAAAAAAAATTTGCCTTTTAGAATGCTTGTATTTATTTGTCATAATGATTTCCTTGAAACTGGGGATTTGCTCAGTCTTTCTAGCTATGGCTCTTGACCACCCTGTATAAGCAGCAACTATTGTGAAGAATGTTATTTTCTGTGTCTAAGGTCAGTAAGAGGTTGCAGATACAGACTCCTGAGCTCCTTTTGGAGATCAACAGGGAAGCCCATTAATCTTCTTCGTGCTAAACCATCCTGGAAAGTGTATCCTTACCCACCTTTGCCATTGGAATGAACTGCAACTGCCAGCAGGCAACAGAACTCCTCAACTCAAGCCAGCTCATGCCACTGCCAAAATAGAGAACAGTGTTTTAGAGGCAGAAATCTGTGTCCTTTGCATGTGCCAGACAAGAATGAGCAGCCCTGTGGCTCTGCACAGACAGACTTGTGCCTGCTGCCTGCACAGTGTCAGCACCCAGGGTAGGAGCAGGGATTACTGAGTGGCAGTGATGAGAAAGGATTTCAGAGAGTGGGGTTGCCTGGAAATCAACTGAAAAGTGGAAATCATGGGGGAAGAAGGAAAAGGAGGTCTTCAGAGGGAGGAGTGACCTGTGAGAAGGAAGAAAAGTAAATTTGCATCTTAAGCCTTTAGGAGACTCATGTCTTTCCAAAATTTTCTGTTCTCCCAGACTGGCTGCTGTCCCAGCTACAACAGCCCCCACACCATTCCAGTAGAAACCTCAGTTCAATCTTACTGTCTGCTTCACAACTAGAACTGAGTTTGGTCTACACAGTTCACAAACCTTGAACTGACACTGAATATGACTTTCAAGCAATTGTATCAACAAACCTTGTTCAGTTTTGGTATTGCCATCAGTAAACTCAATTTGTTTAAAACTAATCTTTTAAAGTAATATTTAAGTTAGATTTGTTGATTGTTTAGACTGTTGCTGAAGTCATCATATCTGTATTTGTACATATTCGTATTTGTACAAACAGAGAGCTTTATCTTCAAACAAGGATGCTCATAGTCCCTGTTGTAAGGTTTTGTAGGTCATTGGAAAGCTTCTCATTGAGTCTCTGCAAACAGTCAGTACCTACAGAGCTTTCATATCAAGTAACAAATTGAATAGCATATCTCTTATAAATGTAAACACATTTTATTTCTTATATACTTGTCGAAATATGGAGGGGAGGCATATTAGTCTTCCATCTCAAAATGAGCTTCAAGACACTGGTTGTCCTCACTCTTATTTAATAACCTTTTAACAAACTTGTTTTCAAATTGAATCCAGGCATCTGTTTTTTGTTTGTTTTAGTCTAAATGTGATACCTCGTTATTTGAAATTGCTAGTAAAAATTATTTTTCTTGTAATTTTTTAACCATAGTAATTGTTTTTAGAAGTTGGTTCTCACACTATAAGAAAAATTCTCATTTTTTTTGTGTAGCAGTGGGAAAATAGTTTAGAATCACTTGAAACTGAAAAATATGTCATATCTCCTCAATCAATTATTCAAATAACTACAGATAGTCCCTACTTACTAAGATAGACTTTCTCATTTGCATTAAAAGAGCACATAATCCAGTTAGCAACCAGATTGCTTTCTTAAACACTCTGGCATTTAGTCTATTTGATACTGCATTAGCCCCTTTAGAAATAAATTTACCATATGAAACTAATCACTTTAAAGGTTTAGCCACTGAGATTTTCATGTCCCTTGCTTTAATTGCTTATTTAGTTTATCTTGGAGTGCTTATCATGCTCACATATGGGCCTCTCAGCTAGTAAATGTGACAGTAATCCAGCTGTCTGAGTAGTGGGTACTGGATGTTAAAATTTAAACACCAGATCATATTTAATCATCTCTCTTACATCTTAGTCAATATAGACCTTAATGTGACCTGGTAAATCAGAAAGGCATTAATTGACAGTAATAAAACAATATAACATTATCAAAATATGCAACCAATTGGGGTGATTTTCTGTTCTTAAATTCATGTGAATTGTTCTTACAGGACTAAGTGGACAGAATTTAACTGAATCTCAATTTGACACCTTGGTTACCATGACCAGTCTTGCACTCAGCTGCTCTGTGCCACCTGCTGGTCTCCTCATTCTTCTGTACAGCAACATTAAACAATAATGTTATAACATTATTGTATATAACATGTTATAACAATAATGTTATAACATTACACTATTCTCACAGTGAAACTACTTCAGTGCCTCTAAGGTGTTTGCTATTAATTTGGGCTGCCTTTACTACTTGTTAATCTAAGGTTACACACACACACACATATATATATATATATATACATATATATATATGTCATTAAATGTAATTCATGGGATTGAAAAGCAGCGGGGAGAAACACAGCTAAGAAGAATGAAAATTTTATTCAACTGTGTATTTTCTCTGATTGTGAAGAAAGTTTTACAGTTCTTATGTCTTTACAAATGATTTGGGGATTGACTGCTTTATTGGATATGCCACAAGCTGGTTAAGCTTTTATTGTACTTAATTCCTGTGTATTTGTACAGGGACAAGAACATGGAAATGGTGTCCATTAGTATGGGTTCAGACATTACTGCTGTCATAGAAATGTTTTGCAACCTTATAACCTTATAATTATTCTATTTGTGTAATTCTTTGTTCCCAGATTTGAATATTGAAAACTGTAGGTCATTCTTTCTCAGGCAAGATGGAAGATATTTGTTTGTTAATATAAAGTGATATACTTGTCTGCATATTTGGGGGTTTAAACCTTGAAGAAACTTTTGTGATTTTTGTTCTGAAAATAAGTGAAAAACACCAGTATTTTTTGCTGCGCTGTACTATCTAGAAAAATGTGGGAAATCGGTTGTTAGTGGTGTTTTTTGAGCAATATTCAGTCAACTTTATTTGTATTATGACTATGGTTTCAACCCATTAAAAATATTACTGAGATTGGGATATTCACATGCACACTACTTAATCACTAATTTCTACCTATTGCAAACTTGTATCACTTTAAAGTTTGGCTTATATCTGCAGATAGTTCAGTGTCTTTATCTGTTCTCTTCAAGTAGAAAAAAGTTCTGAAATTCCTAAATTCATTTGCCTCAAACAACTTGTAGTTTCTGATTCTTTCTGACAGTTACTTTAAGCTGAAAATGCAGTCTAAAGAAGTTTTCCTTATCATATTTTTTTTTCCACAATAGTAGACAGGAAATTTATTTCAGAATAATATTCTGTATATAAGAATTTTAAATAATCAAGAAGTTCTGATTTAACAATCTCCTGAATTTCCTGATTGAAGGTAAATGTTTCTTGTTGTTAAACATGGACTTCTCTCTGCCTTGTTCTCTTTAGTTTGCTTTCTTTTTGAAATAGAGGAGTACTTTGAAGGAAGTTAGAAAACACAAGTTCTAATTCTTCTTCTTTGACTGTGGGAAGACATTTTCTCACATAACATTTGTTGTAGTTTTTCAGAACAGAGTCAAGATTAATGTTGTGTCTTCCCTTCCTGAAGAAAACAGAGTATCTTATCTTATACTGTAAAGACTAAGTGAATGAGTTTCCTATACTCAGATTTCTGACTCTTTTCCTTATCTTTCTATGGATTTCCACAATTTCTGTACAAACTTCTTAATTTTACTTCCTTCTAAGATGAGGAATTCTGGCTTGCCAGTGTTTCTGTACTGAAAACAGCAGTTTTCACTGCTCAACATATTGCTCAAAAATTCCATATTAATGTCATAAAAATGAAAGTCTTCAACAACAGCAAAACCCACATAGCCATATCAAACCATTGAAAAGACTTGCCAGTTTTTGTCATGAGGGCTTTATCCACAGATTTTCCTGGCAAAGCTAACTGGAATTCATTGAACTGATCCAAGCTTAATTCCACCAACATTGCTAATTATTCCGTTTTATGATATGCCTGACTCTTCATTAGAATAATCCTCAGTAAATGGTAAACTAGAATTTTAATAACATCTTCAAGACTCCAACACTTGGAAAACCAGTTCTGACTCTAACCAGTTCAGAAAGTATGTATATTACTAATGAAAGGTTCTATTTACATATTGCTTTTTTAATCATTTATTTGTTTTTTTGTTTAAGTTAAACCCTCTGTGAAGGATTACTTCTCATTTATATCTCCATTTTTAATGTATTAACAACATAGAATCAAATTAAAGTTGGACACCACACCTAAACACAACGATGGATTTATAATCTGACTTGATTCTTAACAAGTTATTTCATTTTTCTATACTGTGGTTCCTGATCAGTAAAGATACTCTTGTTACTTCTGTCCTTAGAAGAATATTGTGAATATAAATTCATGAGCACTAAGAAGTGTTCACGAACAAGGCGATAAAGAATTTACAAATGGATAATGTGAAGGATGTGGATGAGAAGAAAATCTTCTGAAGTAATGAAATTAGTACTTGATATATAATAGCTTTCTACAGAATGAGCAGAACACACTTTCCAATCTGAAAGATAAACAGAACAGGCAACTGTTCATATATGGTTATGATAGCTTTAATTCTTTGTTTCATGTTGAGGGCATATCAGACATTTTTATCCCACAAGTAAGACAACTTTTAAGTGTTAAGTGCCTGTAACATTAAAGCTTTGATAGGATTTGACTTGATGCATAACAGGAAGGTTATACAAGCTCAGCCATCCTCTTATATGACTATTGTTATTAAAAAGAACACAGGATTTATGTTAGAATATTTTTTAGATTTTCCAGTTACCAGAGCAGAACAAACCATTTTCTGTGGGTTACAAATGAAAACTATTTATCTTCTTCCTTATATCTAAACAATATTTCACAGCTCATGAGACGCAAATGGGGAGATGCTTCCGATAAAATGTTCTTGGGACTTGCTCTGTGTAAAAATAAGTAAATAAAATAAGAAAATAATCTAAGGGGGAAAAAAGAGAAGAAGAAGAAGAAGGGGAGGTTATAAAAATAATTACTCATGTAAAAGAGATAAAAATTAAAAATTCTGAGTTTTACAACTAACACATTATATAGAGTGAGGGCTAACTGGCAAAACACCAATGTGTGCTATATTGAATGCAATAAAAATAAAAATGAATTCTAGGAGAACAGAATTCATGTTTTTAAAATGCAGTCCCTTTTTCTCTCCTATATATATTGGTATATATATGCTGATAAAATATTACTTAGAGATAAATCTGCAATAGATATGAAGCAAGCGGTAAGTATAGACTAGAAAGTGAGACGATCTGGGAGAAATATATGAGGCAACAAAATTAAGAACATTTTAGAAGCTGCATAGCTCTGCAAGAGAGAGAGGAGGTCAAATGCTTCTAGTGAGTAAAACAAAGGAAACATTATAAGTACTGTAAAAAACAGAGATTATAGAACGATAGGGAGGGAAAGAGGTGGTAGAAGAGCTTGCAGAGCCTGACCCACTTTGGCAACCATAAAAAATGTAAAATTTCCCATAATCCCGTGGAATCTAAATTAATAGCTGGCTTCTACCACCTTCAGTGCCAATTTTATAAGTAGTGTACCAAAGCTGCCCAGGCAAAGGGGATTTGCTTCCCCTGCTGTTTCACACTGCGGCCACTATTATCAGCTTCGGGACATGTGGGTCATGGACCTGCAGCAGCTCTTCAGTTTGCTAGAGGCTGCATTTATATCTGGAGATCTCTGAATGGCACAGTCCGCCTTTCCACAGTATTTCCTCAAATTATGTTCCAACTGCAGAGATGAGGTTCTCATTCTCTAAATACAGGTGGCCCAGCTGCTTCTCACAAAAGCTGATTAACATGAGGATTGACCTACTAGGAAAAGTTCAGATGCTCCTTTTTGTAAATGAAGTCAAGCCATCAAGTGAAAAAAGAATTAATTGAGCAGAATTTGTAACCCCTCACAGTGCCTGCAGAAGGAATTGCAGCAATAAAAGTGCTTGTGAGTGTTATTTCTAATTCATGTACCAGAGTGTTTAGTCTCTGAAACATATCACAGTGGATGTTTTTTTATTCTGTCTGAGTTCAACTGCATTTCCAATGCAGACAAGATTTCATTCAGGTGGTTTGGTGCAAAGCATTTAAAAAAATTCAGGGGACTAGGGAAAGGGAGAACAGTTGTTAAACACAGCATTTCGAATCAGAAGAGCTGACTTGTGTGCCTAATTCATAATTTACTTTCTATAAAAGACTTCCCTTGCCTCTGCTATCTTTCGATATAAAAATTAAGATGCACTTTGAACTCCGTGGCTTGACACTTGTCAGTGTCATCAACCTATGTCTAAGTTTCTTCATTATTATGTGTGCAGTCCTAAGCATGGACAATAACTTAATACCTGTAGAAAGTCAGATATCCAGGCCTTTATTTTGAAAACTACTAATAAACATATTTTTGTGCTGATTTTTAAGTGTTGTTCTCTGATTTGCTTTTTTATAACTGACTGTCATTTGGGTACATGTAAGTTAGTGACAACACAATTATTCAGGTACAAGCTTTTAAATGAATTCCATCCACTAACTCTGCTAATACTTCAGATACTTATAGCTTCAATGCTCCCCAACAGGATGAGGATTGTTCATACAGGCAGTTGACTGTTGCAAACAAAAACCACTTTCCCCCAGACTGCTTGCATTAATTCAATATAGTTTTCAATAGTAAACACAGACACAAGCTAGATTTTTGAGATGTCAGGTTTTTTGACACTCATGGGCATTACCAACGCTCCAAAGAAGGAGGAAAAAATTCAATACTCCAAACGAAACAGAAAAGAAGCAATAAAACACTTGCCTGGAAGCTGTGTAAGACTAGTCCCTTGCTTATCTAAATAGGGTAAAAGACACATTATCCATACTTCTCTACAGCTTCATTGCAATTGTCTGTATTCTAATGTCTGATTAAAGAGAAAAACAACACTGTTTTCCATTCTTATTTGCTCTTTATTTTTCTCTAAATCTGTTGCCTGTAAGGGTCTGCTGGTAAGTCTGCTGATCTGACTTTAATTCCCAACAGACCACACTCCATATTAAAAAAATATTTATATTACATGCTTGGTACATGTACCAAAACACAGCAGGCCAAAATGTCAATGCTGGATGTCCTTTCAGATATATCTTTTACATTGGGTCTTCATGGAGAGGCTGTGAAAGTCACTCAGTCTTCATTTAGTTCTGGTTCATCTGTGAAACTCCAGCTCTTCTTTGCAGCTAGGCTGATCTCTTGGGATCATTTTGGGCTCAGCATTTCTTGCAAATGAAGCCTGTATTGTGCCATGTAATGGAAGATATGGAGAGGAGTATTCTGGGAGTTACGGATCTCCTCCTGGGGCAGCTTATTGCATCTCTGTTGTCTTTGAGCTTGTATACATGAAGAAATTTTACCAGTTATGTTTACGTAGTGCTGCAAGTACAACTTTCTTGGAAGACACTCCAATTTATCCATGAAAATGACTTTACTCAGTTTAATTGAAATGCCTTCTCATGTAACATGAACTGATAAATGCACTTCTGAAATGATCTGTACAAAGAGTGCAGTGCCTTTCTCAGCAAAGTCTGTTAGATATGTCACTTAAGTGTGGCAGTTCACATTCCTACTTTGAGATCCATTTAGCACCACTCTACTGTACACAAGACTTGTGGTATTTTTAATAAATAAATGTTAGTAATAACACTCAAGAGTATGCAACATCCTAATTTCATATCATATTTTAATGTTTCTATATTCTGCAAGCCCTCTTTTACAACTTAAGAAGTCTTTAGCTTATTATATAAACTGTCAAACATGGTGTTAAAAATGTTTTTTTCTCCTTCATGTTCAATGCCAAATACAGGTAATATTTTTGAAGAAAATATATATGTAGGTACAGCATGTAGCAGCACCATGAGGGTTATTAAGGACCTTGTCTCTCCATTAATAATGATTTCAAATTCACTAGACTGACTAAGACCTTGCTTAGTCCCTTAAGTCTTCAGCTTTCCAGAGAGAGTTAGTCATAAATCTTTTTCCTTTGCAGGGCAGTATTTTAGGTTTAATCTGATGAAAAATACTGTTGCTATCCAGTCTGACATAAGCCGAAAACCACACTGTTATCAAGATGGCAGTTACTTGAGCAATCAAATAATTTGCAAATCACATCCTAGAAGTAGGTGTATCAATGAATGCCACAAAAAGTATTTGTAAGAAATTTAACAATTATTCTGGTAAAATCTACATCCTGCATTTCCTGTATATCCCTGTGAAAGTTGCTAAAAATTTGTCTTCCATGCAAGGGTACTTGAACAAAGACATTACTTGAGATGAGTAGGGAGGCACCGGCACAGATTACCTAGAAAAGTTGTGGCTGCCCCATCCCTGGAAGTTTCAAGGCCAGGCTGGACAGGCTTTGGAAAAACCTGGTCTAGTGGAAGATGTCCCTGCCCATGGCAGGGAGGTTGGAACTAGGTGATCTTTAAGGTCCCTTCCAACCCAAACCACTCTGTGATTCTATGATTCTTTGACATAAATTAAAAAAGGTATCTGTAAACCAGGGAAAATACCTTTTCTAAAACAAGTTTGTATTCATAGGCTTCCTCTCTGTTTTTAGTTTTCTTCAAAATTGTTGTCACAGAGGTTGAGAAATTCAGTACTGTGTGCTCCAGCATTTAGGTTTTTATTGTTCTCATTCAAGTAATTGTTGTGGGGAATCTTATGCATCTGGATAGACTTATTATCTCAAATAAATATGGTAATTGTAGGCAAATAAGACCTATGGAAGAGATAAACAGCTGGTGTGAATACGTTGGCTTCCTCTGAGTTCTTAGTGTCTATTAGAAGATAGGAAGGCAATGCCACAAGGAAGAGGAAAATTTCATCTCTTTTAGTAACTGAGGGATATTATATATTGAAAACCAAATTTATTTTTCATAGTTTTACATGATCATTGATAAAACTTCAGTTGTATTTTCTGTCTGTTATCTCTGTATATTCGTACCTATTAGTGTTTTTCAAAAATATTCCTGCATTGGTGCTACCTGTTGTTTAATATGTTTTGTTATTCTGTGCCCTCCTTAGAGTTTATATAGACAGGAAGAAATTTACATTGACTGATTCACAGGCTTTGCATTTAAGCGGACTCTCATTTTATCATCTTTTATTTATTGTTGAAGATGGGTGTAATGCACCTCAGAAGACAGAAGCATCAATATGTTTTATTGTGGTAGAGTTCAATAAATTTGGTGGAGTTTAACAAAGTTTAACAGTGACTTACCAAGGTTCAATAAGTTTGATGGCAAGGTTCACCCACTGTATGAAAGAAATATACAAAGGAAAACTGAGTTAGGGTGATTCACACAAAGACTGGAGATGCAAAGGGTAAGGAAAGACCCTCCCATAGAGTCACAAGGTTCAGACTGCACCTCTTTGCTTCCTAAACTCCATATGGAGCCTAGGTAAGGCTAGGTCCTATCTTAGTCTCAGACCTGGACAATGGTTTATGTCTAATAGAATTATCGATACAAAGTTTATAATAATATTGAGCAACTACATGAATTAGTAATGTTTCATTAGTGTTAATTAGCATATCATCAATCACTTATTGAGTATCTGTCATGAAAAAAGGATTTCTCCATCCTGGGTAGGGAAGAATTTCTTTATCTCAGGTAAGTGATCTCAGACTTTGAGAGGAGTTTCTGCTTAAGGGGAGAATTACCAGCGTCAGTTCAGGAAGATCTCAAATTGGGGCCATCCCGATCATAACATTTATTTATCAAAATAGGTGTCTGCCAGTCAATAGTATATACAAGATAGATTTCTTTGGTTTAGCTCTGGTATCCTGTTCTGTATCTTAATTAAAAATAACTTTTCAAAATATTTGTCTGAGGTTCCTTCAGTACCTTGTACATGAGCCAGGGGCTTTTCTGCTTACAGGGTCACCATAGGACATGAAACCTGTTGCTCTTTAGTCCACCTGAAACAAAGTATGGCCTGGGATCAAGTGTACCATCATATTTACTTATTTGATCACAACACTTCTGACTGTTATCAGTTACACTGTTATTAATGCATTCATTATTCCAATTTCCAAATGACTAAAAATGTTTAATATGTGATATATGATGACCTTGTTGCATTCCCATCACATGTTTTATCACAGTCTGAAGTGTTTACATATTACAGCTATTGCTTGAAACAAAAAAATCTCATCAGTTGTAGGATTTGCATTTACAGTCCTTTCTACAATATATATAACCTCAATACTAACATAACAAAGTACTCTTCATGTGGTATAAAGATCAAGGTTTTGGTAGTTGGGAGGGTGTTATTCATTCAAATCACTGATTTGGTGTTTAGATCAAACTAAAGTGTTTGGTTCATGCAATTAAGTGATGTGCAATGTAATGTTACACAGCCACTTTAGCTGTGGCATTTCCAAGTTTTGAAGGACAATCATTCTTTGGCTCATTTAAAAATAAAAGAAGTCCATCTTATATAATCATAGGAAAGCTGCATGTGGTAAACTCAAGGACCAAACACAAATCAATACATTCTAATCAGTTCTATTGGCCCCTTTTGAAAAGCTGCTCATGATGTCTGTAAATACCAAGTGGCTGAAAATAAATTACAGCTATGCTATCTCACCAAGATAAAACACAGAACAAAGAGGCTCTTAAATGCAGAAGCAAAATTGAGATTACTTTTTGAGTTGTTTACAGTGTATTTTTATCTTAAAGATCTTACAGAAGTTTAAGATCAGAGAAAAAAATCCATTTTCTTTCAAGGACCTTCATGAAATGGTTTAAGTATCACACATTCACAGGTGTATAGATTTTCTGTTCATGTTGCCAAAGAATTCATCTGTTTTTACTTAAGGTCAAAGACATTATTTGTCACTTACCCTTAGAAGGCAGCTATGAATGATTGCTGCTAAACATGGAATGGTGAGGAATATATGTGTATTTCACAAACTTTACATATCTGAAACTCAAGTAACTTTTTAATATCACTAAGAGAATCAGAAAGATGTTCCTCTCAGTTTCTAATGAACTCAAGGAATGCACCAAATTCAAGCACCGAATTTTAAATATATATTCATATTTTTCATGCAAATTCATAACTGTAACAGGAGTTACAGTGGAGCTTCTAGACCTGTGATTAAAATTCCATCCTACATGAGAAAATTAAAATCTACTGAAACAAATCAGTTAATCTGTTTAGAGGAGGAAAATTTTTTCTTGAATTAAGATTGGGAAATCAGTATTGTCCTTAGGCATGTAAAGAAATAAGATTGAGATGGAGGAGAGAGCATATGGGGGTGAAGAATATGAAACCAAATTTGTAATAGTAGAGTGCTCCAAAAAGAGGTATTTGTCTTTTTCTCTCTCTGGACATTTGGTGATAGCAAAAAAGAAAGTAAGTAAAGAAAAAACTAAAACCCTCAAAGAATCTAAAATATATTTTATTTTGCAAATTACAAATTATTATAACATATTTTCATAATATAAACATTCTTAGCATTTTCTATGCATATTTCTATTTGTGAAAGTGAAGGCTTGTATTTCCTTTGCAAGATCAATTGACAGGAAATGGCATTAGGATGTCCTCTTCTTCATATGGAAGTCTGGAAGAACACAAGTTAATCACTGTAAAAAATATTCATAACTTCCCAGTAAATTGTAGATGTGCATTATGGATTGAGAATTACCCTTTGAGTTTTCCAGAAGTTCTCAGGTGATTGCTCCTTTAAGTGTCCTATGTCCTATCCTTCCCTTCATAATGGGATTGTACAAATTCTGTAGGGACTCTGTCATCTAAAGCATCCTTAAATATTCTCCCTAGAAGAAAAATAAGCCTCAAATTTGTAGTAGCAGTCAGATGCAGACTGAGTTCTATCTTACCTGTTTTTAATCACTGATAAAGTTTTGGCCTTTTTCTGTGTTGTTCTGAAAAACATGCAACCAAGGAAAAATTCCCCAAAGTTATCCAAGGAAGCTGAAACATATGGCAAAATTATCAGTAGGACAATTGGAAAAGAATTTAGTATCATGTGTTAATTTTCTCCCCAAAACTGAAGAAATAAAACTAATCTTGGAAAAAACCTTAGCTACAAAGTTTTAATGTTAATATAGAATTTTATATTATTACACAGGGAAGAAAACAAAGGGGTATATAAAGGTAAATATGCAACAATTAACTCAAAAGAAATGAAGAAAATAATTATATTTATCAATATGCTTTGAACTACATCAAAAAGAAAGCCCATTTATTTTGTTATGTTATATTAATTTTCTTTGTAACTCTATCTGGCCTATCAAACTCAGTCTAATAAATATTAATACACTGTCCATATAAGTCTCAGAAAGAAAAAGGAACATAATCAAACTTCTGCCTGAAATAAAAATCCATAATAACTGTAATTTTCTGACTATGTAAACTGTGTTTTGTTCTTTCTGTATTTTACTTATTTTGGCAAGGATATATGTATATATATCAAACTTTCCTTAAACCTAAAATTTCAAGTATTCTGAGATGATGTACCATTGTTTCTTAACTGTTATGTTCCTACCTTCATTAAAATCTGTATTCAATAATAAAAATTTCTAGTAAATTCTTAAACACCCACAGTGCTGCACAGAATTTTGTGAGAGATTTTTTTTAATACTAAAAGAAAAAGACATTATAAAAACACTGCTTCCCTTGCATGTTATTTCATGTACTAAGGAAAATACATAAAAGTGGGGGATCACTTATCTTTCAGAAGCTCACACATGTCTTTTCAGATTAATTACAGGATGATCAATAATTTTTTTTTTAATGGATATCTGAGCAGTGTTTTCATTTTGGATAACAAAAGCAATCAAATCAATTTTTTAATTTTACACCTCCAAGAATTTAAGCAAATATATATGCATAGCAATGAAGAGGTGTGAAATCATTTACACTGTTATAATTTTCTTTTCAGTGTACTTTGACTTTAGCTGTTATTTTTTATAATGCACACTTACTTGCAAAACCATAAAAATACTGCATAGCATAATAGCAAGGTTATCTTAAACACATTTAAACAGCTGAAATGCACAATGAAATTGAAGTCAAACATTTTTAATTTGTTTTTTTGTTGTTGTTGTTGTTGTTATTGCACTACAACTTAGAAGAAAAATTTTAAAAATATGATTCAATTATACATAGTGTTTTCAGGAATTATTTCTATTTTTAATACATTATTTAGTTATTAAGTGAAAAATGCTGAGCAGAAAATATAAAGAATGTGAACCTTTTCAAAGCCAAATCTGGAATATGGCTTTTGGGAATTACTGATGGCAGTGAAAGGACCAGAAAGAGAAGAATAGGAAGGTACAAAAAAGTTTTGAACTGGCTTTTTTTGCTGCTTTGTTAAAGAGTTACTAACTTTGCATAAGGAAGCATTAGGGCTTTGACCATGGCTATTGCACAAAAAAACATCTATAGCCTTGCTTGTGCTTTGTTTCCTTATTGTGATTGAGAGGAAATAAGGATTTCTTAACATTTCCAGTCACAGAAAAGATGCAGAACAGTTTTTGTTTTGTTGTTGGATTTCATCTTGTTATTTCTATTCTCTGACCGGTGATGTCTGCAAATTCTATTGGAGACATTACAATATGAAGGAAACTTTGGTTACCATAGTTACTTACAAATGTTTCTTCCAGTTTCACTTTTTCACACATTTGTGTCACTGAAGCACAAGCAGTCCCGTGTTTATGAAGAGTGGTTTCAGGAAGAATGTGTTCAAATCTTCTGTGATACATATATTTTTTTCCATATAATTTGATTGTATGGAGCATTAGTGAAATATGATGCCAGCTATTCTAAAGATCTAATTATTTTACTTCATACATGCCACTGAGACTATAAAGCATTAAGAAAAAGGAAAGCATAAGAATTAGGCTCAGATTTGCTGGTCATACTTATGGAATGAATAGCTATTGCTTTACTAATTTCAGGTCAAAGACAGCAAAATATATACATTTATTAATAAATTGTGACAGGACAAGAGGCAGTGGCTTCAAACTGAAAGAGGGTGGGTTTAGATTAGATATTAGGAGGCAATTCTTTACTGTGAGGATGCTGAGGTACTGGAACAGGTTGCCCAGAGAAAGTGTGGATGTCCCATCACTGGAAGTGTTCAAGGCCAGGTTGGATAGGGCTTGGAGCAACCTGGTCTAGGGGAAGGTTTCCTCATCCATGGCAGCAGATTGAGATGATCTTTAAGGTCGTTTCCAACCCAAACCATATTGTGATTCTATGATTCTAATATCTTCCCCCTATGTTATATACAGCATCCAACAATTCAGTTAACTAATACATGTATTAATACAATTACATAAACCAGGATATTTTGCAGAAGTATGGATTTAAATTTTTATTACAGTATTTTACTGACTGTTATGAAAGATGCATTGCCTATCAAAATATTTATTATTTTATATATTAAAAATATATATATTTTATTATATATTAAAACCCAATATACTTAGTTTTTCAGTTCTTGTATAAGATTTCTCCCTTGATTGCTCCTCAGTGACATTTTTTTCTTCTATAATATTTCTAGAAGACATTTTGACAGGTTTGGGTAAGAGTGAGCAGCATCTGACAGGTAAAATTGCACAGACTATTTCATGCTACACAGGTTGATCTAGGCAATAAAAGCCTATTGTCTCCCATATACCTATCTTAAAGATATATAGATATATAATACACATGTGTTTTTATAATTCTTCTATAAATATACACATCTATACATTTAGGTGTAGTTTTTCAAGTACCAAATACCAGATCTGGACAGTTTTCCTCTTCCATGTGGTGAATAGAAGTTAAACAAAGAATGGACATCCTTGTGTGAAGCTGAGATGAAAAGTGAGAGTGACATTTGAGAAACCAACCTAAAATACATATTACGCAGTTGTAGTTGAGAGTTATTTGTATGTTGTAATCACACTTGACTATTTCTATGCCTTTTATGAATTTTAAGACAAACTTAGGAATTGAGATTCAGATAAAATATCTCCATTCTGAACTACTTTCTATCCCTGACACACACTTCTCTCTCAGGGTTCCCAAGGCTCAGTAAACCAAGTTACTAAAGAAAATAGGAATTCTGAACTTTCATAAGCCCTGTTTATAATGACAGAGAGTGGCACTACGTGACCATTTGCCCATGAGAGGAACATTGCCACTGATTGGATTAGAGCAGGAGAGACTAATGCAGTTATGTCCTTAAGGTTTAGATGAAAAATGAATCTTTCACCTCTGCAAGTGAGCACAACCAGCAATTCAGAATCATTATATGTGTGAGGTAGTTTGCCGGATCTGTTCTATTTGTCACTGGAATTGGCATTTGGAGCATTTGGAAAAGTCTGTTGTTTCAGCCCTGGATAATTGTCCCAAAGTCTCTTTCTGTCCTTATATTTTAGAAGTAGTTTGGGGGCATCTGAAAAAGAAAGGGGAAATCATAACACATTTCTGCTATTTACAGCAATACCATTACTTAATACTTCTGAAAACAGCTGCTGCTTAGAGGTGCTTGGGACTTCAGTACTATAAGATATACAGTCACATCTATGAAAAATTTCCTAAGGACAAGATTTTCCAAGACCCCTAAATGAACAAGCTGCCCCAGCTCTAGTGATGGGCACAAGACTTCAGGGAGGCAACTAATTTTTTTTTTTAAATGTAGTAATTGATGAGTTTACTACTGTAAGGAGAAGTGTGGGGTTTTTTTAGTGTTTGGGGTTTTTTTTTAGATTTATTTGGAAGGTTTATTGTTTGATATTTTTAAACTCAGTGATTAAAAAAAAAAAAAATCCCCCCTCAGCCAATAAAAATCCTCCCTCAGCCAATAAATTTCTGAGAAATTATTATCGTAGCCAGCAGTATCTAAAATTACTTTCTACTTTCTCTTCCCTCATGAAAGCTGATCTTTCTAGTAGTATTGTTTTTCATTTTCAAGGGTGTTCTGCTTTCCCAACAGTTGTGTTTTGGATTTCATAACCAAAAAAACCCAACCTGCCAGTTCTCTGAATTTCTAAGATATTTCTGCTCCACTCAGAAATGTGCAAGTATATGCAGTCTCATTAATTTTGTCTATTATGACATAATTACCCAGTATCAGATGGAACATTTACTCTTCTTTGTCCTTATACTCTAGTTTTGAAAAGGTGGTTATTATTGCTTGCTAAGGCAGTACCTATGCCAATAAACACTGATTTGGGACTGCTATGTTGCACTGGAGCTGAGTGGAATGGAGTGGTGTGTGCCCATGTTGCTAAATTCTTTAATCCTCAAAAACAGTGTGACCATACCCAAACTCCTTAATGGAATGAGCCTACAGTGCTCAGCCCATCCTGTTTCTAACTGGGAATGTGTTAGTGAACTTGGACCAAGAGCTGGGAACAGATCTAACCAACCCTTCAGTGTTTTCCAGCACAGCTTTTGCACTTAACTACCTAAATAACTTGTGTTTTGGCATGTCTATGATAGAAAGGACATGATTTCAGATATTTCAATACTATTCTTTTTGCAGGAGTTAAAGACACAACCACAGAAAATGCACCATCCACGCAGAAAAAAATAATTCTCTTAGTTTACCTTATAACATACTGTTGAATTATTCATTGCATTTCTTGGTAATAGGAAAAATTTTATAATAAAAGTATGAAGAACAAAAAGGAATCCTGTCCAAGGTCAGCCTGAGTTTCTATAACATATGTAAAAAAATTCGTCAATATACCTGTCACCATTATGTTCTAGATCTAAATCATGCATTGCTGATATTAGGTGTTGTTTAGTGCTTTAACGCATGTCCTGAAAAAAACTAACCAGAAGAATGCTCACTTAATATTGAAGATGTGTATTTGTATACACTTCATAGACACAAAACATTAAAATTACCAGGCAAAGGAAATGAAAAAGGAGCTTTGGTGAGCTTGAGTATCATTTGTAATAGATAGATTGTGGGCTAACTGTATAGCAAGTCTACCTCCACCTAGAAGAGGTGTTGAGGCTGTGGCACTAAAGCCCTTGAGCAGGTTGTTTGCTGCCTTTGAGAAGGACTGTGGGTGTAAGGTGATAATAGAAAATTTTCCTCCGTATCTTTCTATTCCAAGGAAGAACTGTGTTGTTCTGTAAAGCAGAAACACTTTTTTCTTTGAAGGAACAAATCCTATAGATTCTAAGACACCTAATCAGTCATGATTGCAGTATCAACAAAGCAAAATATATATTTTGTTTCTTATCTAAACAACTTTTTAAATTATTTATTCCCTATGGAAAAATCACACTTCTGGCTAGATGTACTGAGGAGTAGTGGGAAGAAAGTTATGTGACCTAGGTTGCGTTCCAGATACTCTGGGATGACCCTGCGTGAGCAGGGAGATTGGACCGGTTGACTCACTCTGGTCCCTTCCAAACCTTATGCATTCTGTGACTCTGATTCTGTGAAATTGTGTCCCACAAACATATGTCACATATAAGAAATAGAATTAAGATTGCTTAATATTTTTGGACAGAAAATAATGATTTTCTCATCTCTGTGAGAACCAATAAAATAGATTATTGCTATCTTTCTAGTATTTTCTGCAATTTTTAGCTTGCTTGGAACATCATTACACAAATCACCTATGACACTGTTGGGAAGCAGACAGAAGTCACAGTAATGAATTAGCCCCTTTTTTGTCTATTCATAGTTCTTCTTTACAAATGAGTAACAAGAGGATGAGAGGAACCTTTGAATGTCTTTTGGAGTCTAATTATAGTTTAACATGCTTTTTGGTCGTCTAAGATTTGCTTAAAATGTTGTTCTTCTTGGAAATAATATCTTTAACAGTTGAAATCTGTTCTGCGTAACATGCATAACTCAAGTGATTAGGAGTAACATTTGTCATGCTTCCACTATAAATCACCCATCATTTTTCCAAGAAAGGAAAGAGGATGACAAAAAACCAAAGCTGCCTTTGTATTATTACTGTACCTAGGAACGATAATGCAGCTGCAGGAGAGAAATTAACAAGAAGCAGATCATTAATGATTTCAGCTTTGTTTTTTTAATATATTTGGTACATATTGGGTCTTTCACATAACATGTGCTAATCAAACTTTGTCATTGGACACTAATGAGTAACACAAGACTCCTTGTGCACAAGACTGAGAACAAAGCAGTCACTTAACTCTAGTTCTTTTCCTCTTCCATGAACATCTATCCTTCTGCAGTTTTTGGACTCTAAGATCTGGCTCTCACAACAATGTTGTGAGATCTGATTATTTCAGCAATAAAAATTAATTTCCTACATCAGTTTTAGGATGTCTGAGCAGAAACCCAGTACTACATTTTCTGCCATAGGTGACTAAACCTCCTTAAAGGAGATTGAGGCAACACACCAGGAACTGTCTGCAACAGGCACCTAAGGGTACGTTCTTCACCAGCCCCACTCTTAATCTGCAAGTGCAGGAGATGCAGTCCTTACCATGTAGCAATGTCCCCTACAAATGTTTGCTGAGGCAAGGTGTTTTCTGATCACTCACATTCTTCAGGTACACTTTTGAAATCTCATTTGGAAACAGCAGAGAGGTAGAGAGAGCTCCCCAACCCAGTTTTGTTCCACCTCAAAGTTTCTACTGATTTTTTCTTTTGGAATACCAATTCTGTCATCTGCAGCAGGAGAGAAGGACAACTGAGCTATAGAGCACCATCTGGTTCAGTGGGTCACTGAAAATAGAATGAAAAGAATCCTTCCTGTTACTTTGTGCATATGTTGCTTCAGCTCTGTCTAACATGACATGCAATTAGCTTGTTTCTTCTCACTTGCCTAAATCATCATTAAACTCATCTTGTTGCTATCGTGATAAGTGTGAATAAGGACTAACACATATTTTGAATGTAAGAGATTCCTACTAATTGACAAAGGAAAGGATACTGAAATGTGACTATTCTCAAGCAGGGAATAGTCTTTTTTTTTTTTTTTTTAACATGCAGACTCTCTAATAAAACATCCTTGATATTTTATTGACTATGTGACAAGTAAGAATTCTGTTCCCAACGAGCATATCCTGCAGACATTAGACTTTAGTACCTCCAGCAGCCTAGCAACTCTAACTCAAATCTAAATTTTTCTTTAGAGAACATCATAACAAGTATCTACCATAATCTTGCCTCCTAGTTACACTTTATTACAGAGCCAAGAAAATAAGCTGTTAAATATTCTGAAATTAAGATTGGACTCCCCTCCCTCTCTGTTTTCTCTCCAACCCTGCAATAGCATCCTTTTTTTTCTGGACAGGCATTTTCATCAGAAGAAATACCAAAATGACCTGCTTCTGCCTGCAGGTTTAGCAAGCAAGCAGGCCATGAAGCTGGAGAGCTCCTGCAAAGAAAAACGTAACTCTATGTCCTTCACAACTTATTTGTTTAATTTGGGCCCATTTCCCAAGGAAGTCTGTCATGTGCTGCAGTAGCCAGCTGAGCTGGCACAGCTGACTGACACATTCTCTGTTTGCTCTGAATTGCAGCCTGTGCCCTGCTGAGATCAACCAGGAAGAAACAGTAGTGATTCCCAGCTGCTTCCCTGCCTCAGTCCAGCCGTGCTCATCAGTCAGAATCAAAGAAAGCCTAGTGGGATACACACTTTCCTTAACTGAACAGGCCCTCATACAGTTTTACAGAAGGAAGGAGTATTACATCCAAGAGCTTTGCTTATTTATCAGTGATGATTATCTGGTGGTATATTTGCTACAGAGCCTGAAGGAATTTGTGGGAGTGCATTTACAGTATAAGTTTTCACTGTATTGTAAAATGGATTCCCTGTCTTTTTTCCCTGAATCACCTTTCTTCTTCCCAAAACCCTTTGGGAGAGCCCTTATCTCCCTAACTTAGTATGCAAGAATTCGTCCTTGGAAGGCTATGTGAAATCCCCCCATTGGCCCTTAGTTAACCCTTTCCCCATTGGTTGTAAAATCCTTAAATATCCCAGAACATGTGAATAAACTCTCTCTCTCTGCTTCTCCTCTCCGGTGGTCTCTGTGTGTCTCCTTCCTGGGGCATTTCGGGGACCACATGGAGGAGGGGGGACAAGGGGGAGTGTTCCTTTTTTTTTTTTTTTTTGTCTCTAACATGCTGTACTGATGATGTAAATGCGTAAAAGAAAGCTATGAGTCACCAGTTGTGCTGGGCAAAGGCTTAGAAGTGGAGAGTGATTGAAAGGAGTGATTGAGAATAAAGCAGGTCTAAAGAGTCAGTGTGTTAGCATCTATGAAAGAACTGGGAATCAGGTCTGCCTCAGTGTCAGCTGAGGATACCAAACCAGGAATTACCCTGGTAACAACGCACAAACAGCTCAGTGTTTGGTTTCTTTGGTGAACCACCACGTTGTGTCAAGTCTCACTGTTATGAATACTAGTTTAGATTTTTGTCCTTGCTCATTTATGAGCAGACTGGAAACTTTATTCCCAAAGATTATAAGCCTGTAGATACTTTTTATTAACTGGTAATACAGGTAGCTAGAACCAGTTAAAGCAATTTCTTTTTTTTTTTTTTTAACAACACACTAAATTTTACATGGCAGATAAAAGATTGTCCTTAAATATTGTTGTTGTTTTTTTTTTAAGACAGTGATTAAAAAAGGTAATAAAGTTGATTTAGTATCTGTGACATCATCTTTTGTTCCTAGATGATTACTGATGAGATGATTAGAGTACCCAGTTATTGTTTTAGGGACCATTCAGTGGTTTTTAAGAAATCTTAAACCTTTGTTTAACATATAAAGGGAAAGTCTTCCTAAGGAACAAAGACCTTATTGGAGAAGTAAAAATTGCAGAATTACATCAACATAATGATCTGTTTCTATGTCTTTTAAGGATATGTGTGTGAAGGGAGAAAGAGAAAGGAGAAAGAGTTTATAGCTTCCTTAAATGACATAGAAATCATATTTCAGTTTGTGGTACTCCCACAGACTGTTCTGGCAAAACTCTGCCATATTTAATTTGAAGTTTTGTTGGTGTAAAGATTATCTTAAAACTCCTAAATCTCTGTTTTCATTTTCTGTACTTATGTCTTACAAAAAATTAATCAAACTCCAGCAAATTCCTCTTACACAACATCTTATATGGAGTCATTATTTCTACTACACTAAACCAAACAGTACCAAACTAAACAATTGTATTGGTTTTGTGTGGCCAGGTTTTGGTAGCAGGGGACTACGGAGCAAATTCTGTGAGAAGTTGCCAGAAAATTCCCCCTTCTCCAGCAGAACCAATTCAAGCCAGGTCCAAGATGGATCCACCTCTGTGGCCAAAGCTGAGCTCAGCAGTGACAGTGAAAGCACCTCTGGCATAACAGATTTAAGAAAGAGAGGAAAAACTGCAGAACAAACTGCATCTGAAGAGATGAGTAAGAATATGTGAGAGGAAAAGCCCTACAAACACCAAGGTCAGTGAAAAAGGAGGGGCTAGAGGTGTTACAGGCACTGGATCAGATTTTCCTGCAGCCCATGGTGAGGTAGCTGTCCCTGCAGCCCAAGGAGGTACATGGGGGAAGAAAGTTCTGTGGGAATAGATTCACAGTATCAGAAGTGGAATAAGTCTTGCAAGAGATGGGTCTCTGAGGAGGATGGAGAACCCAGCCAAAGTGTCTCTCTCTTACTGCATTGTAACATGAAGTTTTTACCCTTTTTCCCCAAGTTACCCCCTCCTTCCCTGGACTTTTGTCTCCCTAATTAATATGCATACCTTGGCCAGGCCAGGTGAAACCCCTCTGATCAGTCTGTTGTTAACCCTTCCCCTTGAACCCTATAGGTTGTGAACCCCTATAAAAGGCCTGGCCAGGTGATTAAATCCCTTTCTGCTTTCCTACCCCCTGGTGTGTGTGTGTCTCTTTGCAGGGATGTCCCGAGACCACGTGGTCAGCTGCGTGGCCCGGCAGGGGATGGGAAAGGTGGGAGCGAACGCCTCAGCTCACCACAAAGTTCCACCTGCAGCCCTGGAGGACCCTGCACTGTAGGAGTACGAGATTACACTAAATGGAAGAGAGACCTTGAAGTGACTTGGCGAGACCGAGGAATCAAGAAAGAGAGCTACAAGAATGAGCTATCCTGCACAAGAGAAAGTTTATTGCTGTATATCTGGTTGTTACGGGTTTCCCAGTTTATGAATTCACAGTTGTAAAGTTAAATACTGTGACGGTCAGTTACAAAGACTCCGTCTTGGGGGTCAAACAAAATCATTTATTGTAAGCACATTTCAACATATATAGGGGTATTACAATTAAGAGGCAGGGTTATGCTAAACAGGGGATGGATCATAGTAAGTAAGGAATACATTATGTTAACTAGGAGGGATACAGGTATCTACAGTTAATCCATTATTCATGAACACAAGGGTAGGGGGAACAATACATGTGGTCAGGTGAGTTTCGGTGTGGGACAGGGAATACACAAAAGCGCAAATCTTGTCAAATGCAAATAAAGTCTTTAGGTCCAGAGATGGGTCAGTGTCTGCAGGCTGGATTAGTTTTTATCTTCCCGGGAGGCATTCTGTCTTTTGTATTTGCCCAGGGCTTTGTGGACATCCCAGTCAGTCTCTTTTGGGAAGCTTTCTGCATTCTGGTATTTTTCAGTTTTTTATTCGTACCAAATACCATTGTTGCATGTTGTGCAAAATGGACTTTAGTTTTCTCCCTCATGTTATCCCTGTTCTGATTGGACAGAAAGCAGAAATGGTGTTTATTGCTCAGAAGAAGGGGTTTAAATAAGATCTGAGGGGAAGGTTCTGGAACTTGGGTGGAGTCTAGGGCGGTACAGGGGCAGAACACAACATAAAAGGGAAAAAGAGGCGTCAACAAGTACAAATAAGGGAACTAAGGGGAGGAATAAAACCTTTTAGGGAAATGGTGTAATGCACCAACAAGAGACCAAACAGAACCAGAGGAAAACTGACCAATAGGAACATTCAAACTTTTACAATTGGAATTATGACTATTCTAACAGATATTCGCTCAACTGTAATAATAAGAACCATAAACATTAAACTGTCAGCTCTTCTTTTGCGTTTCTTCTCCATGACATGGGCAGGTTTCTCATCAGAATCTCCTTATGGTGTCTCAGAGTCGCTTGATCTTTAAGATTGTTATTTTTCCACTCCATGTAATTTGACATTGGTCCCACCACAGAGCTTTTCCCGTATATTTTCTCCACCCCTGTTTACCCCTTATGGTTGTGATCCTCCCCTGTTTTCACCTTTTCTGTGAGAGGATTTGCATGCTCCTCTCAAATCCCACAACCTTTTAAGAAAGTTCCAAGCCACCCTTACATTTTAATAAATGTGCCATGCCACCATTCCATCATACCCCTGCCTGAAGTGTGACTGTCCTTCTTACCCTTGAAGGGTCTTGTCACTGCAACACAGCAGGTGGATGCCTGAAGGAGGCTGTGATCCCCTGTGGGAAGCCTGTGCTGGAGCAGGTTTTCTGGCAGGACCTGTGACCCCAGAGGACCCAGCTGGAGCAGTTGATGAACTGCAGCCCATGTGAAGGACCTACTTTGGAGAAGTTTGTGGGGGACTGTCTCCCATGGGAGTGGTGCCAGAGTGAGAAGAAACTTCCCCCTCAGGAGGAAGGAACAGCAGAGTCAGTGGGTGATGAATGGACTGCATCCTGCTGCGATGCTGGAAAGGGAGTAGATAGAGAAAATAGGGAGTGATGTTGAACTTGGGAAGAAGGGAGGAGTGGGGGAAAGATGCTTTTAAGTTTTAGTTTTATTTCTCATTACCCCTACTCTGATTTGATTTGTAATAAACTAATTTCCCCAAGTTGAGCCTGTTTTGCCCATGACAGTGATTGCTGAGCGATCTCCATCTGCCCTTATCTTGACCCAGAAGCCTTTCTTTATATTTTCTCTTCTTTGCCCAGATGGGGAAGGATAGAGTGGTTTTGATGGGCACCTGATATGAACCTACCAAAACTATATCCAGATACATTAAATTATTCCCTTACTGCACAAAGGCCAATTCATTTTGCTGTAATCTAGGTAAAATAGTTCATGACTATTCAGTTGAGTAATGTGAACTTGCTTTGACAATTTCAAAGAAGTGAAAGCATTCCAAGGACTTTGTCTACATAGCACTGATATAGGGGCATAAAACCCAGTTTGTTATTAAAGTGTGTTCCTCTTCTCCAGTTATGACTTTCAAGCCCTTCTCATTAATATCTAGACTGTTTTCCCTGCTATTCCATACTATTGATTCTTTCATTTCCAGAACAGGTATGTTTACACTTCCTTGGGTTACTCCTGAGCCATCAGGTTTTCATGGTCTTGTGCCCAGTTTCATCTTCTTGAACACAGTCTCTCTAAACAGTGTCGCTGCAAACAGAGTAGAGAGAAAGAAACTTGAAATAAACAAAAGTTCTATATTCAGTGTGTCCTGAGAAACACCACCAGGCTATACTGTTAGACAGCTGTCTTGAATGTGAGACTAATATAGGCAGGGTGGTTGACAAATTCTGATAAAGATGAAAGGAAATTAAATTGCATGAGATAAAACAGCTGGCGCTCTGTTTTTGTCATGACACCATGGCATTGTCCTTCAGTGTAGTCCTCACTGTGATAATAGAGATGTGAAGTGCCAATAAAGAAATTGTATGAAAATATTCCTCTGGCTAACTAGAAATACAGAAGTCTACAACAAGTCTTATTAAAACTTGGTTAATTAAAAAATTGAATAAAGCCTACACTAATCTTGTTCCAGTAATTCTACTGAGTTCTCCATTTCAGTTATTTGAAATGCATTTGGCAACATTGGCTTTTCATGTGGTAGCAAGAAGACACACAAACTTGGAGAGCTGTATTAACAATTGTGTATTTTATATCCCTATATTTGTTCAAATCAGCATATTTTCTTTCTGTCCTAGTGGAGCTAATGAGTCTTCTAGAACTATAACACATTACATTGAAGAAATCTGTGGTTCTGAAGGGCTCAGTTTGATCACCAGTCTTCTTTTCCTATGAGTTGTGTTTTTTTCACGTCCTCATGTGGTTTTGTTATCTTACATTCAAAATGCGGATGCCAAGAGAGTTTGATGGCCACTTCTGTCCAACACAATGATGGCAAGAGCTGTACTGGAATATTTACAGTTAAATATATCTGTTCTTTGAAGCCTGACTTGACAATTACCCATAGCAAATTTTGTCACTAGTTTTCATATGAAATGAAAGCATTCAACTTTATATAAGTGAGTAGAAGAGCCTTTTTCTGTTTAATAGAGAGGATAAACTGAAATTCACTTATAGGCAGTCTTTCCCTTGTAACATTTAAATAATTTATTCCTTGTGCATCAAATGTGAATACATCTAAGGAGAGTCATTTATAGTGACAAGGTATGTAAAGTTATATCAATGACCGTATGTCTGTAGCTAACATCCTACCCTGAACTGCAATGACAGATGAAAAAGAAAGAATTAACCCTTGAAATCTTTGAAAAAGAGATAGAAACTGACTCAGTCTCCATCTGAAATGATTGTTGGATAAGTGCTTCATGTTGAGTTTAGTCTTTTTTTGCTATTCTTATGACTAAGCTCTATGGTGTCCCACTGTTTTTATTACAAAATATAAGCATATACATCAGAGTGAATCATTTCAACAATACTGAAATAACCTTACGTTTATATGACTTTTTAGAGTCTTTCACATAAACTGAAAATAATTCAATCATATGGTCTAGCGCTGTGGCCTTAGAAAAGTATGACTACATATTTTTCATATTTTCATATTTTTCTTTCCCAGAACAGGTGACAATAGGTGACAATAAGTTGTTGCTTTTCAAATAAGTTCAAAGGAAAGTAATTTACTGAAGATGTCTAAACAATTATTAATACCTTGTTTGTTATAGATGAAAAGAAATTCATTGAAAGGTTTGCTAATAAAAATTGCCTCTAGTTGCTTTACTACCACAGTGCTAACTGTTTAAATTCCAATGTCATGACATAGAACTGATGAACTGTTAGTAAAAAGTACATTAGATTCTCTCGTTAAGGGCAAGATAAAATTACTATAGAGTAGAAAGGTATCGAAATGTTTTCCTGAATTGTGTTCTCTGATTATGAGACATCCTTGCAATGTGCTTCTGTTTCCCATTTACCCATTTATTTAGTAGATTTGTTGGTTCATGGACTATGTTCTGAATGTAGTCCATAAAGAACAAAGAATTTTAGGATTAAAAATTCTTGTCATGAAAATGACATTAGCAGCTGATAGGTATTTCAGGTATACAATACTTACTGTCTTCTGGGCCTGATCCAACCCACACAGGAGCCTATGGAATTACTACATCTGATTTCAGTGAAGTTTTAGAAGATATTCTGAGTTTAAAACACAGAAATGCTCCAGTCTCATGTGGGGAGAATTTGAACATAAAGAAAACCTGGAGTTTTGCATAGAGGGAGCACAGGATTTCCTTTTAAAAAGTTGTGAAGACTGCTGAGATACAAAGAAATATAATGTCATATTAGGTTTATATAAGTACTGGCCATTTGGGGGAAGTTGATACTCAGTCATTGGTTTCCGATTTAGAAGGAAATTTCTCTGTGTTTGTATTGTGTTTAATGTTGAAAGTGTAATTAATTTAGTTTTAATTTGTTCGTTTTTAATTTAATAATTTAGGGAAAACATCAGACCAAAGGTATCTGTTTTCCTAAAGCTTGTAATCTCTTAATAAATTTTCTATTTAACAGTGTAATTTTAGATATAAGACCTCTAAGTGCAGAGAGAATATGAAGAAAGTTCATATTCTTTCTGAAAGGTTGAGATTTTCTTCTTGTTTAGAGAGGAACACAAAATGAGCAAAAAAAAATAAAAAGGGTATTTATAAGAAAGAAATCTCTGAAAGAGTGTGAGTTCCAAATGACTACAAACCAGATGTTCCTCTCTCATTGAATGTAAAGCTTTTCTGAATATCTCCAAGAAAAATTATTTAGTCTGTCTGAGAAATGCAAAGAGAAAAGGAACTGCTGGGCGTACTTAATGACAAGCCTACTCCTCGTGGCACTTAGCTGTCCTCAGGGTGCAGTGAAGTTAAAGGAAAAGCATACATGGTACAGTAATGGATTAAACATTGTCCACCTTGTCAGTCTTGTTTGTAGGTGATTAATTATGTCTGTACATAGGACCTTTTAAAACATTTGACTGATGCACATTGTTAAAAGGTTGTGCAACCATTTAGCAGAAGATTTGGCATCTGCATGGGCATAATACCTGTTCAAATCTAGTCAAATCATCTCAGAAGGATCAAAAAAATCCTCCAATATGTCAGTTTTAATGGAAGTGAGGTTGAGCCATTCTAGTGTGTGTGTCAGTGTACTCTCTATGAGTCACTGAAAGTGTCCTCTATGGATGCTGCTACTCTTTTATTTAGGTTTTGTTTTGCAAATGGAAAGTACTTGAGCTTGACTTGCCAAAATGGAATTTTGCACATTAAAAAACCCAAAAGCGTACTAAACTCTTTGCTTAGAAAGACATTGTGGACGACTTAGGTAGGCTATAGAAAGTACTGGAGTACAACAGGGATACATTTATGAAATACAATTTAAATACGTACATGAGATTAACAGGGAAGGAAATAAATGCAATAAATATGCATTTGATTTCAACTTTCTAGCAATAATTGATCACATAACATTTGTAACCCATAAAGCTTTAAAGTGCTGTACAGTGAGAGAATTCACATTTTTAGCTTTAGAGAAGAACAGGGAAGATTGTCAGCAATTTGTTCTAAATTATACATGCAATTGAAAGCACAGCTATGAATAGAGCTAAGATGTTCTGAAGAGTAATCCTCTGGCCAAACTAGCACTTCATTTTCTACCTGGAGGCTTCAGCTGATAAATCTTTTCCAGACAGAGTAGTTAGTGGGAGCCCAGATGGGAATAGTGCTTATCATTTTTATCACTTCTACTACTTTTATCACTTTAAAGCTGCTTTCCTTTAGGTTTGGAGTGACCAGAATCCAAAGCCCTGATAACCTGAGAAATCTGGGGGTGGGGAGGGTGGTGGGGGGAAGTCTTACAATACCATCACTGGACTGCTTTTTGATTGTGGTGGGGGCACTTGCAAAGCCAACAGTAGTGATGGTGGCTGGTGCTGGGTTGGCTTTTGTTGGTTTTTTGGTTGGTTAGTTGGAGGATTTTTTATGGCCACAGGTTTCACATCCAGGAACTTCTGTTGCTTTTCATCTGTTTCCCTCAATTTGCAAATCTCTTGCGCACTCTCCCTCAAAGGAAGGAAACAAACTAAAGGTTGAAGTGTTTGGAGCAGGTAAAATATAGTATAGAGTATATGTGGTGATAGAAACAAATATGGGAAAATAGAGGAACAGTTAAATAAGACAAGCTCTTTAAGTATTATGCTTTCCTAAACATTTTAACTATTAATGGTATCACACAAGATGTTATAAAACCTGAAATAACACACCTAGCTCCTCAGAGAGAAAACAAGATATTTGGTGCAAAGCACTGTTGTTAGTACTTTCTGGTTTTAAACTTTCAGACTTCCTTTTTATTTTTTTTTCAAGTGTGTGAAATATATTTTTAACCTGCACTTCTGATTCTGTGATGCAAGGTACTGCCTCCTCATTTGGGGCTGCAAGGGTTTTGAATTAAGCTTCTTAAGAGAGAAGGCATATCATATACACAAAATATTTTGTTGAAATAAATATGCTTGAAGTGCAAGAAATAAGCATTAAATAAGCATTTAGATTCTTCCAGAAGGGCACTGAGATGTCTAATGATGTAATGCTACTTAACTTTTAATTTGTTGTGATTTTTGCTAAATTAAAATAACTTGTAACCTCTCCAACTGCTACTGAATATATATGTATAATGTATTTTTTTTGTAAAAGACAGAGGTAATTAATAGAGTTTATTAAATAGAACAAAGGGACAAAAGTAGAAACTTCTGCTTGTCTTAAGTTACAGTAGAAATGGATAGCACTTATAAAAGGTGTAATAAAAATAAACCACACTGATGATGCTATCTAAGAATGTAGAACAATAAATGTTCCTACTCAGCTTATTCCCTCACTAATAAAGAAAATCTATTAAAGAAATAGATTTCAACTAGAAAAATAAACAAGCAAACAAACAAAACCACCCCAAAAATGTTCACTCAGCTTTTCTAGCTTTCCTGAAAGGATAAAGCTGTACTTTAAATTAAGCACATGAAGAGAAACCTAAACTGAATAAATTATTAGAAACTACCATTTGATGAACATCAATATGGTAATTTAAATCAAAGATTTAATGTTTTCCAAACTGTTGAGAGTTAAAACAAAGCCTGGACTATCAATGACTACCTCTCTCAGTGTCTGAAGGGTAATTGCAAAAATTAGGATCATGATTAGAACCATGATTTTTTAATGGATTAGCTCATGAAACGTAAAGTAAAAGGGAAGAGTTGCACTCACCAAGGTATTTAGTTTCCTATATAAGATTAAGTTACAGTAACAGGTCTGTGGATCTGTGTCTAAACTCATAGGAGCAGAAATGTTAGCACCCTTGCCAGTTCTAACTAACACGTGATTTCTCAGAATGCAATACTGAGTCCAAGATAACATTGATAACAGTTTGCTTGTAAAGAAGTCTACTAGGAAACATTGGGAATTACTCTTAGAGAAGCATTTTAGTTAATTAACAACACTAAATGCATCTGGTTACTTTTTTTGTTTGTTTGTTTCTGCCCTTTCTCTTTGTTTCTCCTGATTTTGTTCTGCAACTTGTAGAACTAATGAATGTAAAACCAAATGAACCTTGGATCATGTTGTTCCACTTATAATGAGCCTGTTAAAGTTGTTTTGTAGCTTGAGGTAAATAAAAAGTTCAGTGCTTTGCAGTTATTGAAAGAATAAAATTTAGACCATTAAAATAGAACCCTAAAGATTTAACATTTCCCACTGGGTGCATTAAATATCACTTTGTTAATACATTAATTGTGTCCCTAGCTGCTGGCATGATTAAATTCTTTCCCATTGACTCTTATAACTCAAATTTTCTGTGGGAAATACATTCTAAAATTTACACCTTAAATGAAAAGGCAAGGCATCTGCATTTAAGCCACTTTATGTATAGTCCAAATATGTCAGCAACTAAACATGAAGGATAAGAGTCTGTGTGTGTGTGGCAGTGAGAGAGAGAGAAAAGTAATTTATGTTTAATTATGTTTTTAACAGAGTGCACTCATGAAATCCAAGGCTTATGGCAAGTACTGGTAGAGCAGAAAACCCCATTTACACAAACAACAGATACATGACATCTTCTTGATGATACTTAGTGTTTTCCTGCAGATATTCAAGAGCACAAGGCTGATAGTCAAGGATCAGTGGCAGTGAGCTGTCAGAGACCTGGCATATCTTTTTCTTTCTCTGAGCATGCCCAAAGTTTATTCAACAGAACAGCTGTGACTCATGAACTGGTTCCCTAAAAGCTATAATTATTCAACTCTTAAAAATCTTGAGGGCTTTTCACTATTGTCTATAAGTATTTTGAATTTAACTGTGTTCTGGAAATGTTTTGAAAGCTTCATGGACTGACATCCAGAAGGTGGAAAGTAGGCGAGGTTCCCACAGTCACATGGTCTGTGACTTGGCCGGATGCTTCTATTATTTGCATATAAAGGAATAAATACAATTACATATATATGACTTGCATTTCTATAGCTAGAAATATTTTCTCTGTCAGCCTGCAGAGCAACACAGGTATTTGGGAATCCAATTAAAAAATTATGTGTTTGGTAACTCCATTTGTAGCAATCTGATGGTAGCAGATGATAAGGAGGGTCCACTGCCTCTTTACATGATTATGATCTAGAGTACACCTTTTGGCCCTAAAGACAGGAAGTCTTCCAAAGTAATGTTAAGCTTCATAGTAACTCAGTAGAATATTTTGTCAGAGCAAATTTTGTCAGAGCTTTGCTAAATTAAAAGGATTTAATCTAGCACATGCAATTGCCTGAAAGTCTGATTCATTTTTATTCCAGAAGGATACAGAACAGAGATGTGGGTAGGAGAAAGCTAAAATAAATTAAAGAAATAAAGCTAGAGAATACAAATTAGAAGCTGAGACAGATTAGGATATAGAAATCCATCAGTGGAAAAGTACCGCTCAGTTTCAGTTGGGTTTTTTTCAGATTTTCTGAGAGATACTGTAGGAATTTTTGAGTGTTTTTGTCCCCTTTCCCTTTGAGTGCTATTGGATGATTGTAAATACAAGCAAGTTTTATTTGAGAAAAACTCGTAGAAAGGTAGGAGGGGAAAGTAATACATGAAAGGATGTGAAATACATTAAAGTTGATGTGAAGGAATAGAAGGCATTGCATAGAAGATGTGACAAAGGCTATTTATCTTGAGTAAAATAGTTGAAAAATGAGAAGCAATGGAAGAAGTAGATATGGAAATAGCTAATTATTTATACATTGTAATTAACTGTAAGCTAAAGAAGAGAATCAGTAGAACAATGAATGAACTAAATATCATGTAATCCAAGATTAGGTAAACAGACAAATCAGATAAGTCACAGAATATATTAGTCTTTAGAAACAAGAAGCCATATCCTCATTTCTAGGATAATTGTCGGTGCTTAGACCAATATCCACACTTAATAATAATCACCTGGAGGCAGTTTGTTCAAATAATAACTGGTATTTCCAAGAGTAAATATATAACATGAGCAGAGAGAGCTTGCCATGAAGTGATGAAAAATTATTTCACCAGTACCATATGATGTTCTGTAACATTGCATTTTAAATGTGGTAGAAATTTCTAGTGCTTTCTTCCAACCCTAATATTTCCGCAGAATTCAATATTGTACTTTATATTCCAGTAAGGAAAGGAGAAGTTGATAGGACTTGTCCTTTCTTGAGCATGTTATTTTCATGCACCAGTGCTTTTCACATTGTGCATATAAAATGTCTTCAAATGTACATGGAGGTCTAATTCCAAGCACTGAAGGCATGGGTTGATTGATTTAAAATTTAACCAGTTTAAATCACGTTGTTTGAAATACAGTGTTTTTCTGAAGAGAACAAAAATTCAAGTATATTTGCTTTTACAGTGTTTTAATCATACTAAGCAACAAAAAGCCTGGTAAGCAGTTTGATAATCTCTGTAGGGATAGTAGCAGTTGTAAAAGACAAAGTATTCAGAATAGTTCCTTTCTGTCTTTCAGGTTTATCAAATAAATTCTTAACATCAAATAAAAATGCACCTTTAAAAGAATAAAGAACCTGACACTTTCTTCAGAAAGTATTCAGGAGCAAATAATTAGTTTCTCAGCTAAAGACAAGTATATTTCATCACAGTAAATTTGACTGTACTGATAGGTCTCTAAAGAACACTTGACAAAGTTTGTAACAGGAATTAATGAGTTAAAGGCAAAACCTCGTGAATCTCAGCTTTCAGACATTCTGCAATGAGGCCTCTCATCCCCCATCTGTCTACTCAGTTCCTTCTCAAAAAGGAGCCCTTTAAGTTCTGCAAAGATAAGGGAGTTTGAATAACCTTTGCGCATTTCTTTTTTTTCTAGGCCATACAAATCTCCTACTGAAAGCTTATTTTGTGAAGTAGAACATCTGAAGGAGTTGAATGCTTTTTTGAAACAGAGTAACACATGAAATGAGTGCTGTTAGGTAATCTTCAAAATTAAAATATAAACTTTTATGGTATTATCTAGACAGTTCTATTATTTGGTTTTAATGACTTTAAAAGATTAAATAATAATTCAATACAATCTCAGGAAATACAATGTTTTGGTGTTCTAGATAGATGACCATAGGATAGGAAAGTAGTTCAACTTTATAGTATAATAAAACACAGCTGTATACTTCTTTAGTTATCTCCTTACTGTGACTTCATATGACCATGAATAATCTCATTATCTGTTTTGTATGCAATAAATGAAATATTTGGCAGTCTCTGTGAATATTGCTTTAGACTGAGAAAAAAGATAATGCATTCCTCTAAATAAGCTAAAAAGTACACTTTTTTCCTTTTTATTGTTGCCTACTTACTTGAGAGGGAGGTTGAATGTCACCTCTCTTTTTTTGAGATTAAAGCATTCCTAACTTTGCTCACAGAAACAGCTTACTAGGAGAAGATATGGTTTTACTGCTGGGAGGTTTTATAGGAAGCAAAGTAAACCCACCAAATAGTAATCCCACTAACTGGAATAAAAGAATAGTAATTAGTAAAACTGCTTTCCATTTTACCATGAGTAAAACCATTGGTAATTTTATCTACCATTATAACTTCCTATAAACTCAACTATGGTAGCTGGGATGTTGTTAAGGAGAAGTAGTGACAACTTGGTGACACTTTACAAAAATAAATCAAAACCAAAAACTACAGATCCAAAACAAAAACCACAACAAAAACACAACCAACCAACCAAAAAAAAAAAAAAACACCAAAAAACCAAAACCACAACAACAAAAAACCTGGAAAAAATCCACTTTGTTGAATAGATTATTCAAAAGACATTTAAGAGAAAGAAGTATCAAAACACAGTCCCACAGTCAGTGAAACTGTACTCTGTTTTGGTGTCACAGAACAGAAGGAAGTTATAAATAACCATGGTAGAAATGATCATTTTCCCCATTATACTTGAAAAATTCTTAACTAAATTTTTGACAGATTAGATGCCAGCACTGCATAAACATGTGGGTTTGGGTTTAGTTAAAAACAAACAAAGAAACAAACAAACAAATCAGCAAAATTGCTTTGTAAATACAATCTCTGCTTCTATCATTCACTCCGATCTTAGCCAAGGCTCTGAGAAAGTTGTGGATAAGCAGCTGTATAGTCCTTTCATTTTGCTTTAGATGTGAGTATGAAATAAAAATTAGTTTGCTCATATGATTGAAGATTTCTCATATTATAGTAAGATGCCAGATGACCATGCTGGTTGTCCTACATCTGTCAATAGCTTTCTGGAGTTCATTAACCAGGAACTTTTGTTGAGATAACTTTCATCTCTAAAGGGGGTGAACTGACAATGCCTTGCATGTCACTGCTTTTTCTTCTGTGGAGCTGGAAATTAGCAAAGTTATTCAGACGCTCTCTCACACTCAAGGATTTCAGTTCCTTTTCTTTGGTGCTTTCTGTGAGAGAAGAAAGGGTTTAGACCAACCAAAGGCCACTCTCTACCCACAAATTATGAATCAGTAATGGCTGGAGAGTGCACTAAGAGAACATGTGTATCCAGGGGTTCCTCAAAATGAGGATTGTTGCCAGGGCTGTTCAGGCAGGTTTTGCAGTCTGCCCATATGTCAGGAACATATGAGGGAGTCAGAGCACAGACAGAGCATGAAAATATCCCTTTTTCAGGGTAGGATAAATGATGTCTTTGAATTCTTTTTGAGCTGTAGCCATCTTGCTGCGAACTGCTAGGGAAATGATGAAAGTGACAACTTCCAAATGCTCCCTGATGTAATCACCTTGTTCAGTCCTTGTAACATCATGTATTTCCAAGGGCACTTGGAACACTTGTTTCTGTTCTTGTCTGTGATCTTTATCACCTCAGTTCATCTTATCTTTTATGATGTTTGTAGGTCTTCACTAGAGGTTTCCAGACTTGTCATAGGTTTTATAAAATTCTCTTTATCTCTAGGCACTTATCAAAGCCAGTTTGAAATGCCCTTTTTCTACAGGTGTTTTCTTTTTCTTCTAATATTTTAATGAAAAAGGAAAAAAAAAAAGAGTTGCTGAAACTGCAAATAATTTTGTGTTGGAAAAAAGCACCAAATCACAAATGAGTTCTGTCATACATTGCTCCCAAAAGCACTGGGATAACTAGCTAACTTTGCTGGAAATCTGTCTTTATTGGTTTCAGTTCTAGAGTTTTTAATATCCTCCTGTATATGTAGATTCTTTGGGAATATTATTACCTAATTATTTATTTGTAAAACATGGACACATTCCCATGCAATTATTTCTTTGTCTTTATTTTTAATCCCACATTCAGTTAATGAGGATGAATGCCATGAGACACATTTCTGAGAACTCAAAGGTAAAATTACATTTTTTAAACTGTAGCTCCGAAAAGTGTTGAAAATCACAAACCACCACATAAAGTGAGTCATCCGTGGTTTATATCAACAAGACCTGGCAGATGCAATATGTAAACTATCTTATGAAAATGTATGAGTATGTTGTAGGGTGCTCTGTTGGGAATATTATTGGTTTTGGTTTGCTTTTTTTTAATAACATTCTGCTGGGAGATATAATGGATGTTGACGCAGTATCTCATGTTTCTTCCATTCCAGCAGGTATTGAGAGGATGTAAAGACCAGAGGCAAATTGTTTCACGTCCTCCTTTTCTTCCTGTCAGAACTGTTTTCCTCTAAACTTTATAAATACAAAAGAAATCAATGCAGAGGCTTCACGTGAAAGTCTGCAGAAACCTTTGCACATTGGAACAGTAAGAGAGGAATGCAGGGAGCCTGATTTAATTTATTTTTCATAGACTGTGGAATAAATGCACTGTCATTAAAAAAATGTAAATATTTCCACTGAAAAACAATTTTCAAAAAATTATGTTTACCAAAGAGCTATGTTTCAAATATTGCATGGTCTGAAGATATTGTTCTCTTTCAGGCAAGACAGCTGCAACTGTTCATTTTATGTTTCTGAGGATAGTTTTGATGGTTATTTTCTAGCCAGCAAACATAAGGCAACTTCATTTTCCCTGGGAATGTAACACCTCCCCTACTCCATGCATATACTTGTTACTTGCAGTCAGCAACACAAACTTATATAAAACCTGTGCTACGTAAATTATTGCCATTCAGGAATTTCTCTCAATTTAACAAGAAAATAGTCAGTTTTGATGTGTTTTCTGTCTATAAGATAGTAAAGAAGAAACTTTTCTTCCATGATGCCACAATCAGTGAGCAAGTGCCTTAAAATAACACAAAGTCCAGATGGTTACTAAAATTGGTGTCATCTTATGAAGTGCAGAGAGAGCTTCTTAAGATTGTAAGAAAATAATCAATTGCCGTTCTGAAGAACTGCATAGCGGTGTCAATTTAGTTTTTGTCAGTTTTGTTGGGTTTTTTCCTTACATGGGAAATATTTTAGAAATATGGAAAAAAACTACATTAATAAAATATAAGAGGACACTCTTGTTTTTGTCATTCTCATTTAAAGGATAATAAAATCCAAGAAGGATATTTTTTAAGATATAAATCCTTATTAACCAATACTGATATTTCCATTACAAGTGGGAGTGCATTACTGGCAATATGTAAAGTAGAGATTTATTCTCAGAACAACAGAATCACAAAATGGCCTGGGTTGGAAGGGACTTTAAACATCACCTGGTTCCAACTCCACTGTCAGGGACACCTTCCACCAGACCAGGTTGTTCAGAGCCCCATCCAACCTGGCTTTGAACACTTCCAGGGATGGGGCAGTAGCAGCTTCTCTGGACAACCTGTGCCAGAGACTCACAGCTCTCATAGTGAAGAATTTCTTCTTAAAGTCTAATCAAAACCTACTCTCTTTCAGTTTGAAGCCATTCCTTCTTGTCCTGTCACTCCAGGCCCTTGTAAATAGTCACTCTCCATCTTTCCTGTAGGCTCCCTGCAGGTACTGGAAGGCCACAATTAGGTCACCCCAAAACCTTCTCTTTTCTGGGCCGAACCATTCCAATGCTCTCATTCTTTCCTCACAGCATAGGTGCTCCATCCCTCTAATCACCTTGGTAGCTTTCTCAAGACTCGCTCCAACAGGTCCTGTGCTGGGACCCCAGAGCTGGAGGCAGCACTGCAGGTGGGGTCTCACCAGAGCAGAGCAGAGGGGCAGAATCCCCTCCCCCCTGCTGCCCACACTGCTTTGGATGCAGCCCAGGACATAAGTGGCTTTCATAATTAATTTGCTATTTATTACAAGAAAAATAACATTCAGCCGGAATACTATAGCCATTTGGTTTCAAAAATACCATTATAACAATTATCAGGAATAGAGAGGAGACAAAATAGGCTAACTTGCCTTGTCTGACAAAAAAAGGCTGAGCAGAATATCATTGATCTATACGGATGTATCATTATGGCAAATGTTTTAAGCAAATAAAACATGCAGGCACAACAAATGAACATAATTTTTCAATAAATAAAATTCAGTTTGGAAATTAAAGGACATTTCTAGCAATCAGTGGACTAAGGATCTGGAACAGACAGGAGAAATTCAAACAAGATGCAGCAGCTAGAAATGTAGCTGATTTAAGATAAACCTACATATATTCTTTAGGTGACTACATGAGTCATTTATGTATAATAAACAGGGTGCTCAATTCAGTGACTCAACCCATTTTGTCTGATATGAAGGTTATTCAAGGAACACCTGACCTGTTTGTTTGAAGCCTGCCTATAAATGTATTATCTAAGTCCATATTAACAGTGGTAAGCAAGGAGGATGTAAGATTGAAATGAAGCAGCAAAACTGGATAGAATTTTAGATGACTTTTAGAAAAAGTGCCATCTTTAATGTCTGGTGTTTCTTGAAGAACACCTTTCTGGTCTTGTGGAACATGCACTTTTTAAGTTAGAGAGGTTACTTTCAAAATCTATTTAGGATTGTTTAATAATTTGCATTTCAAATCTGCTGCATTTTTTTACTGGACACTTCAGCGATCAAGGATTTAAAAAAAATAATCTTCGGTACTATGATATCTTAAAATAAAGATGACAGTTTTAGAATGGAAAAATACCTTTTTTTTCCAAACTTGTTTCCTATAGCCTTATATATAGTAATGTTGAGATTTATTTAATCTAACTTTTTTTGTATAGGCACAGTTTTCAAAATGGAGTTAACGAATGACCTTTCACTATCATGAAGAAAGTCAGCCTGAAACACAGAGACAAGTTAATTGCAATGAAACTTGCAGGTACCTTTGATCTGACATGTAGTGTGTTATTGTTAACAGGCCTTTTCCCCTCATTAAAAGAATCAAAAAGAACATATTGCATATCATATAACATTCTTTTTCACGTCCAATATTATATATTGCCTCTTTAATTCAAAATTACTTGTTTTCTTTTTTAATCATTGCTCCCCCAAAACAAACAAACAAACACACCCCCAAAGAAAACAAAACAAAAAACTCAAAAAGCTCAAATAAGTGGCCAGAGTAAGGACCTTTTAACTTGAACTTTCAGTATTGAAGAAGTATTTTAAATATTCAGGCTATGAGGGTAAACAAATAAGTCAAGACTGCAGAGACTGTTTTAGAGTGGTGGTTTATGATCAATAACACATTTCCAGCAGTTATATACTGTCTTGAGCACTGCCTTCATTCTGAGGCTACTGTAGCCTATGTTTGCTCAGAAGCACCCTTTCTTCCCTCTTTTTATGTCCCTGTAATCTGAGCACAAGCAAAACATATTTATCAAAAATATTTTCATATTAGAACTTAATTTTTCTATTAGATTTCAGTTATTCTTGTTTTATTCTAAATGTGTTGGTAACTAATTTTTTTTCAATTCATACTATTTTCCTCCTTTCAAAATTGATGGCTGTGATTTTAAGTCTTCATAAATCTCAGAAAGAATAAAGATTTTATGCATATTTAATATTTTCAGTTCATTCATGAACCACATGATCCCTTTTAAATGGACTTGAACCAATTCACCCTATTGCAATTTGATCACATATTTATGTTCAACCAAAATTTGCAATATGATTGGTTTTATACATCAGAAAATATAACAATTTTTTTTTCACTAAATGATATTAGGAGGCATGGAATTACAGAACAATGTATTTTTACTCCTTTATGGTGAAGTGCTATTATACAACAGAAATTTGGGATTTGACCTGAAAACACAAGCACAAGTGTAGATTATAATTTTTTAGTATTTCAGAAAATAATATTAAACCTGTATTTGTCCTTTCACTTGGAAGCACCATTCTGCCCTGTTAATCCAGTGGTAAAGTATCAGACTTACAGGCTTTACATCTGTACTCTGTTGTTACCTTCAATAACTGTCCAGTATAACACAGTCATTCAGTTTCTATTTTCTAAGTTGATCTATTGACTTTTCTTGCTGTAACACAACCTGCTCAAACAAAGGCTAACAAAACTTTCCCCTCCTAAGTTTTCCCATTTGTGTCTCTCTTCAGACTTACTCTCTTCAGTTTTTTACAGCTCAGATATTATCAGTCAAGTGAATAATTATGAACATTTTTTTCATGTTCCACAGAAGTAATAGATTCATTCTGAGGCTACTGTAGATTATGTTTGCTCAGAATTTTTTGTCTTTTGGCTTCTTGGATGCGTTTGATCATCTCTTGAAATTAGTGGTAAAAAGGAGACCCTGCTGTGTAGATAGAGATGCCTCTTGCCTTGAAAATCAACATTTGCGTCTCTTTTACAGGTTGCAGAAGAGGTGCACTCATCCAGAGGAATCTAAATAAATGAGTTTCAGAATAAAACCTCTAAATCAGAACCATTGATACAAGCCTGCAAGATTCCTAAAAGCAAACTGTAATAAGTCAAAGACTTGTAGTATATGAGCCCACTTCCGTACAGTTTTATTTCTTTAAAAGTTCTTTGTAGGTGAAGACTTCTTTTGGACCCAACCTGCTTTGTCAGGTGTAACAGCTCATAAGCACCAAGTGCAACAGAGGCTTCTTCATAGACAAATTCTCCCTTTCTCAGTAATTTTGCTCTTAAATTAAACCAGGTATGGCTGTTTGAAAGGTTATATCCATATGTGTTTCTCTAAAGGTAAAACTGAAACATTATACCAGGTATATAATGACGACATAGTCATCATTTCCTTGAATCCTTGCCATGCTGCTTTTACCTTATTACCAGTTCATTTCTGTTAGGGAAAGACTTCTTTTGTTTTGTTTTGTTTTGTTTTGTTCTATCTTCTTTATTAAAGACATAATGTTCTAAAGCCTGTTCTAAAAAGTGGATGTTAACAGAACACATTGCTATGCTTGAAACACAAAAAAAAAGGTTGTCAGTATTTGAAATACAAATCTTTGCCATCTTTATTGATATGCTCCTGATATTTTATACTACTCTTGAGAAACCCAAAGCAACAACCTAAGTTATTTTAATAAAAACATGTATTTCTGGAACAACACAAAACATTTACAAATCTGGTAACTTCAATTCATGATGTTGAAATGGAATAAATTGGCACAACAATTAATTTTTGAAAATCAGTATGTGGTGTTCTACGATTGTTACTTTTTCTCCCTCTCTGTTTCTGGAGGTTGGTTGAGCTTTGTTTTTGGTTTGCTGCTCTCTGCAGCTGCTCTTAATGGTTGCATCACACTAACCTGCAGACAAATACTGAGCTAGCCCACTTCTTCTGCAGTTTAAATTAGGATCTAACAAACTGACCCAAGAATATCACCAAAGTGATGATGCATCTGTGGGCTTGGTCTTTATGTCACTTTGAGCTGTCCAGTTATCTGGAGTGGATCTGATAATTTTCTCACAAAATTTTATTGAAAGGAAAATTTAGCAGTGGCTTCATTTCACACCCTTCCAGACCCTCCCTGACTCCCCTTTAGCTAAGAAACATCATCTCTGGAAATCCTCCATGTTGTCTGAGCATTTGTTGTGACAACTGAACAATCTGGCACAGAATCATTACTTCTTCCTTTGCTCTGTACACTCATGCAATGACCATGCTCCATCAGGCATACAAAGCTTCTCCATTTTCATTAGTATAGCTCTTTATGCACAGTTTGCTGGAATTTGTAAAGCAAGTTCCCTCCTGCTCAGTAGCTGTTCATCATCCAGTCCTATTATCCATAGCTTAAATTATTAATAATCCACCAAGATTTGTTCTTTGAGGGTAGGGGCTTTAACAGAGCTGTATCCAATTAATTAAATGCAATTAAGCATTATATTTTATGGAGAAATCAAGGATACAGGAGAGTAGGATGAAATATATTTCCCATAAAATGTGGGTTAAGAGTTTTGCCCATAACATGGATTGTTTCTCTAAAAAGTCTAGAGTTATGTCTGTGGTGGAAAAAGAGTTGATGCTAATTATATTGATTTCAACTGCAACTTATTATTAAAAAAGTACATGACAGCGAAGGTCGTGCAACGTGTTCTTCCCTCTAAAAGCAGTTATCTGTAGAAATTAGTTCAACTGACTGCTGGAATCTGTTTGTTTCCCAAACCAGTCCTTAGTGTTCAAAGATGTAAAGATGAATTGATTTCTTTCAAAGAAGTCTGTTAAACTATAATCATCAATCTCAAATCAATCACACGCACTATTTGATGCCCGAATAAGCTTTGGGGTGTGAAAAGTATGTAAAATCATAAAGTAATGATGAGAACAATTATAATGCAGGTAAGTTTTAAATAGTCTTAAGATCAGTAAAAGATTCTATGGTTACAGAACTACCTGAGGATCACCATGATATTCTTTTGCATGTTGATCAGTGTGCAGACTGTGGTCTGGGAGCCACTGGTCTAACAGATTACGCTACTTTTAAAATATTTACCTATGCAAAGTGACTGATTTCTGGGGAATAGTAAAGTCATCACTGAAAGTGCAAAGAACTTGGATATACTTTGCAGCAAGGTGAAGACTTTAAAAAATCTGTTCTCTTAATTACACCTATGGCAAAGGAAAAAAAATTCTTCACTAAGCTGTAGTTTAATGAGCCTAAAATATAGGAATATGTGATGGAATTTGGCAGGTTATAAAATATAGTTTTGATGGTATCCCTGAAGTTTTATGAAACATATTTTTCAGTCAGAATGGCATATTTCTAGCTGTTGTGCCATTTAATTATTTGAAAATAAGCAAAACATATAGCCAGTTTCTGCCCACTTATCTTCTAATGTATTTCCAGTCATTCTACATCAATATGACATAAACTAGAAAATATATTACTTTTCTCTGAAGAAAGCGTCGTGGTTTAGTTTTCTTCGTTTTGGTCTAGGCCTTCCCTGATAACAGGGTCATAACTAAGGAAGTATTCCACACCATTCCTTTACAAAATCAGGTATATATAAGATGAGGAGGGGAAGTTCTTCTTCTCTTCCTTTCGGGTGCTTAGAAGACAGCATGTCACAGTGTGTTGACCTCTCTCTTATCTATGTGAGCTGAGGCCGATGTGAGAAGCTGTTGTCCGGAGCCACGCGGTGGTGAAGGACCTGATTTCTTGAGGGGAAATTGGTGAGAGTTTATTGTATTAGTTACTTTATTGAGCTATTCCCTGAGTTTTCGAGTGTGTATATCTGTTTTGTTTTATTTTTACCCATTTTTGTCCTTTTTTCCCTTCCCCTTTCCCCCTTTTCCCTTTTGGCATTGTTTGGGATCCTTGTTCTGTATATTCATAGCGTTTAATTGTATATAACTGTAATATATGTGAATATATATATATATATTTTACTACAATTTTCTTTTGGTACCTTTTTCTTCTCTTTCGGGAGAGAGGAATCTGTGTGGCCAATGGCTGGACTTGGTAGGGAGCCAACGCAAACCACCACACGCTTTTTTGAGGAACATTATTTGGGGGGGGAATTTTTGGTTTTGTGTGAGAAAATGATTGAAAAAAGTCAAATCCCCTTGGAGTATTCTTGCCACCTAAAGTAGATACCATTGTTGATAAAGTCAATAGGCATTTTGCTTATATACATAAATTTCACAGATAACAATCCAGGTCCTTGTTTAAAAAAAAAAAATCTAAATCCAGTTTTCTGATTTTAAGCCTCAAAAGAGGTTTAAAACCTCATACTCACCTTAAATAAGTTTTTCTTATTTGACAATTGTAAAAAAATTCTACATCAGTAATTTTCCCAAGTGTCTTTTAAAAATACTAAAGATTTTGAATATTATGTTACTTTTTTAATACACAGATTAAGACTTTTAATGTTTAGTAGTTCATTTTCAACAACCACGACATGGGAACCACTTAACATAATGAATACATTACACTGGGGTTCTGATCAGACCACCCTACCGTGTTAAATCAGTTCAAGTACTGGTGTTTGAATCTTACCTATTTTACTGAATATTGTAAAAATATAAAACTTGTAATAATCAAGAATGGGCAGAAAAGCAGTACAAGTTGGAAATCCTCTGAGACCAGTTTCTGTATATTGCAGCTTCTCTCAAAAGTTTTTTACTTCTTATTATTATCTGCATTTTTAATATTATTTTGATTTTAACAAATTTCATCAAGAATAGTTATTGTTGTCGAAAGTCTCTGAAGAAAAGTTGCACTTCTGACACAAATTGAGAGCTGAAATGTTTTAGCTACAAACATCTCCACTGAGAATTGGGACCGATTCCCGGGGTTTATGTGCTTTTTGTAGAATGTTTCATGTTCTGCTTTGAAATAGAGCAAGAGTCACAAGTTTAAACACTCTTGAGTTATTCATGGCTCCATTTCTACCTGCCTGAAGGATAGTTTGGGACCATTCTTTAAATGGTTCTCAGAGTAGGGAAAGGATGCCTCGGTAAATGCCTCTGCAGTCACCCCAGCACATCATGTTGCATCAAAATGCAAGAGATGCTGTGTCACCTATAGTGTGACATAGGCAACATCAAACTAAATATATATCAGACAGATAAAGTTACTGCTGAGTGAGATTTCATCAGATTTCATGCATCACAGAAGGGGAGCTGAGATTCTGCTGCTGCTTCTAGTGTGCTGGTCCTTCATAATGTTGGGTCAGGACCTTCTTTTCTGCTGTTTTCATCTCTCAGCTTTCCTATAGCACCAGTCACTTCTTATAAGCTCTTAAGTAATACACAAAATTGATTTCTTGTACCTTTTCAGAGCTTCATAACCTTCATCACAGACATTTGACCTTCACTTCAGAGGGTCTTGTGGTAATCTTCAGTGCTGTTTCAATCTAGTTGGTGTTGTCATTAAAATAGATTCAAGAAAAACAATATATCTTGGTCATAAGGTCATTTATTCACTGATTTCTCCCTACCAACTTATCTGGACAGATATTTCAGGAGAAAATTTGAAGTTTCTAGTACATGGTAGCAACTTTCAGGAAATTTTCACCTAAGACACTCTTTCCTCAGAATTTAATTTCCCCGCTTAGTGCACCTGCCACTCAAATACAATGTTCTATTAAAAGCTACAGAGTATGGATATGGATTTTCAACTCTCAGGACTCCTACAAAATGTAATTTCATTCTCTTATATCTGAATATACCCCTGCAAAGCCACATCTCTTTAGTCTGTATCTTCTATGATGCTAACTAAAGTTTCCTGAAAGTTGGATGTCTAACATTAGTACTTACACTAGACTAGAATAGAATTGAATTGAACACTTTTGTTTGGAAGGGGCCTACAGTGATCATCTAGTCTAGCTGCCAAATTAGCTTCCATTTCATCTTATACTTCTATTTAAAAGCAAGTTTGGTTTATTGTACACATATATACATATTTATATACCTGAAATTATTTATTATATATATATGTATAGTGGAACTGTGTCCTTTTCTGTTTAAACATCTAGGCTTATGATCCAATTTGTTTGACTTTTCCTTAAGAATATGGGATAAAAATGTAAAAGGACCTCAAATTTTTCATGCATGAGCGAATGAACTACATGAGAACATGGTGGAGGAGTGGTGGATATGAACAAATGGACAGGAGTGCTCATAACGGTTACAAATAAACTCGTGAGTAAACTCATATCAAGCCCCTTTCAGAAATGTATGAAACCCTGAGATATCCCTTGGAACCATGTAATGTTTTATTTTCATATATAGAATGTGGAAATCAGGTGATACCTACAAGAAGACTGATTTGTGCTCTCCATGTTTTATCTGTGTATAGTTAATGTTATTAAATTCTATTTCATTATCTCATTGCTTAAAGCATACCTTATGAGTATATTTGTATTATTTGGTAAGATCCTTGTATAAAAATCGATTCTCAATGAAATTTAAACAATCGTTTCCCCTCAATACCAAGGTTCCGAAGAAAACACTGTAAACCTGTAGGTCATCAATCTTATTAATGGAGACTTTTCTTTGGAGTCATACAAGTGTCCTAATAAATTGCAAATGCATGTAGTTAAGTTAAATAAAATATTTCCAGTGTGCAGTAATCTGGCTGTAAACAGTACCCTGTTCTTATAAATCAGCCCTAATATTCATGGCATTTTCATTAATGTGCTTATAATAAATATGGTAAGGAAGACATAAACACATTAATAATACACGTTGCACTTAATAGCTTTTGCCCTTGGAAATTCTTATCTGTCTCCTACAAAAGTCAATGGAAAAATTGCACTTGAATGCATTTAAAGAAAACTAGAGCCAATGTATGAAAAAGCACATTCAACATAAAAGAGTTAAACTGCTGAACTGTTGCTCATTCTGCTCTTCACTGCCTTGTGTTTCAACACCATTAATGACCAGTTCTTGTTGCAAGGGCTTAATAAAAATAACAGGAGTAATACAATCTGTAATTCAGATGTGATACCACATGAAGATTTCTTTTTTAAAAATACCTAAATAATACTTTTTTTCTTCTTCAGTGTGCTTCAGAGATATAGAGTAACAACTATTTATGCCTAGTTAAAATGACTTGACCAACTAAAAGCAGCTATATTTGGTGTCTGTCCTGTTCAAAAAACTCAATCAGATTTATTTTATCACAAGCTCTGAATTATTTTTTTCCTGTGTTTTCTATGAAAGCTTAAAAGTTTCTTTTTGCAAGCAATGGTCTTTACAAGTGCACATATACACAGATATAGTTTTGCAGAATGCACTAAATTTTCATAAGGTATTGCATAGCTTCCAGCATTTATTTCTACAAAATTCTGCTTCCTGTACGAACTGTTAAGAATGTTTCTTAATAGGAATGTGTACAATTAGATAAGGTGGATTAAAAGTTATAGTAGTTAAGAGCTACTTAGGTGCTCAGTAAGTGCTCAGGTATTTTACAGAAATTGCAAGGAAATTGCTGCCATTACCATGTCTTCATCAAGCCCACTAAGGGACATTTTAATCATACCTGTTTTTCTCTTCATAGAGAGACCAGCAGCAACCTGACAAGGAGAAATTTCAAAAAGAAAATGTGTTACTTTTGAAAAGAAAATTAGAGCTGGAAACCTGAATAAAAAGTAACCCATTTTTTTTCCCTGGAGTAAACCAAAGATGAAAATAAGAACTCAAGTCCTAACTTTAAACTCTTGTCAACTCTAAATGAATTTCTTTTTGAACCACATTTATGTTTATCTTGCCCTCTGGATGCAGACAGAAAGATACTCTTATTCTCAGTGATAACTGCCTGAAGTAAGGGAATACTCAGTATAATATGATTCTTTTCATACCTCAGTGACCTTGAATAAGATGGGAGACTATAAATATAATGTAAATTTATTCCAGTGTCTGACACCTACTAACTCAAGTTTACTGGAGGAAAGGGGAATCATATACAAGAATATCCTTTGCTATCACAAGGCCAGAAAGAGAAACAAGTTGAAGGAAACACACCTGAGGAGTTCTGGTGTCAAGTATCTAATCACAACACCAACAACAGAGCTGGAAGCTAACACAAAGAACAGACATCATAATAGACCAACAGAGGTGTAAACAGCTTACAGTGATTGCTTACATATGATTTCAAAGCATACTAGAGAGCTTTTCCCGCAGAAACGGATGCATTTTGCTTATTTTTACAATGTGTTATTGTTTCAGTAAAAACAACCTCTGTCAGAAATTAGCTTTGCAGCAAAACCATCCTAAATGTAGACCATACTAGTAAGTGTCTTGCCTGATGAGGCAAACAAACAAAAAATACAGGGTTTTTTGAGAAATTACTGTCATTTTTAGCAAGAACGGACAAGGGGCTACAGAGTTTATGAACATTGGCAAAAGCAACAACAAATAAAGAAGACATTTGTAAATAAGTTATGTACTCACTTGCAGAGAATGAAACTTCAAGTTGTAACTCGTGATTTTAACTGTATCTTATAGGAAGTACTATGGAAGGAGGATGAGACTTGCAAGAAGAGAGGGATGTGTAGTGACCAAACCTGAGCTGACTTTGGCATGTCTCTTATCCTGAGCACTCACCATAAGAGATAGAACCTGGATTGTGGGCTGAACGGGCTCTGGACATTTTAGGGACATTTTTCAGGGGGGACCCATAGATTGAGGGATTGATATTGTATATATATCAAAGGATGGGGAGAAAGAATGTGTGTAATGATGGTGTATTTGACAGCAAGAAACCATTAGTGAGCATAACATAAATGGTAGAGAATGAGGGCTGGAGATTTTACCACGTTTGTTTGTGATGAATTAATTTTCTTTCAAGTGCACAGAATGGTTTTAGTAAACCCCACTAAACTCAGAAGAAGTCTGCTCTAGTGGTTTTTTTTTTTTAGGAAATCTGATCAGCATTATTGGGTGGGGTTTTTTTGGGGGGCAGAGAGGTGTTGGCTGTTCAAAGACATCTCTTCCAGATGTGCTCCAGATGTTGCAAAAAGAAAATGTTCTTCTATGCCATTAACATTATTGTTTTAATTAGCATTATTTTTTTCCTCACTTTCTGCAGTTGTTAAAATGATGCTGAGAGTAATTTTCCAGCCTCTTTGCAGGTGACCTAGGGTTATGAGAGAGAATATATTCAGCTATCACTTTTTCTATGTACTGCACAAGGAGACAGATGAATTTGAATGCTAGTATGGAAAATAGGCTGCTGCAGGAATAAACAAGTTCAAGCTCAAATTGTCAAGTGTCATACCTGAATATTGACACTGTTTCTGAAAGAGCTTTTTGACCCTTAAATTAGCAGACAAGACAAACAATAGCAATGTGCATTTTTAAAGGCATAAGAGAAAATGGAAGGAAGCAGCTGAAGCTATAGTAGAGTTTACAGAGAAAAATAAAACAAATGCGACATTAATATGGATTATTAATGTTAGATCCCTGTGGTTACTATCATTTTAGCTAGAGGTTTTACCATTCTACTGGTTTCTATGAGGCATCATTGTATACTGAACGGATTTTGGAAGTGAAAATGTGATAATCTTGGGTTGAAAGAACTAGGAGAGGACCAAAAGTATTGTATTGCATTTTCACAGGTTTTTTTTTTTTAATTTTATTTATGTATTCACTGAGCAGAAATAGTAAAAAAGGTTTTGTTAGGAGAAACATAGAGTACATGAAAATGTATGTCAAAAGCATACATATAGTCCTGATATACAGAGTTACTCTTGAAAAATTCTTTTATCTGCAAAAATATCCAGCTGTGCAAATAGTCTGATGATCTATCCAGTGAAGCCCAAAAAGGCCTAATAAAACTGTTTAGAGACAGAGTTTTAAGCCTTTAAACAGCAAAGGTATTTATTGCAACGTTGGGGAACCCCCAGCTTGCGCTGGACAAAGAGTTCCGAGTTGTTAGCACAAAGCTAGGTAATTTATACAGTTTTCTGGAGAGGATACATCTTCACATACATATTCATATGATTGCAACATGTAATTATAATATTCATAAGAGGCGGATTCGGGGCGGAGTCTGGGCGGAGTCCTCTTTTGGGGAGATGTTTTGGGGTCTTCTGGGGGTCTCTGGATGAGGTAAGAAGTCTTCCTCAGGCCTGAACTTTTTACCTTTCTTGATTTGGCTGACTCCCCGGGGGTGTTGCCAGGCAAATTTGGAATGAAGCTCTTCCTTTCGCTTCTTATCTATTACACTACTACTTTATGTTCTTTTTGGTACTTTTTGTGTTCTTCCTATCTGCTAGTTCTTTACTTTCTGTTCTTTTCATTGTTGTGTGTGCATTCTTTTGGGTTGAGAGCAAGATCCTCATTCTGAGTTAACCTAAACAGGAGTTAACCTTTTCGGGGCCTTGCTCTGTTTCACCAGTTATATAATGTTTTTTCCTCAATATGATGAATTACTATGTTTATCATTTCTCTATAAAAAGGTTCAATTTAAAAGGAAAACAATTCTGTCATAACACCTGAATTTGTGCAAAATGTGGTCATTCAGTGTGTTTGATTTAATTCAGAAGATAGCTTACTGATGTTGGTCTAGATTTAAATTCTATAGATAGGAAGAATCAAGCACACCAAAGTTAAACTAAAAGATTGCGTTACCTAGATAAACTGTAACTCCCTCTCTACCAAGATATCCAGAAAGGAGTATATAATTTTAATACAATATATTTATATTGTGTAAATGCTGTTTATGGAAAATGGAAATGGAAATGTACAACATTAGTGGTTTTGTTCATAAAATATCGATTAACTTCTTTATATTATTACTGCATAATATTAAAGACTGAAAAATAGGGGAAAATATCACATAACAAGTAGAAGGTGTTCCCAATTTAATTAAGCATTCTTGCATTTCTAAATCTGCACATGTTTCTGTCACAGTGAAAATTTTACCATGAAAACAATGCTCTAATGAAGTATCAGTTACGTTGCAATGAAAAATAAGGGAATAGAAGTGTTTATCGATACTTCCACAGAAGTGTTTTTGTCTTTAAACTTAAATGGATTATTCTGTACAAATTTGTTCAGCCAAATAAAAACTTCTGATTTCTATAACCCCTTGAGTATAGGAGATGCAAAACTCTCTAGAAATATTGTTATTTTTGCTGTGAACTTCCTGCCTGTTAGTTTGATTTGTGTCATTTGAAATTCTGCACAAGAAGAAAATAATTCTTCATACTCTCCAAGATTTAGGAGAGCAAAGCCCAAGTGATTGTTACTTCTATTCTTTATAACATCCACCACCAGTTTACTAGTATTGGCAAGTGGGTTGTTCATAATTTCCTAAATGTGTCTTTGAGCCATTTAATGGAATTAATACTGGTGTTTTTCTCATTTTCCTGCCATTTCAGTCCAGAGAGCATTTAGGTTACTTGTTGACATGATAACTATATTATTGCAACATATAATGGTTATATTATAATAAAAATTACAATATAAAGTATACACAGTATATCCAATCCATGACTTTATGATTGTTTGAATATGAATCGTCTCTAATAGCACAGTCTGTTCTAATGTTCATAGTAAGTTTGTACTCCCCTATTTCTGTTTCACACTCACTGCAAAATTTTGGTGTGTGATAGTTACTACCATTTATTTCTCAGACTTCTAGTTTTTGTGCAGAAGAATTCCACTAGAGCTCTATTTTTAAGCAAGTGTTGCCATATCTTTTCCTCTTGAACCAATGAAATGCTCATCTGTTGCAGGAAGGTGGAATGTGCTCCAGCCCAAACTTTGTCTATGTAAGCAAATCTTTTCAGTGCAGCAACAATCAAACAAAACTCTTCAATCTAGGTAACCTTCAATAGGTGGGTAATACCAAGTGGACTTACATGCTTTTTGAACTGGATTATGTATTTTGTTGGGACAAGGACAGTTGTGACATATTCCCTATGTTAAAATGAGAGTAGTAATATTTCCAATTTCACCAGTCTTTTATGTCACAGTAAATGAATTAATGTTTAATGCACTCAGATGTTATAGTAAAATATTTTCACCTTCTGGCTGCAAATAACCTGAATAGGAAAATATAATTTGTTAATTAATTAAAATTATACTTCCCTTAGGAAATTTGTACAATAAATCTTCCTTGATGTCACTGTATGGCAAAAAGTGCCAATCTCTTGCCCCTGATTTTTTACTTTTTTAAAGGAAAGAATCCCAAAGTACACGATCAGACTGAGCGATTCGAAAGGGATTTGTGGATGTAAATGCTACTGACAGTCTTAAATCTCTGTACTGGTATGAGGTGCAATAAAGTTATTTTTCTTCAGAGTGGTTATATGTTGCTATGTTTTGTATCAGTGACCAAAACAATGTTGATAACACAGGGATTTTTTAGCTGTTGCTGCACAGCACTAATACAGCGTCAAGGCTTTTTCTATGCTTCAGAACACCCCAACAGTGAGTAGGCTGAGGGATATGCAGGAATTTGGGAGGGGACACAGCCAGGATAGCTGATCCCAATGACCAAAAGAATATTCTCTACCATATGGAATCATGCTCAGCATATAAAGGCTCAGGGAAAAAGAGGGAAGGGAGGATATTTTAAGTGACGACTTTTGTCTTCCCAAGTCACCATTACATGTGATGGAGCCCTGCTCTCCTGGAGGTGGCTGAACACCTGCCTGCCCATGGGAAGCAGTGAATTAATTCATTGTTTTACTTTGCTTATTTGCATAGCTTTTGCTTTCCCTATTAAACTGTCTTTATCTCAACCCATGATTTTTCACACTCTTGCTCTTCTGATTCCCTCCCCCATCCCACTCTGGTGAGGGTGACGGGTAAGGACGAGTAGGACTTATCCGTCTTCAAGGCTAAAACCATGAGCATCTATTTGAAAGAAATCAAGGAACAGAAATATTAATTTTCAGAACTCTGACATCACAGTGTGCTTACAGAATGTACCAAAGCCAGAAAGCAATGAATTTATAGTTTTCTTGACAGCAGTTATGCTGTTGAAATATTTAGAAAACAGGCTGTGATATTTTCTAAAGACTTATTTTATTTGTCATCCATAAATTTAGGTCTTATGGGATTCACACAGAATTGTTGTAGGTCAACTTTCTAAGAAAAGCCTTGAACATTCTTACAATGTTGCTCATAAGAAAAGCAGCAAATATTGGTGGAATGAAATTTCAGACCTTATCCCCAAGTCTTTTTTCTCTCTCTTTTCTTTTTTTTTTGTTTCTTTTCTTTTTTTCTTTTTTTTAATCTGTGCTCACTCAGAACCAATCAAAAGCTCAGATCTGTCCTGGTGACACATAAACTGAAAGTAAGATTTGGAATAAAAAAGAAATCTGAAATGTAATTTAGACTTGTTCAAGTCTTATAGTTTACAATAAAGCCTCTTCAGCTGCTCAGTATTTTGGATTCTGAAGTCTTCTTTTTAATGCTAGAGGTTTGAAGCTTAGATAAAAGATTTCCTTCCAAAGAATGGGCTTTCTTCTCTTAATGAACTATACAAAACTGGACATTTTACAAAGGGTTGGTTTTCTAAAAGTAACAGCAATGAAAGCTAAAGTCTTTTTCTTACTGAAAAATAATTCACATTCATGGCAAAAGGAAACATAAGCATTAGTTGTATCATTTGAGTTATATACAGCAGAAAGAGGGAATTATTAATTCTATTGTATTAAGCACTGATTGACCTAATTTTGAAACCTGCAGAGTTTTGATTGTCTGTTTTCAAGAATAATTAACACTTAGTGAAACAAAAAACTGTTTCAAGGATCTTCAAGAGAAATAAAAGTGTATATAATAAAAGAAAAACAGTGGGCATGCTTTAATTATTCCAATATGTTGCAGAAGATCTTGATTATTGTGTATTTGTTCAGTGGGGCATGGTGATGCAACTCCAGGGAGAAAGAACACGAAAGTCAAGCTGTCACAAAAAAAGTAGGATAGAAATTGATTCAAACTAAATTCTCTTTGAACAGTAGAAGGAAACATTTAGAAAGTATTTCTGCAGATTTCATCAAATCAGAAAGTCATGGAGAAGCACAACAGAAAAAAAATCAACATTATTTTCAAAGTGAAGGCTGTAACATTTACAAAAGAAGTCTTATAAGACAACATCAATCACACAGGCCTAGAGGCCTCCTAGTCTTGTCTTTCCTGAAATTTTTATGGATATTTTGTGTTGCATTCTTTTTCCTGTGCAATTTATACATATGCAAACACACATGAAACCTTTATCTGTAAAAAGGCTTGCTTGTTAAATATTATAATAATTTTATTGAAATAATTTTTGCTTATACTAATGAAATAGATAATTCCTCTGTAGAAGATAGCCTAAATTTAGGAAAGCATTGAAACACAAACATTACTTACATATTCCAATCTTACCTCTTGTCCATATAAAAATGTGTACATTTGCAATCTATTCTGTGAGATCAGCATAGAAAAGAAATTAAATGAGTGAATAAGAGAAGTTTATTGCTGTAGAAGGGAAAGAGAGAAACTATTCCTGCCTTTTTATCTATAATTTTCCATTATTTATATACACGGACTTTTGATGATATTTTTATTTTTGTATCCTTCCAGTGAGTTGGATTGATTTGTTTTGATGCCGAAAAACCTCAGTATGAAAAGAACTGCTAAGCGAGTTTGTTCTTTTACCAGCAAAGTTATTTATTCAAGCAGCACTGGAAAGCTAGCCACCTCATGCTGGACAAACTAGCTTCGAATCAACAGTGCAAAATGAGCCATTTTATACATTTCACTACATGATTACAACATACAATTTTGCATAGTGATAAGATTACAACATCTGATTATGCATATTAATGACTAGGTGGAGACTAGGAGGAGTCTGGGCGCCGCCTTCCAGAATCTTCTTTGGCATCAGGATTAGGTGGTCACTTCCCGTCTCTGGCCTCACTCTAGGGGTCTTTAACTCCTCTTCTTCACCTTGACCTCTTCAGCCTTCATTGTTCATGACCTAGTCACTGAAGCTTACAGAAACTACTGGCTTAAGGCCATTTTTCTCTATTAAAATGTCTACATTGTCATGATTAACAGCACTAGGTTATTTGTATATAGTTTCCTGAGATCAGGTGCAGTGGTTTGAACAGAACACATCTCCATGTTCTCTGATAAACTCAAGCAAAGCAGGTGCTGAACAGTTTCTACTGATCTGATGAACCATTTCTGGGGTTCATCTTTGTTCCAGTTTTTAATTATACCTCCTTAAAATGGTTGTTTTCTTTTATTACCAGAATTTATTCTGCTACCGTTCAGTTAAAGAAATAATTTTTTTTCTCTTGGGAATATAACATGTGTTTTTTTGTTTGCTTTTTTGGCGTGTTTTTTTGTTTGTTTGTGTTTGTTGTTTTTTTTTTTTAATCTAGATATATTGTTTTGGGTCTTATTCAGCTTTACTTGTTATGATGTAGTGTAAGCAATGCAGATATAAACACGCTAGAACTCTACAGCTTCCCAGGCTTGGAAAAGCTTCCAGCATCTCAGCACTATAAGGATTTAAGAATGTGACACTTCTAAAAAAATTATTATTTTTTTTTAATGTTGCTGTCACAGAAAAATGTTATTTGTCTTTTTAAGCAGATTTCTGTAGAGAATCATCATAGCTAAATATCAGAAGTATGAGCTGAGTTCATGACAAAAACTACCCTAAGACAGGGAGATCTCTTACCAGTTACCATCAGAGGCACACATGATTCAACTTCGGGAAAAATAGTCCAATTTATTTCCTATTAAATGTACAGTTGGATGGTGAAAACCAAAGACAAAAGCTAAAATCACCTTCCCTCCCACCTTCTCTTCAGGCTGAACTTTACTCCTTCAGCCACAACTCCTCTATCTCCTTCCATCCAAGTGCAAAAGAATGGGGGAATCTGGTCAGTCAACAACAGTTGCTCTCTGTTCTGCTTTGTAGTTTTTCCCAGCTCAAGTGTGGTCTCTCCATGAGCTGCAGTCTTCAGTAAAAGACTCCCCAGCTCAAGTCCTTCATGGGTCACAGTTCCTGTCAGAAAAGCTGTTCCTGGATGAGATCCTCTCTATGGGCTGCAATTAGAGGAGGCTGCAGTCATCATTAGGAACTTTCTTCAGTGCAGGTTCTGCACGTGCTGCTGCTTCCTTCAGGAAATATCCACCTGCTCCCATGCGGGATTCTTCATGGCCTGTCAGACAGCTCTTTGGGAACTGCACCCAACACATACGTATATTTATGTTTTCTAAATGTTCTTCATGGTTTACTCTTAAAATATAAGATGTATTTCTCACTGATTAATTAATACCATCGCATAAATAAAGCTAAAGTACTTCTGTGGGGCACCTTCTACAATCATATAGGTGTCTGTTATACACTTCTCTATTACTGGTGATCAGAAAATAACATAGTTTGACTTGAACAATATGGAAGTTTGGTTGAGAAAGTAAGCTTGAGATGTAAATTTGGCACAGAATTAAATCTAAATTCTGTCAGACTGATTATGATTAGTAACAGTCTCAGTAAATTCATTTTTGGATAAAGTTTATACCGAAAAAGACAACACTAATTGATTTCTTTTTTTAATGAATTTGCTAATGTTTTGGTGGTTTTGAAAAGAATTATATGTTAATTTTAAAAGTAAATCTGATCACTAAGGGTGACTTGTTTTGAACAAAATGAAATGGAAGCAAAACACATTTTATTTGACACAGCTTTAATAGGAATTAGTATTGATTTTCAAAAGTTAGTGGATTCCAGTTGGAGCAGGCAATGTACACTTTGTAAATAGTATGTGTTTATTATGTTTCCTGTGGATGGCATACAGTCAGCTACTGCAGAAGTAAGACCCTGCATTACCACACAAACAGTATTGGTGAGCCAATATCTGAGACAAAGGATATTTCCACTATGAAGCTCCTATTAAAGATGGGATGTATCTTGTAGGCTCAACCCTGACACCTTTACCCTGCAGATAAACACTTGGGGGTGATAGTTGATGAAAAACTAAATATGACGAGGCCATGTGGAGTGGGAGCCCAGACACCACCCATGTCCTGGGCTACATCCAAAGCAGTGTGGGCAGCAGGGGAGAGAGGGGATTCTGCCCCTCTGCTCCGCTCTGGTGAGACCCCACCTGCAGTGCTGCCTCCAGCTCTGGGGTCCCAGCACAGGAAGGACATGGACCTGTTGGATTGAGTCCAAAGGAGGCCACCAAGTTGAGAAGAGGTCTGGAACACCTGTCCTACAAAGAAAGGCTGAGAAAGTCAGGGTTATTTAGCCTGGAGAAGCGAAGCTTTTGTGGAGACCTCATAGCACCTTCCAGTATGTGAAGGCGACCTACAGGGAAGTCAGAGAAGGACTCTGCATCAGGAAATCTAGTGATAGAACAAGGGGGAGTGGGTGCAAGTTGAAAAAGGAGCAATTTAGGTTAGATATTAGAAAGAAATTCTTCACTGTGAGGGTGTTGAGACACTAGAACAGGTTGCCAAGGGAGGTTGTGGATGCCCCAATCCAGGCAGTGTTCAAAGCCAGGTTGGATAATATCTGAAGCAACCTGGTCTAGTGGAGGTGTCCCTGCCCATGGCAGGGGAGTTGGGTCTAGATGATCTTTAAAGTCCGTTCTGATCCTTGACATCCTATGGTTCTATGATTCACAAGCTCACAGTGTGACCAGTTTTGCAATAGACTAAAAAAGTATTAATAACTGATTTACATCAGTAGCTCGTGTCCGAGGCCACCAATATCTCTGAGCCACAGCAGCTACTTATTTACATGATAAAAAACTCATCTTGAAAAGCCAAGTAGATGATTTCAAACATGCAATTTGGTCTTCTGACTCCGCTCGTTACCCCTACTCATTGAATCCAAGTGTTTCCTTCACACAGGCAGGAAGAACAGCCTGTTTTTCAAGTCAGGTTCCTTTATTCAAACAATGAAGAATGAACCTTTGTCCCAGGAAATCAGTTTGTAGTTATAGGTCACCAATTCCATGGCATTTCTCTATTTGGAGTGGCTAAAATTGTTCCACTGCATTCTGACATTTAATGGTACACGAAAGTAAAAAGCTCTATTATCTCCCAGTAGAGAATAACCTGCTCTCAGAAAATGGGTAAATACTGATGCTGGGGAAAAAATTGTTTAACAATTATAGTTTGCATTCTTGAAAGAGCAATATAGTTCATGTACAAGCTGCATTTCTATAGTTTGTTTTCATCTATTTTCATGCAGTGATGAAGAAACACTTATTGCACTTTATACTATTTCAACCATATTAACCATATAGTATTTAAACTGTGGACTCTTCCCTGGTATCATTTCTCCACGTCTGAGGATGTTTTCGGATCGGCAAGGTTTTCTTCTTTGATGTTTTCTCATCTCGGCTTAAGTTGTTCATTTTCCACGTATGATAAGAATCATTGTTTCCCGCCACATCTCCCCCTTTTTTGTTTTTTGATGGATCTGCTAAGGCAACTGAGACGTTCTTTAACATAAATCTTTTAAGACAACCAAAGATGCAAGAAATGAATATACAAACAATGATTAACATAACAACCTCCACAACCAACAAAACTAAAAAGCGTCTCAGGCCTAGGGAGAGATTAAGACTTGGAAACCAATCAAAAAGTCCCTTTTCTGGGTTTTCGACTTTGATTTGTAGGTCTTGAATCATATTGTGTAAATCCTGTATCTTCGCATGGATGGTTTGCGATTTCATTGAGAAATTCAGACAGCATAACCCCTCAAATTCCTCGCAGCCATGTCCGTTTACTAACAACAGGTAATCTATGGCTGCTCGGTTTTGAAGGGTGGCTGTCTCTAAGGTCTTAGAATCAGTCAGGAGTCCATCTAAGGCGATAGTTGTGGCATTCACCTCGTGGGACAGCCAGCAACCCAATCTGTTTAAGGTGTCTAAAGCTTTGGCTGCCCCTAATTGAGGTAAGAAAGCGGAAATCCACAGGCTCTGTTGTGCCGTCCGGAAGTGTATCATTGAATTGCAATCAGCCGAAAAAGGGAGATAATCATTACTAATTTCTCTCTTGAAATTTCTTTTATGGAAAGGTCGAATTAAGAAGGGAGATAATGTTTTATTTGGTGTAAATAGGGTAAGCTGGCCAATTGTGCATGGTCCTCCGAAGGCGCCCTTTCTACCAATTACAATTTGAAGAAACACTTATTGCACTTTATACTATTTCAACCATATTAACCATATAATATTTAAACTGTGGACTCTTCCCTGGTATCATTTCTCCACGTCTGAGGATGTTTTCGGATCGGCAAGGTTTTCTTCTTTGATGTTTTCTCATCTCGGCTTAAGTTGTTCATTTTCCACGTATGATAAGAATCATTGTTTCCCACCACACAGTGACTTCAGAAGAAAAAAGTAAATGTTTTATAAATGCAATATGTAGAGTGGGATAGTTAATTTTCTGAGACTTTTTCTTTGTGTTAAGAGAAATTGTTACACAGCTGAGATGCTCCACATTTTCTCTTTTTAAACATTAGTTTAAGAAATTAAATATTTTAAGATTAATTATAATGTTTATAGAATATAATTATATATTGGATCAGGTATTCAGATGCCCTGTGTTGACAGAGCTGTCCTGAGGTCTATTTTAAAATAGGACCACTGAAGTTTATAGAATAAAAAAGTATTGACACACATGCCTTTTGTCTACAATAAGGATGTCTTTCTGCAATAGGGATATCAACCCATCCAAATAATTTGATTTTTTTTAGCAGCTGGACCGCATCCACATGTCATTCTATAGATCACTGACTTAGCGCCTTTGCTCTTGTAGTGTACAATTGACAATATAAAGGTTAAAAAATATCAGGCTTGAAAAAGTCCTTAGTAAAACACGGCATGAAAGTATCAATGGAAATGACAGTTGTTCAATTTAACTCCACACAACCATGATCAGACAAGCTCCTTTTGCCCAGTGATCATTACCTTTGTTTAAATACACAGATGTTTAAACAATGTTAGAGGTTTGAAGGGAAGACACGATGTAAGTGCACTCCCAATATTTCTCTATGTCTTTTATATATGTTTGTATTCAGCTGTCAGAGTCTACTGTACTATAATGAAAGATTTTATTTTTTAAATTTTGCTGTGCTTACTTAATTTTTTTCATTCCTGTGTTTCTTATGCTTAGTTGTCTTTGTGTTTTAATGCACTTCTTCGTCCTTTGCCTCTGCACAAAAGTTGCACTTGTGTAAGATTTTTGATCTTGTGGGCTTGAGTATTTTAATTTTGGGAGTTCTTAATCATTTTTCTCATTAACTTTAAAAGCATATATTAAAAAAGGAGAAAAAGGGATTTATTTTTTCCTTCTGCAATAATTGTCTGAAAATTAAATTTGTCATGTGTGGACATAAAATATGCAAAAGACCATGGAGGACTTTTCATTTTAAATGTTCATTCATACAAAAGAAAAGAAAATGAAAGTTCATGCATTCAGAAAAAACTTGAAGAAAGTAGCAAATTAGAGATTTGAAATTCAGGGGATTTGTTTGTTTGTTTGTATTCGGGTTTTGTGTTTGTTTCTTTCTTTTACATCTTTTCTTTGTTAGAAGTGTTTTGGCACTATCTTCTTTCCACTCTAGCAGTTTGTCATCAACAACAGAAGAAAACAAGAAATCTACATGGGAGAATAAACCAAAGCTTAAATATCCAAGACAGCATCCTCAAAATATTTTTAAATGAGAAGCAGGATGAAAAATATAAAGATAGTCTGACATTATTTTCAATTTTTATGAAGTTTAAATGTGCTGGAATAATATCCTTAGAATTTGAATTGGCTGTCCAAAAGAGGTAGAATGGTTTAATAAATGCCTTCTTAAACCCACTACTTTTTGATAGTGTCACTGACATTTCATGCTAAAGCAAACCCAGATGATTACATTTTCTAAAGTACAATGTAGATTGAGAAGAGGCAATCAATGATTTATGATCTTCACTTTTAAAATTTATGGTAAACATTTTTCAAGACTGAAAATCATGAGATTTTATTACTTTCTGTGTTAGACTTTCAAGTTTGTGCTGGATGTACTCATGGAAAAAGCAAGAATTATATGTCTAAGACTGACTGCATGGACCTGCAACTAATAGGAATATGTGAATCCAATGAGAATTTGTATTTCCTTATGGAGTCAAATATTGTTTCATAGTTGCTGCTACTTTGAGCACTTTTTTGTGTTGGAAACTATTCAAAACAAGCTTTAAATGATGCATCTTATAGCCAGAGAATCCCTAAAGTGAATCATCCCATTTCCTGTGAAAAATAAGGATGTGAAGGAAGTCATGGAAGATAAGAAAATTACAGTATGAATCAAAAGTGCAAAACAGTCTATAAAACAAAATAGCCTCTGTTTTAAATATTGGGTGTGAAATAGTGTAAGCAGCATACAGTCAGAAGTCATGATAAAGTTAAAAACTTTTAATGTTCTTACATAGTCGTTACATACTATGTAAAATAAACATTATCACTTCAGATTGTACCAACTTTTAGTCTTTTTTATGTTTGCATTGGCATCAGAATAATTTTAATTTCAAAGAAGTAATGCATGATATGTTAGAAGTGTTTTATAAGATGTGTGAGGAAAATTTTTAATGAAAATGGTTAGATTTAACCGTATAAATATGCTACTTGATTATGATTAACACTTTCTCCATGGACAATCCCTTGTCACGGGGGAGAAGCTTGTGTGCTCTTATGAGGTTGCGAGCTGTGCTGCTGGTGGTACATGCCTCTGGTAGGGTCTCCCAAGCCAGTCAGGTCTCAACCGAAGGGTCAGAAAAAATGTGTCCATGGGCAGGATGGGCTTGCTAGCCTCCCAGCAACCATCCTAGGGAAAGGACAACTCTAACTCCAAGCCCGGGCAGATGGAGCTCGCTTAGCCCTGTAAGGCCATCCATCTTAGAGAAGGATACTCAAACCAAACCTACATCCTGAGGACTTCGCTGTCACCATCCAAGCTCGCTTGGCCCTGACAGATGAACCTTAGGAGTAAAAGGTGGGGCCAGTTCTGCGCACTCTGTGCCTCACCTGAAAAATCCATTGCACAGGCTTTAGGGGTTCACCTACAGTTGCAAAGCCCTGTAGCGACAGGTGAGGGACAAAACGGCAGGTGATAAGGTGCACTGGAAGCTGCAGGCCCAACCCTGCATGCAGGCAGTTCAGGACATTGGTCGCTCGAGACTGACCCAGAGATGACAGTCTGGTTCAGCAGCATCCTGAACCACCAAGCAGCCTTTTTCAAGGAAAGCGTTGCTTGCTTCACATGGAGAGGGGCCTAGAAAAGGTGGCCTAACTAAAACTCATCTCCACCCTTCACCAGGTTGGCTTGCCGCGGCCAACGGGCATCTTCCTTGCGGTCAAACAAAATCAAAAACAAAAAGACAAAGGCATACACCTGCCTCCAAAGGTGTGTCCAGATTAACAGT
>VWZF01001639.1:23413-35249 GCA_013396755.1 Sclerurus mexicanus | reverse complement strand
TGGAGATTTGGGGTTTGGGGGGGGCTTTGGGGCACTAAAGGGGGCTCAGCACACAGGACATGGCGGGGAGGGGGCAGAGCCTCATATCCCACCCAGAGCACTGTGTGGGAGGGATGGGGTGAGACCCTCCCGTGGGGATAAAGGGTGGCAGCAAATGGGAGAGAGCAGCTGGAGCCTGGCAGGGCTCTGCAGCAGGTGCTGGGGGAGCACAGGCACCCCTTTGTGCTCAGGCTGGGGGCTGTCCTGGAGCAGGGGGGCTGCTGGACCCCCTGCAAAGCCCTCCTCATGTTTCTCAACCAAACCCAAGCTTGGCTTCCCGGTTGTTGTGCTGTGTCTTTAAGGATGGAAGGATTTTCCCTGCTCCTTGGCTCTCCCAGAACAGCTGATGGCCCCAAACCTCCTTTCCAGGGGAGATGTGTGTGTTGGGCAGGGACTAGAGCCGGACTTTGCTTCAGCCCTGCTGCTCCGTCAGGGGCTCAGGACGTGTCAGGGGCTGTGTTTGAGTCATTTCCCTCCACTTCCCTCCAAAACAAAACCTCCTTTCCCTGGTGCTGACCTCTCTTCTCCCCAGGGCCAACCTCGTGGACCTGCAGAAGAAGCTGGAGGAGCTGGAGCTGGACGAGCAGCAGAAGAAGCGCCTGGAAGCTTTCCTCACCCAGAAAGCCAAGGTGGGAGAGCTCAAGGACGATGACTTTGAGAGGATCTCCGAGCTGGGGGCTGGCAATGGTGGAGTGGTCACCAAAGTGCAGCACAAACCCTCAGGGCTCGTCATGGCACGAAAGGTGAGGAGGCAGCAGCAGGGCTGGTGGGTGGTTGGGACTCTCCCTGCCTTTGGCATGGCTGGGTTTGGTTGGATTCTCCCTGTTTGCACCTTCACCACCTCACCTGGGGCAGGAGCACAGGCCTGGCTGTCCCCAGAGAGGTTTGACACAGATCCTGTCTCTGAGTCCTCCTGGGGAGGGGCTGTGCTCTCCGTGACAGATGCCTGGGGTTTGGACACCCTGGGGTGAAAACATGAGGTTGTTTTTTTCCCGGTGAAGCCAGTTCTGATGGACAAAGTGACTGGAAGCAGGTCTCTTGAGGGTTGTAGGCTGTGGCTAAGGAGGGCTGCAAGTGGCAGGGGTGGGTTTAGCACACAGCTTCCTCACCCCTCACCACCCACTTAACAGATCCCAAAGGTCATTCCAAGCAGTGACTGATTCCTCTCAGACTTGGATTTCTGGGGAACATCTACTGTGATTCCCTGTGGGAGAAAATTAGGAACTGCTTCCTCTGCCTGTTGGAAGAGGCCATGCTCAGTGAGAGCAGCACAGCTGCTTCCTCCAGCGTCTCTGCTCTCTCCTGCTCTTGGGATCATGGACTCAGAGCATGGTTTGGGTTGGAAGGGACCTTGAAGCTGATCCAGGTCTACCCCTCTGCCGTGGGAAGGAACACCTTCCACCAGACCAGGCTGCCTCCCTCCCCACAGCCACGTTAACTGACTCAACACGGAGCGCCAAAAGCGCTGCTCGTTCACGTGCAGAACCTCCATGGGGCTTTTTTTTTCTTTTTCTGTGGTTTCCTTGATCTCAGGGACCTTCTTACAACACCTACAGAGCTTGTGAAAATGTTCCTGTCTGCTGAGTCAGACCTGCTGAGATCAAACCTCTGACTCGTCTTTCCGCTCGTGTCCTGTGCGATCCCGGTGTGTTTGTGGCCTTCCCTCTCTGCCAGGGAGCACAGGGCTCTGCCATGGAATCACAGACTGCTTTGGGTTGCAAGGACCTTAGAGATTGTTCCATTCCACCCCTGCCGTGGGCAGGGACACCTCCCACCAGCCCAGGGTGCTCCAACCTGGCCTTGGACCCTTCCAGGGCTGGGGCAGCCACAGCTTCTCTGGGCACCCTGTGCCAGGGCTGCCCACCTTCCCAGGGAGGAATTCCTTCCCAATATCCCCCCTATCCCTGCCCTCTGGCAGTTTGAAGCCATTCCCCTTTGTGCTGTCACTTCATCCTTAACATTAGTCAGCAAATGGGATAAAGTCTGTTCCAAAGCAGCGCTCCCCTTGTTTTGTTTCTTCCCAGCACCCAGGACTTGCTCACACACTTCCCACAAGCTGTTCTTTTTCCCAGGTGTTACACCCTGACTATTTCCTTTCTTGGCAGCTGATTCACTTGGAAATCAAACCAGCCATCAGGAATCAGATCATCCGGGAGCTGCAGGTGCTGCACGAGTGTAACTCCCCGTACATCGTGGGCTTCTACGGGGCCTTCTACAGCGACGGCGAGATCTCCATCTGCATGGAGCACATGGTGAGTCCCTGTGCCCTCCTGAGCCTTCCAAATTCCATCTCCCTGGCAGGGGAGGTGGCCTGGGGCACTGGCAGCTGTGCTGGCCTCTTGCTCTGGCTGCAGTGAGGCCACTCTGCTCCTGGTGGGAGCCAGATGGTCTGCTCAGGCATCGTGTTGAGGGGCAGAGCGATTTTTGGGAAGTGGAAGCAGAGGTTTGGGGGTTGGCCAAACGGAAGTGTTGCCAACCTGCTGCTCTCCAGAGCCTGCTGAGGAGCTCAGTGAGCATATTCTGCTGTTTCTGGGGGAGAATAATGTCATGTCTCCTCCAAATCAGCACCAACAGCATCATGGCTCCGTTGCCACCAACAGAAGGCAGTGAAGAAGCAACAGCAAGAAGCAGAGCTGGCAGAAAGCAGCATTCCAGTGGTTTCCAGCGATAAAGCTGAGCTCAGATGAGCAGAAGTCTCTCAAAGGAGTGTGCTGAGGATGCTCTGTACTGCTTATCCACCACTGCACAGCTCTGTGCTTCCTGCTGGCAATTGGCATGTTGGTCATTCCCATGTTCTCCATTTCAGGATGGCGGCTCTTTGGATCAAGTGCTGAAAGAAGCCAAAAGAATTCCCGAGGAAATCTTGGGCAAAGTCAGTATAGCGGTGAGTTGTGGTGGCTCTTCAGAGAGGATTTGCTGGGCAGGGATTGGGAATAATGCGTTACCTTGGGAAGCTTTTTGTGCTTTCCCATATGCACTTCCCAATCCTGACCTGGAGCAAGAGGCCAGTGTGTGCCAGAGGGGTGGGCAAAACATATTCCCAAGCACTTTCCCAGCTCCAGCCAATCTGGTTCCTCTGGGTAGCATTGACCTCTCCCCAAGAGGGTTTGTGAGAGAAGCTTTTTTGGGTGGTTAAACCAAGATCCAGGATGGGCTTGCTGATAAATTGCAAACCCTGAAAGGTGTGGGCAGGATGGGGCAGTTTCCTCACCCTGCAGCGTGTCCTGGTGGAGGGAAAGCGCTTCCCTTCCCAGCTCTGATCTCATCCAGCCCTTGGATTCCTCCCAGGTTTTACGAGGCTTGGCGTATCTGCGGGAGAAGCACCAAATCATGCACAGAGGTGAGAGGAGGAACCTAAAAATAGCTGCCTGCAGTGCAGGAGCCTCGTGTGTCACCCAGAGCCCCGTTCACACTCCCCTCTCTGGCTCTTCCCAGATGTGAAGCCTTCCAACATCCTGGTGAATTCCCGGGGGGAGATCAAGCTGTGTGATTTCGGGGTCAGCGGGCAGCTCATTGACTCCATGGCCAACTCCTTTGTGGGAACTCGGTCCTACATGTCTGTGAGTTCTTTCAGATGGCTTTTGGTACCCTTTGGGCTCCTCTCTGCTCTTACAGAACCGCTGTGGGTTTGGTTTGCTCGTGGCTTTGCTCTGTGTTTCCACCCTCGTCTGAGCTGCCCCGTTCCTGGTTCTTTTTGGGGTGAGCCCGGGGCTCTGGAAGTGGGATAAGCAGGACTTGGTGTCCCGTCAGCTCCAGCCTGTGCTCACCAAGCACTGGTGCACGTGGAAATGCAGAGACTTGCAGGGAAAGACATTTCAGATCCTACCAGTCCTCCCATGTTTCCTTTTAGTGAGTGTTTGAGGGTTCAAAAAATCTTCTCTGTCCAAAGACTGGTGCTGACCCACCCACGTTCTCTGCTGTTCTGGGGGCAGATGGGGGGTAAAACCAGTTCAGTGCAGGTGGGATTTGGTACAGGCTAATGGGAAGTTAAAGCCAAATTGGAGTCAGGCAGTGAGAGTGAATCCAGAATGGACCATTTCCAGTGCCACCCCCTGCCACGGACAGGGACACTTTCCACTAGCCCAGATTGCTCCGAGACCTGTCCAGCCTGGCCCTGAGGAATTCCATTTTGGAAGAGCAGAACTGGTGCCCAGGTGCTACTGGCCAAAATTCAGGGAGTGGGTGGGGGTTTCCTGCCAAGGAGCAGTGGGACATCAGGGAAGCCCCCACAGTGCACTCAGTGCTTGGGTCTGAGCTGCCCTCGTATTTTGGGAATGGTTATTCAAGTGCAGTTATAGTTAGACGGGGGCTATTTAAAACTAATATCCCCTTTGCACCCAGGCCCTGGCTCTGAGCTGCCTCAGAGCTGCCAGTGTGGATGACTTGCAGGGATTGATTTATTTTTAATGTTTTCTTTCAACGGTAAGAGCCTCGTGTGGATTTTTCTGCTGCTCAGATTCCTCTAGGATGTTGACAGGAACGAGCAGGGAAATAAATTTTTGTTTAGAAACTGAGTTCATTAGTTTTCAGCACACAGAGAAATAGATTCCTGCTGTGTGTTCCACACTCCCAAATATAAGTAGCTGTAAATGCTGCTGAGTTGTAGCTGTGGGTGAGATGCTACAGGTGCTTTATGCCTGCACATGATGCTTCTTTTCCATCCCCTTTGCCCACGAGCCCTTTGGGACTGTCCTTTCCCTGGAAGGGTGGAGGCTTGCAATGGAGAGGCCATTGGGATACCACAGAATCATGGAATGGTTTGAGTTGGAAGGGACCTTAAAGCCCATCCAGTGCCACCCCTGCCGTGGGCAGGGACACCTCCCACCAGCCCAGGGTGCTCCAACCTGGCCTTGGACACTCCCAGGGCTGGGGCAGCCACAGCTTCTCTGGGCACCTGTGCCAGGGCTGCCCACCCTCCCAGGGAGGAATTCCTTCCCAATATCTGGATCTCGTGGAGCCCCTTTGGGCACTGGTGTACAAGTCTCATCCATTTAATTCCAGCACACAGTATTTATGGCTTTGTGTGCTGATATTCCTTGTCAGTGGATATTCCTGTGCTCTGTATGTCAATATTCCATGGCAGTGGCTGTTCCTGTCGATATTCCATGGCAGTGGCTGCTCCTGTGCTCTCTGTGTGTCAATATTCCATGTCAGTGGATGTTCCTGTGCTCTCTGTGTGTTGATAATCCACGTCAGTGGGTGGTCCTGTGCTCTCTGTGTGTTGCTAATCCACGTCAGTGGATGGTCCTGTGCTCTCTGTGTGTCGATATTCCATGTCAGTGGATGTTCCTGTGCTCTGTTTTGATATCCCATGGCAGTGGCTGTTCCTCTGCTCTCTGTGTGTCGATATCCCATGGCAGTGGCTGTCCCTGTCGATATCCCACGGCAGTGCCTGTCCTGTGCCCTCTGTGTGCCACCCTTCCAAGTGGGCAGACCTTCCTCCCTGGACATTCCCAGCCCTGTGACGTGCCCCGCTCTTCCCTTGCAGCCCGAGCGCTTGCAGGGCACGCACTACTCGGTGCAGTCGGACATCTGGAGCATGGGGCTGTCCCTGGTGGAGCTGTCGATCGGAAGGTACCCAATCCCCCCGCCAGACTCCAAGGAACTGGAAGCAATATTTGGCCGGCCGGTGGTGGACGGGGCAGAGGGAGAGTGTCACAGCGTGTCACCGCGGGCCAGGCCCCCCGGACGCCCCGGCAGTGGTAGGGCTGTCACCTGTGCGTTGCGCCGACACCCACGGGGGGGACGAGGGCTCGGGCTGTGGGACGGCCGAGGGGGGGGCTGTGCTGGGCAAAGGGGGGGGTTGCAGGGCAGGATTCCTGGGGAAGGCACGCGGGAGGCTGGGTGTGCACGGGAAGCTGGAGGTGGCTCTCAGGAGAGGTGGGTTTGGGGTGCCAAAATGCCGGTTTTGGAGAGCTCTCTTGGGCTTCTTTAGACCCTGCTGTGTGCCCCGTGCCAGGGTGGGTGCTGGCCCTTGGAATGTGGTGCCCTTGGAGAAGACAGTTTGAGGGGCACTGCCACAGCCCCTGCTGCTCCTCAGGCTCTGCCTGTGCTGCCAACAAGTTCCTTTCAGGCTCGAGGCAGCTTTTTGGGAAGGGCTTTGTTGGGAGCTCCCACAGAAGCAGCGCCAGGGTTCCGAGGAGGCTCTGCTGGAGACATTTCCTTGGAAGCAGAAGGCTCTAGAGGCACTGCCACCCTGCCACAGCACATGGTCTGGGGCTCTCCAAGCGCTCCAAGCTAGGAAATAAATCTGGACTGTGTAGGCCTGGCGAAAGAAATCCGAAATTTTGGAATGTGCTTGGTTTTCTCTTTAACCACAACTCAGTTCCCCAGTGAGTTGCCTCTGCCTCTCCCAGCAAGAGCCCCACAGACATGGTTTGCCCACAAAATTAAGTCCTTTGCTGTCCCTGAAGAGCCTCTCACCACTGTTTTTGTCACCTTACCCACGCAGGCCACGGGATGGACAGTCGGCCTGCCATGGCCATCTTTGAACTGCTGGATTATATAGTTAATGAGGTGGGTGTTTGTTTTCCATGGGTTTTCCAGAGGTACCCAGGTGATGTGTCAGCTCTGCTGCATCAGGGTGGGCTCTGGAATGTTTGTTACTCATGGAATTCCAGATTGGTTTGGGTTGGAAGGACCTTAAAGCCCATCCAGTGCCACCCTGCCATGGGCAGGGACACCTTCCACCAGCCCAGGGTGCTCCAACCTGGCCTTGGACACTTCCAGGGCTGGGGCAGCCACAGCTTCTCTGGGAGTTCCATTTCAGGGCCAGCCCACCCTCCCAGGGAGGAATTCCTTCCCAATATCCCATCTTACCCTGCCCTCCTTCAGCTTAAGGCCCTTCCCCCTTGTCCTGTCAAACTTGTGAGGGTGGAAGGAGCAGTTTCCCCTTCCAAGGGGATGGGAGTTGACCCCAATTATCATTTCTGGATTGTTTCATCAGCCATAGGCGTTGCCAGAGCTGGGATTTCTGAGGCTGGATTTACAATTGTGGTGCTTGGATTTTGATTTCCCAGCTCTGGCTGGGATTCAGCATGGGGTCTCCCAGCTGCAGGGTAAGGAATGGCAGGGAACCGTGTCCTGGTTGGAAAACCAGCGAGGATGAGGATGAGGATGAGGATGGCTGTAGAGCACTGAGCTCACTGAGACTGCAGGTGCCACTGCATTTTGGCACATCAACACACAGAGATGCAGGAAACCCTTCTCCTTCTCTCCGCAGCCACCTCCCAAGCTGCCAAGTGGAGTTTTCACGCAAGATTTCCAGGAGTTTGTAAATAAATGGTAAGGATTTCATGTTCTGGCCGAAGGTGGAGGCCTGTACGTGCTCCCTGACAGCCCTGCAAGCTGCTGCTCCACCCAACGTGCTCAGCAGCGCTCTGTGATCCCTCCCTCCCTGGCTGCAGCCTGAGCCCACGTCGTGCCGGGAACTCCTGCCTTGGGAAGGCTTGGAATAAAAGCAGTTTATTTGTGGGGATGCTGAGAGGGATCCCAGCTCCTTCTAAATCTGGCAAGGGGGATGGTGGAACAGATTCCTTGGCTGAGTCACCCCGGAGGAACCAGGAACACACCGGTGACTTCAGCCCTTCTGCCGGGGTGGGGGGGCACCTGAAGGTGCCACAGCTCCCAGTAAACCAGAGATGGGATGGTACAAAAATCACTAATTCCTGCCAAGCTTTAGGGCCTTGTCTCCATTTGCAGGGCACAGTTTATCCCCACGGATCCTGCAGGGCTGGGCTGGTGGGAATGGGGCTTCCCTGAGGCTCCTGGGGGGGAAGGAGCCAGGAGTGGCTTTGGGTGAAGCTGGAGACCTCTCCAGCCTGATAACCACTTTGCCACGGGGAATGTCTCACAGTGATTTTCCTCTCATTTCAGCTTAATTAAAAACCCAGCAGAACGGGCAGATCTGAAGATGCTGATGGTAAGAGGGGGGGGAATGTTCTTCCTGCAGTGGGGTGGCACCAGCTCTGCCAGCTGCTGCCCCATCCCTCCGAGCCTCTGGCTCCAAAGCTGGAAACTCCCAGGCTGAGCTTGGGATGAGCCAAATAGAGACAGGGAGAGGGAGTGACTCACCTTTGGTTCAAAGGCACTGATGGTATCTCAGCCGGGTGGGAACCTGTCCGGTGTCTGCTGAGGCTCAAACCTGGCTCCTCACCTGGGCAGGTGGATGTGAGGGAGGGATGAATCCGAGCTGGAAATGTGTGCTCACGTCCCAGAAATCCATCCGTGTTCTGGGCTCATCCCACAGCAGGTGGGGAGGGGATTCTGCCCCACTCAGGTGAGACCCCACCTGCAGAGCTGCCTCCAGCCCTGGGGAACAACAGCACAAGGACATGGAGAGAGTCCAGCGGAGGCCACGGAGCTGCTCCAAGGGCTGGAGCCCCTCTGCTCTGGAGCCAGGCTGGGAGAGCTGGGGGGATCACTTGGAGAAGAGAAGGCTCCAGGGACACCTGAGAGCCCCTTGCAGAGCCTAAAGGGGCTCCAGGAGAGCTGGAGAGGGACCTGGAGTGACAGGCCAAGGGGACACGGCTTCCCAGTGCCAGAGGGCAGGTTTTGGGTGGGATACTGGGGAGAAATCGCTGCCTGGGAGGGTGGGGAGGTCCTGGCACGGGACTGCAAGGAGCAAATGTTTTCCCCAAACCAGCTTTTCCCAAACCTCAGCCGTAGCACCAGGATCTGCTCCCCTCTCCAGGGTGTATCCCACAGCACAGGACAGTGTTCTGGCAGCCGGGGGTGCTCCTAACCCTGTTCCCCTGTGCTTCCAGAGTCACACCTTCATCAAGCGCTCCGAGGTGGAGGAGGTGGATTTCGCGGGCTGGCTGTGCCGAACGCTGCGGCTGAACCAGCCCAGCACACCCACCCGCGCTGCCATGTGAGCCCAGCCCGGGCACTGCAGCTGCCTCTGGCACCGCGCCCTCTCCTCCCTCCACGACAGAGCTGCCCTCCTTCCTCATCCCCAGCCCTCCCGGCCCCGATTCCCAGCGCCAAAGCACCGACCCCTCGGAAGCGTCTTCATCATCCGAACCCCCTGCCCGGCCGAGCGGGGTTGGTTTCTTTGGATGTGTGTGAGGGGGGGTGTTTTCCAGGCCTCTGCTCCGGCTCTGGAGCTCCTGACACTTGGGAATTGTGGTGCTGCTTGTGTTGATTTTTTTCCTTTTGTTTGTTGGGTTTTTTTGGAAACGTGTTCATTTGGGTGGAAGGCAAGAAGAGAGCGGGGGGCGTGGATGCTGCGTGAGGCGGTGGCAGGGCAGGGGGGTGATGCTTCAGCTCCTCCCTGGTTTTCACTCCGGGATGGAGAAGCACGGTGGGATCGGGAATGATGTCTAGGGTGGCCCAAAACAGTGTCACTGCCCTGCCCGGGGACAAGGTGCAGGCAGGGGCGCGTGGGGTGGGTTTATGGAGGAGATGTGACCCTGGGCTCCTCCAGCCCCCCTGAGGTGGGACAGAGCAAAGATCTGGGCTTTCTTCAGCTGCTTTTTCTGTCTCGGTTTTCCTTTGAAACGGTTGTTTTAAAGCCTGGTCTGGTCACAGGCAGGATCTGTAGGGAAGGGGCTGGATCCGGTGAGGCCGAGCTCAGCGGGATGGAACCGGGTGGGAGCTGGGAGTGGGTCAATCCCACGGGACTGTGGCTCCCCCTTTGCAGTGTCAGGATGAGGGGAGAGCGTGGATTTGCCTTTCCTGGCTCCTTCCAGCCTGGAGAGGTGGGAGCAGAGCCTGGTTGTTCACCATGGCCATGCCCGGGATTGGGGTCCCTCTCCCGATCCCGCCATCCTTGGGGCACAGGGAAGGGTGAACCCCCTCAGGCTGCAAGTTTTCCCCTTCCAGCCGCCTCTCACCCATCCCATGGGTGGCCCCATCCAGTGTGGATGTGGCAGAGCTCCAGGATTCCCTGATGGAGCCCCTCTGGAGCCCCCGCTCCCCTTGGCCGGTGTGGGGATGAGCCCCCCCAGCCAGATCCACGTTATCCACAGGGTTTTCCAAAGGCCACCTCGGCCAGCTGGCCCCTTCCCTTCCCACCGTGGCCCTGGCAGACCCTCAGGGTCCCACGGCCGAGCCCCAGCCCCCTCATTTCCCTCCATGTCCATTTTGGGGTGACTTGCTCCCCCCACACAGGGCTCTGCGACCCCCAAGCCTCCCGTGAGGATTTGGGAAGCTCGGTGGGATTTTTGGGGTGTTTTCCTTTTTTTTTTGGCTGTTTTTTCCCCCAATCGGGCTGGCAGGTGCCAATCCCCCCCCCCCGCCTGTGCTCAGGTCCCACCGTGGCAGCCCCCCCAAAATTAAGTGCCAGGACTTGGTAACCCCAAAGCCTCCGTACCTTTTCCTTCTCTGTTTTCCAGCACTGGACGAAGGCGCTGCCCCGCTCAGGGCAAACCTGGGGGGCAACTGTGTCCCCAGAGGGGGGACACCCCAGTTTTGTGGGGGTGACACCCCAAATTTTGGGGGGGGGTCTGTGCTTGCTGGTTCAGCTCATGCCTGGACAAGTCACCCCAGAGCTCTGGGGTGCTCAATGTGATGGATTTTTGCCTCTTATTTTATGTGGGAAGTGGGAAAGGGGACAGTTCCTAAAGATTTGGGCTATTTTCCGTGGGGTTTGGTGCTGGGTTTTGGAGGAGGAAGAGGAGGAAAAAGAGGAGGAGAGCGTGGATTGAGCGGTTTGTTGGTGCAATTTTTTTTAAAACTCGGTATTTTCATCATTGGGGGGGGTGGGCCTGGGGGGGGAATAATAAATAAACGGCACTTTACATTTCCAGGCGTTTTCTCTCCTTGGTCGTGCCTTAAGTGGAGCCGGAATTCCAGCCGGGAATGACATCACTGATGGGGTTTGGGATGTGCCACGGGATGTGCCGGTGGCTCTCTGGGATGCACCAGCAGCTCTTCCCACACTGTCCAGCGGCTGCCTCCAGTGGAAGCGGGAGATACTGGAATTACCTTGGCACGAGGCAGCCCTGGATGGGATGGATGTGGAATCCCAGGACCTAAATCCTGCCCCAGGGGAGCCGGGATGGGCTCAGAAATCCTCGGGGGGAGGTATTTATGGGTCTGCGATATTTGGGATGAGCAGGAGCGGGGAGAGGCCAAGCTGGGCTCTGATAAACGTCAGAATTAGCCCCAAATTGGAAAATAAGTTAATTTTTGCGAAGTTTTTGTGCTGGGGTTCAGGGGGTGACACTGGGCACTGCCACGGTGTGCCCCCTGATGCCAGGATCCTGCAGGGGCGCTTCTGGGGGTGCCGTGGGTGGTCCCTGATGGCAGGATCCTGTGACACTTTGGGGGTCTCTTGACATGGTCCCTAATGCCAGGCCCCTGTGGTGGCACTTTGGGGGCCCCTGTGGTGGCACTTTGGGGGTCCCTGTGGTGTGACCCCTGATGCCAGGGTCCTTCTGTCACACTTCTGGGGGTCCCATGATGCCACCCCTGATACCGGGCTCCTTCTGTGACAATCCTGAACCCGCTGCACCTGTAGGAGCTGGGGCAGCTTCGGGTGGGCTTGGTCTGGAGTCACCCTGGGGGCCCCGTGGGGTGCCCGGGGTGGGTGTGGGCACCACCCCAGTGCCACTGCAGGGTTTTGGGGGTGCAGGGAGGAACGGGGGGGGTTGTAAGGGAGGGTCCAGCCAGGCTGGACAAAGGGGCACCCCAAACCCTGCTGCTTTTGGGGGGCAGCATGGGGGACGTTTGGGGTCTTCAGATTTGGGGGGCACCCGGGGCATTCCATTTTGGGGCTTCAGATTTGGGGGGGCGCCCTGGGGGTGCCCCCGGGGAAAGCGAAAGCACTCGGGGAGCTGCTGACACAGGGCAG
>VWZF01001639.1:5459-21300 GCA_013396755.1 Sclerurus mexicanus | reverse complement strand
GGCCCGCGCACCCCAAGGTCGTCACGGGCCGGGCGAGGGGGAGAAGCGGCCCGGCCCCGCCGCGTTGTTTTGCCCCCCCTGGGCCGTGCCTTATCTCCCCCCGGCCGGCGGCGATAATCCCCCCGCGGGGCCGGGATAAGCCTCTCCCCCCGCGGCCCTGCGCAGCGCCCGGCCCGCCGGGCAGCGGCCCCGGCGGGAGCAGCCCCTGGGCCGCGGGTCCCGTCAGCGCCCACGCTCAGCGCTCGGGAGCTGCAGGTGCTGGGGCGGCTCAGGTACCCGCAAGTGCAGCGCTGAGCCCCCTGTGGCAGAGCCAGAGGTCCGTGGCCTCTTCCCCCGGGATTGCTGGCGCTGGGAGGCCGGAGGCAGGGACAAAGTCACGGGCAGATCGCTGGGAACGTGGGCTGGGAGCTGGGCACTGCCAGGGGAAGGGCTTGCTTGGCCCTGTTGTTCCAGGAGTGTGGGAAAAAGTTGGTTTGTGAGGCCGTGTCGGGGGAGGCTCAGGTTGGATCCCAGGGAAAGGCTCTTCCCCCAGAGGGTGGTGGGCACTGACCAGGCTCCCCAGGGCAGTGGGCACGGCCCCAAGGCTGCCAGAGCTCCAGGAGGGTTTGGACAACACTCTGGGGACAGGGTGGGATTGTTGGGGTGTCTGTGCAGGGCCAGGGGTTGGGCTGATGATCCTTGTGGATCCATCTCAGCTCAGGGTATTCCGTGGTTCTGTGGAAAGCCCTGGGAGCTGCGTGCACAACCAGAACGTGTAAATCCCGGCGCTGCCGTGTTGAAAGCAACAGTTCCTGTTGTACAACCACAGCCGACGTGACTGCCTGGCCCCTGCCTGGCTCTCCGTGTTCCCAGCTCCTGGAGACCCTTAGTTGCAGGGCAGGAGGAGGTTGGGCAGCCAGAGTTTCTCTGGGCTCAAGGACTCTTGGTGAGAGTTTGCTGCCAGTCCAAGTTCAAGATCAGCCCTGTTCCCCAGGCTCTTAATTGTCCTGGCTATCGAAACCATAACTTATATAATAAGTATTTTATGGACATGGGTAGAGAAAGGCTCTGCCTGGAAGAATTTACAACCTAATGAGGGTTGAAGTTGTGCTCAGAGTAACAACGGAGCTAAAAGGTCATCCTGGTGCTTTCTGAAAGTCTTTGGGCTGGTCCTTGTTGGTATTTTTCAAGGAATTGTTTTATTTCTCAAGGTTTCTGCCGGGCCTGGGTGGAAGTTGCAGTATGTGGGCACTTGTGGAGGCTGAGCAGGAAGAGACGGGCTGGCTTTAATTGGGATGGTTTGCTGGAGTTGTTGGATTTAAACTACTTCATAAAAAAAAAAGAAAAGAGACAGAGAGAAACTGAGCAGTTTATTAGAGAGGAGCCATTCTTGTTTAATATTCATTCTGGCCCCTGTTTAGGCTTGTTCTGGTGAAAGAGGGAGTGAAGAGGCGCAACCCAAACATGGGTGAGATGGTGGGATTTTTCCACCAAGCCTTAATTGCATTAGTAACTCCGGGGAGGGTTTTGCAAGGCAGGAGCTCTTAATAAATTTGGAGGTGAATGAAAGTGGTTCTTCCCTTTCTGTTGCTCTGCGACTCTTCTTAGGCTTTTTTTTTTAATTATTAATCGTTTTTCGCTCGTATTTCATCTCGTGGGTCTGGGGATGATCGGCAGCCGTGCCGTGGGTTTCAGGAGGAGCTCTGCTCCGTGGAGGTGCTGGGTGGAATTAATTTGGCACGGTGAGGGCGGTGGGTTCCCTTCGTGTTTGGTGACTTTTTGAAGCAGAATTAAAAATTCCAGTTGTTCTCCCAGCGTGGGAATCCGAATGTGGGCACGGGACGCAAATCAGGGTGAAATCTATGCTCCCATCGAGGTGCTGTGATGGTTTGGGTGCTCTTTGAGACCTTGTTTGGGGATCGAGTCCTGCCCAAGTGCTGGGTTTTAGCTGCAGCATCGAGTCCCACGCAGGTGTCCCACCTAAAAATCCTATGAAATTGCTGGTCTGCGTTTGAGACGGAGCCTGGAACGCTTGAGAACTGCGGTTTAATCTTGATTAAAACTGACACTTGAGGGTTTTTCCCCGTCTCAGGATGCTGAGTTTAGTGGAAGAGGAGACTTGTGTGGTGAACAATTAGAACCCGACTCGTTATCTCGCCTAGTCCAGGCAATAAACAGTTGCTTTACCTACGCTCCCAACCAGCTTTACCCTCAAATTTGAGGAGACTGGTCCCAGTCTGTAATTAAAAGCCTGAGCAGAACTCAGGGAAAGGGAACAAGACGGGCAGTCTCTGGGATGAAGGGAAACATTTGTCCCCAGTCCCGCGGCCCTTTGATCCAAACTGGCGCATGTTTTCGGTGCAGCCTCCGGTGTGTCCGTCCCGATCCCTGTGCCCGGAGCATCCCGCGGGTCCCGGAGGAGCTCTGGGAGGGACGTCAGCGGGAGTAAACGAGGTCAGACAAGCGCTGGGATCCTCCGCGAGTATCCAGGGACAATTGTTTCCCTCCCAGCTCCCTGCCCGGATCGCCTTCCCTCCGCATAGTTTCGGTTTCCGTGTCATCGCCGGCTCCGGTGGCAGAGCCCGGGCGGGGGCTCGACTTCCAGGGAGCAAAAGCACCTTGAATCCCCTCCTTCCCCTGGACTCCCGGCCGGCCGGGGCATTTGGGAATCTTCCCGCGGCAGCCCCGGGCTGCAGGTGGAAGGGAACTATAGGGCTCAGCGTCCTTAATGTGACAAGGTGTGAGAAACTGGAGCCGGGCTGGAGCTGCCCCGCGGGTGCAGGTGGGAGCCAAGGCCACGTTGGTGAGATGAGCCGCAGATCCCTTGGCAATCGGCGCCTTTCCGACGCCCATCCCTGGGAAAACGCGTGCGGCTGGAGCGTGGGGAGCGTGACCTCCCCGCGGTGTCCCCGTGGGGAGCGCGGGCAGCAGCTCCTGGCACCTTCGGGATCGTTTTCCTCCTGTTTTCCACCACGTGAGACCCTCTCCCTGCTGCGGGAAGGGCTGCTGCTGGCATTTTCCACGGCAGAGGATGCTCCCAAGCGTCCCAGCGCTGCGTTTTAACTCCCTCCTCCCCGCTCTTAACCCCGCTCGTGCGCCGGTTTCCTTCCTGCTTCGTGCACCTCCGTGTTTCCCACCGGCAAACTGGAAACCAGTAAGTGGATGTCCTGGCTTTTCTGTTGTCGGCCTGGCACGGAGCTGGGAAGGAGCTGGAGGTGGGCTTGTAGCTACAGGTTGCTGCTCCCTGGTTCCCGGGAGCCTCCTGCCCGGACAGGCAGAGCACACGCGGTACCGGGGCAGCGTTCCCTCCCTCCCTCTGTCCCCGTGCTCCGAGCAGGGGAAAGGAAGGAGCTCCATGGCAGGAGAGCATTGCAGGGGATGAAACCCCACTTGCTCCGGGCATTCGCTGTCACATGGAGTCGGGAATGTCGGGAAGAGCTGCCTGTTAATCCACAAACTGGGAATTACATAAGGAACTGCCCTGCCCGGTGCGCTCTGAACTCCCATTTTATTCTTTATTGATTTTCTTGCCTTTCCCTCCTTCCCGGTGTGGAAAAGAACAATCGGTGTGCGAGGTGTCATTTGAGGCAATTAGATTAATGCCAGAGCTCCGGAGCTGAGGGCAGGGAACGTCAGGAGTGTTGGGAGGAGGGGACACGGGGGCTGGAGGGGAAACCTGGGACATGGCTGTGGGTGGGAGAGGCTGGGAGGGTTTGGGGCTCGTGCAGGGGGCAGGTCAGGAGAGGGGGAATGGGGGGATTTGGGACTCCTCAGGCAGTTCTGATGGTTCAGTATAGGAGATCGTGAGAAGCTGTGACGGGGAGGGGGAATGGGGGGAGAAGGGATAAATGGTGTCCAGGGGCTGTGAGAACAGGGGGATTTGGGGTTTGAGCAGTTTTTGTGGTTCCCTTGGTTTAGGAGACCACGAGAAGCTGTGACAGGGGAAGGGGAACTTGGGGTGAAAGGGTAAATCCTGGCCTTTGAAAATGGGAGGACTTGAGCAGTTTTTATGGTTCTCTCTGTATAGGAGACCACAAGAAGCTGTGACAAGGGAGGGGAACACGGAGAGAAGGGACAGATGTGCTTGGCCTTTCTCAGGGAAACCTCTGTGTGTGCTGCTCCTCCAGCCAGGACTCACACACACGCAGCTTCATGTTTTATGTGTTTTTTTCCCCTTTTTCCCTGTAACTTCTGAGGTTCTAAAGGCTGACTTAGCCATGGCTGGGTGTTCTTCAGCATTTCCTGGGAATCCAGCCTTCCCGGGACTGTGCTTGGATGGGCTCAGCCTTGGGTTGAGGATTGAGGGAAGCCTGGGAGCAACTCACACATGGCAGGGATGGGTCTGGAACAGGGATTGAGGGTTCCTGAGCAGCTCTGGACCTCCTTGCTGGATTGTGGCTTGTTTTATCTCAGAACAGAGAAATTCCTGTGACCTGTTGGTGACAGTCCCAGCACAGACACCTCGTGCCCTGGACCTCCACGTTGAGAACCTCCAGCCACAGTGCCATTGCCGGGGGAGCTTCTCCCACAAAAGTCACCCCCTGCCCACGCAGGGACACACGTGGACCTCGGCTCTGTGACTCCCTGGGCTCGAAATAAGGCACATTCCTGCTGGATTAAATACGGTCTCTGATGACAAAGGAGAAAATTGGCGAGGAGGTCTGGGTGGAGTAACCAGTTCAGGGGGACTTTGCAACACGAGAGCAGATTGTGTGCGCCCTGCCCGCTGCTCTCCACGGGGGCGAGGGCTCCCTGCTGCTCCTCGGGGTGCTGGTGCAGGGGGCACCGGGCCAGGGAGGAGCTGCCTGGTTTGGATCTGCCAGAACAGAGGCCGGGCTGTGGTGTTTGCCCACGTGACCGGTGCCTCTCAGGGTCCACGTCCTGCTTACGCTGCGGCGGAAAGAAGTTCCTCCCCGTGAGCCGTGCCCTGGAAGGAAATCCCAGGCACAGACAAGACATCCCAGGGAGCTGCAGTGTCACACAGCGTGGGCTTTGGTCATCCCTGGCCTGCTGGGATTGTGGAAGTGAGCTCCAGCATCCTGGGAGCCGTGGCTCTGTGTGGGGAATGCTCTTAGGTTGCCTTGTCCTGGAAGGGTCTTTCCCCCCTTCCCAGGCCTTTGGGCTGGGTTGGAGGGAGCCCTGTGTGCTGCAGCAGGGGGCTTTCCTTGGCTGGTTTTGGTTTGGTTCCCTGGGAGAGCTGCAGGAGTGGTCTCAGGAAGGGTCCATCGGGGGGTGGGTTTGGGGTTGAAGGTGGTGGCTGTGAGCCCGTTCCTTGGTGACACTTGTCCTTGCACTGTCCATGCCACTAGGAGAATTCCATAGCTGGCTCGTCGTTCCTCATCCAGGTCAGCATGGGAAAAACACTGGGATTCAGGCAGTTTTGGAAAATGAAGAGCAACAGGCCCTTTTTGTTGCTGCTGGCTCTGTAGCAGCATCCCTAAAAATTCCCTGTAGCATGATGAGGAATCCCAGACCTCAGTCACTCTCTCCCCGCTCTGTCTTGGTCACACCATCTTTCCTGCTGCTGCTGCTGGGATTTGGGAGCCCCATTCCAGCTGCTCTTGCTCTGGTTTGGCACAAGTGGTCACTGCCACCACCAGGGTGTCTTGGTGCAGTTCTCCTTCTCTCCTTCCCCCCGAAGGGCTGGAAGAGCTTCAGCTTTAAATGCTGAGAAAATCAGAAACGTGGCGAGGAGTAACATTTAGAATTATCTTGGGAATACCTTCAGTCACCTCCTGTGGTTTGCCTCGGGTTGCAGGGAGAGTTCTGGCAGAATTCCCCCCAAAACCTGTCTGTCCAGGAGCTGCTGGGCGGTGGGTCACCTTGGGGAGAGGCTTGGTGTTCCCTCACAGTCCCAATTCCGTGGATGAGCCGACACCCTGGTGCGCTTGGGGCTTCTTCCCCCGAATCCTTCCCTGCAGCTCTCCCAGCCCGATTTAGATCCTCTGCCAAATATATCGGCCCTGTGCAGGCTCCTGTGAATGAGCACAGGATGCAGCCGTTCCCGAGCGAGGAAATGGCTGGCTGGGGGCTGGGAAAGGTTGGGAAGGGCTGTCCTCGCTCTGCAGATCGACCCCTTTGGCCAGCCCAGGGAAAAGAGAGCAGAGCAGCACGGCAAAGCCAGCTCCTGGTGCTGCTCCCCCCTCTGAGCTGCTCTGCCATGGGAGGGGATTGTTGTTATTATTTTATTCATATGAAGGAAAATAAAAATGGGGATTAAAGTTCCTGGGATGCTCATCGAGGGTCCGAGGGGTGCTCGATTCCAGCGCTCCATCCACACTTCAGTGGGAGCAATCACTCTTCCTACCAGAGTTCCCTCGGCAGCAGGTGCAGGATGTGGGATTCTCCTTTCCTCTGGGTCCTGCCTCAGCAAGTGTCCCCGAGTGTGTCAGGTGCTTCTTCCCAGTCAGTAAATAACTTGTGAAAGGTGTGGCTCTTCCCTCCACAAGGCCTTGGAATGACGGGACAAGGGGGAATGGCTTCAAATTGAAAGAGGGCAGGGATGGATGAGATATTGGGAAGGAATTCCTCCCTGGGAGGGTGGGCAGCCCTGGCACAGGGTGCCCAGAGAAGCTGTGGCTGCCCCAGCCCTGGGAGTGTCCAAGGGCAGGTTGGAGCACCCTGGGCTGGTGGAAGGTGTCCCTGCCCAGGGCAGGGGTGGCACTGGATGGGCTTTAAGGTCCCTTCCAACCCAAACCATCCTGCGATTCTGGCACCGGGGATATGTTGATCTGTGCTGCAGGATCAGTGGTTGGTGGATCTGTGGCGTTTTGGGTAGATTTCCTTTGCCTTCCAGCAGCTGCTGGGTGTGAAACAGTCGTAGAATGAGGGCTGACTGTGCTGGAGCTCCCTGTGCTTCCCAGGCACATCTTTCCAGGCAGCAGGGAGAGGCAAACCTCCCTGGCAGGTCGGACCTGGCAGGGGCAGGAAAGCCCTGGCTGTTTTGGTTACCTGATGGTGCTGCGGGTTGGTCGGGTTGGACTGAACTGTGGGGCGGCTGCTGGCGGAGGGGAGACACTGCCACAGCAGCTCGGGGTTTCTCCTGCTTCGCTGGAACCTGAGACACTGAATCTTCACACAGTGGTTGGGCCGGAGGGACCTTAAAGCCCATCCAGTGCCACCCCTGCCATGGGCAGGGACACCTTCCAGGGTGCTCCAGCCTGGCCTTGGACACTCCCAGGGCTGGGGCAGCCACAGCTGCTCTGGGCACCCTGTGCCAGGGCTGCCCACCCTCCCAGCCAGGAATTCCTTCCCAATATCCCACCCATCCCTGCCCTCTGGCAGTGGGAAGCCATTCCCTGTGTCCTGTCCCTCCACGCCTTGTCCCCAGTCCCTCTCCAGCTCTCCTGGAGCCCCTTTAGGCTCTGGAAGGGGCTCTCAGGTCTCCTTGAAGCCCTTATAGCAGCACTTCAGTACCCAGAGGGATCTGCAAGGAGCAGGATGCTCTGGTCTTTGGAAGGACCAGGGCCAACCAAAGCCCCCCTCTCTGAGGACCCACTGGAGCAGTGGTTGGACTGGGTGTGTGACCCTGGACCCTCCTCCTGTGCTCAGTCTCATTCCTCAGCGGAGCCTTCTGTCCCAAATCCAGCAGTTAGAGCTGCGGTCGCTTTTCCCAGTCGGAGAGCAGGGGAGGGAGATGCAGGGGCTGGAGGGGATGCCCATGCTTGGAAAACAGAGCCAGATTGTCCAAAACAGCCCACAGATATTTGCAGGATGCTGCTTCTGCTCTGATGTCTTCACTTCAAGAGCTGCATGATCTTGGTCATGTTACCCGAGATGTTTTGTCCAGTCAGGACAGAAGAAAGCTGGAATTCACTCTCTGCTGATGGTCACTCAGTTACCTGCTCAACACCAAAGGGTTCTTCCCATTTCATTATAGAAAATTTAGATATCTTTAAAAAAATAAACTCGGCGTGCTTTTATTTTCTCTTAATTTATCTTGATTTTTTTTTTCTGCAGTGCAGTTCCCTTCTCTCAAAGTGCAGGGTCCCCCTCTGAGGGACATCCATCTGTTCTCCAGGTCCACATAATTGGGATAGCTCGGCCCTAAACCGCCGGCAGCACATTCCAAGTGGAGAGCAGTTGAATTTTCATGGCACCGGAGAGCTGGAACAGTGACTTGTCCCAAGCAGGCAAAACACCCTCCTTCGTTTCCTCCTGCCTCCCGTCTTCCCACCTCCCTCGGTGCTAGGTGTGTTTCCCGAGGCCTCTGCGGGGTTTTGGGTGGGTCCTGGGCAGAGGGAGCCCTGCCTGGGCTTGTCCTGGGATGCTGCAGAGCTGGGCGTCAGCAGGGATGGTGCTCCCTGTGGCCAGAGAGATGATTTATCCCAAGGCAGCCGGGTTTGCCGATGTGTCCGTGCCGCTGGGAGAAGGAATGGGGGACTGGGATGGTCGCTCCTTAAATATAAAACAACGGCAAGAACTCGTGTTGTGCGACCTGGAGCTGGGATGAGTTTTCCACAGGGAAAAAGCGCCTGTTTCTCCGGTCGGTGGGGAGCGAGGGCTGGGATGGTGTTTGGGCCTGGGGCAGCAAACCACCGGCTTTATTTTTTTATAAAGCAACACGATTTTAATAATTCTTTCTCGGGGCTGCCCTGCCTGGATCACGGGTGTTTCCTCTGAGGAATCCCAGAACAACTTGTGATCTTCCTTGGGCACCTTGAGCTGCAAAAGGCTGAGTATCACAGACTGGATCAGGTTGGAAGGGACCTTAAAAATTGTTTCATTCCACCCCCTGCCGTGGGCAGGGACACCTCCCACCAGCCCAGGGTGCTCCAACCTGGCCTTGGACACTCCCAGGGCTGGGGCGGCCACAGCTTCTCTGGGCACCCTGTGCCAGGGCTGCCCACCCTCCTTCCCACTATCCCATCTATCCATTCCCCTTGTCCGAAGTCCCTCTCCGTCACTGCTGTAGGCTCGATATCCGCGTGCTATCCACACGGCTATTCCCAGGAAACTCTGCATTGTGGGTCGGAGGGTTCCCTAAATCCGTCCTGCCTCGTGCTCCCTGGAAAAGGCGGTGCTGCTCTTCCCTTCCTGCCCCGAGCAGGTGCGAGCTGTTGCTCAAGTTCTCACCTGTCCTCCGGAGCGGGCGGCACCTCTGCCTTTGGAAAGAGTTTTGGGATCTTTTCCGGGTAAGAACGCGTAGAAAACGTTGGCTCTTCCCGATCTCGAGGTGTGGCTGAGCATTCCCACCCAATGCCGACGCGTTTCCGAGCCCTCCTGAGCTGCTCAGGCTTCCTCTGAAGTTTTCAAGCAGCTCAAAGAAGCGAAGGGAGAAAAACCAAACCCGCCGAGGTTAAGGTGGAAAAGGAGTAATTAAAAGATGTTTTGTCAGCGCTTTTGGTCGTGATCCCATCTGAATGTGGTCGTCTCATTTGAATGTAAATGTCAAATTCCAGAGCTCCTGGAGGGGAGGGATTGGAAGGTGAGGAGAGCACCAGCTCAGGGGTTTTGAGGAGCGCTCAGCTCTGCTCCCCTGCAGTTGGGCTGGTGGCTCTGGAGGGAGCAAGGGACCCGTGGAGCTGGGATGGCCCGAGCTCTGCTGTGCTGGTGTTCTGGGAGCACAGAGCAGGGTCAGGGCTGCAAATCAGGTCCGTAAATCCCTGGGAGGGCTCTGGGCTTGTGACAAACCCCCTTTTCACACGGGCCGTATTTTAAGCTGATGGTTCCCCCTCAGCTGCCATGGGTTGTGTGTGAGGGCCGTCCCAAAGTTCTCCCACGCGGCGTCTTTGGGGTGAAATGTGGCACCTTTGAGCCCCGCAGAGCCACCCAGTCTGGGCCAGCGCCGCGGGACTCCTCGGGAGCGCTTGGAGCGGGCAGGGAGAGAATGGAGCTGCCTGGGAAATTTAGGTCAGTAGTTGAAGCTCCCCCTTGGTGGCCCATTCAGACCTTTTCCTTGCCAAGGAGGGGACGAGCTGGTGGCCGTGCCAGCGGCTTTTGTCACTTGTCACCTGGCCCTCAGGACTTTTCCAAGTGGATTTCACCCATCCCGTCGTGGCTCCTGCTGTGAGCAGACAGTGAGTTTGGAGCTTTTTTGAGCCTCCCCATAAGGCTGAAGACCCCAAAAAATTCCAAAGCCATAAGGTGGAAGGCTCCTTCTCCTGTCACTAATTGCCGGGTTTTGATGCTCTGGCCGTTCAGCCCCTTGGAAAGGGAACAGGGTGGGATTTTAAGGACTGGATGTCTGGATGTGGCTGGAGCATCCAGGCTCTGGATCCCCTCGTGGGGGGCTCGGCACGGCCCGTGTGCCCCCCGGCGTCCTCGGCCACCGCAGCCGAGGGACACAAAGGGCGTGTTGTGCAGGGAACGGGTGGAGGAATTGGACAACTCCCCGAGCCAGCCCTCGGCAGTCTCATGACCCTGCAGCCGTTCCCACACTGTCCAGCCGATTATCCCGGCCCCCAGGCTGGGGGGGGTGACTTTCCCGGGATGTCCTGGCTGCTCCCAAAGGCCCCTCGGTCCCTGGAGTGGGATCTGCACCCACAAATGCAGGGTGATGCGTGGCTCAGGGATCGTTGCCTGGAGCTTCCAAATTCTTCACGCGGCTCCAATTTGCTTTTTTTTTGGGGGGGGAAAGATCCTTTGTGAAGCATCTCATGTGGAGTGGAAGGGGAGGGGAAAGGCTCTGCTGCCATTTTGGGGGCCAGGAGGTGTTGGATGTGCTTTTCCTGGGAGCGTCGTGTGGTGGCTCCGACGGGGGGTTTTGGGGAGCTCTGGGAGCGCCCTGGTGGGAGTGGGACAAGCGGTGCTGAGGCAGCAGAAGCTTCCCCTGGAAGGCCAGCTCAGGGGGCAGGAGGGGTCCCTTGGATCCCCTGTGGATGCTGGGATGAGGTGACCTTGCCCAAGGTCACACCTGGAGCCAGAGTCCTGAGCAGTCCTGGAAACAGCCTTTTCCTCCCCGCCGGGACCATGGTTTAAAAATCCCTGAGATTAGAGCTTGGAGGTCAAGTCCTGGAGCCCAGGAGGCAGCTCTGGAGTTAGTCCCTGACTCCGGGTGTCTCGGGAAGCCACCTTTGGTGCTTGGTCGTGGTGGCAGGACTTGTGCCTGCCCTGCACATCCAGCCCAGCTCTCCTGGATCCTCCTTCTTCCCATTCCTGTTGGGAGCTGAACCCCTGGCTGTTGCTGAACATCAAGGGCTTTCCTCCTGAGCCTCACACCTGCATTTCCTTTGTAGAAAACTAGAAGGTGCAGAAAATAAATTTATTTTCTGGGTTTAATGGAAGTGTTTAAAAATAAGTAAATATGGAAAACTACCGAGGAGGATGAGGGTGGGTGGGGGAAGCCAGAGTTGTGCAACCTGGTCGCCTGCTCCATGCTAGAACCCGGTGCTGGGAGTTGCTTCCTGGATAATTAACTCCTGTTCTGGATCTGTCCTGACTCATCCATGCCCCCTGTCTGTCCTGGGGGACAGGCCACGTCCTGCTGTGCCTCACTGTCCCCACCTGGAGCGTGGGCACTCGGATACTTCAGGCTTTGGAGCCAAGGTGGTTTGTGACCCGATTCCTGTGTGGATTTCATGGCTCCTGATCCCAGTGCTCGGCGTGGGGGGAATATATTGATTTGTGGGCTGCTGCAAGGAGCACGTGGGTTTGCTGCTTCAGATGGAGAGGAGGGAGACGTTACTCCTGATTTTGGAGGTCAGAGGACTGGGATCATGGGAAAATGAGGGGTTTGTTCAGGCTGGCAGTGCAGTGAACCCACCCACGTGTGGCCCCCGTGCCCCCCTCTCCTGGCAGAGGGAATCCCTTTCCAGCAGAGCTGCCTGGTTCCCTCTGGGTTCTCCAGCCTTTGGAAGTCAAGTGGATCTGTCAGGAGGGACTTTATTTATCTGGTCCGTTGGGACCGGTGGATGGTGCTGGGCAGGATCACGGGCTTGAGACCGTGGAGAGGTCCAGGGGACGTGGAGAGGGACACACATGGCTAGTGCCGCCAGGCACGTTCCTCGGGAGTTCTCCCACGGGTGTGATGCCTCCAAGCTGTGACTTCACTGCCTTTCCCTCCTTCTCCCACAGCCTTTTGCGTCGAAGATGGCGGGTGGCGTGGACGGCCCCATAGGGATCCCGTTCCCGGATCACAGCAGCGACATCCTCAGCAGCCTCAATGAGCAGAGAAACAACGGGCTGCTGTGCGACGTGGTCATCCTGGTGGAAGGCCAGGAGTTCCCCACCCACCGCTCCGTCCTGGCGGCGTGCAGCCAGTACTTCAAGAAGCTCTTCACCTCAGGGTTAGTGGTGGACCAGCAAAACGTGTATGAGATAGACTTTGTGAGTGCGGACGCCCTGTCGGCGCTGCTGGAGTTCGCCTACACCGCGACCCTCACTGTCAGCACTTCGAACGTCAACGACATCCTCAACGCGGCCACGCTGCTGGAGATCCCAGCCGTGAGGGATGTCTGCACGGATCTCCTGGACAGGAAGATTCTGGCCAAAAATGACCAGATGGATACAGTAGATCAAATTGATCAGAGGAACCATCTCAGAGCAAAAGAGTACCTGGAGTTCTTCCAGAGCAACCCCGTCAACGGCCACCAAGGCAGCTTTCAGTGGACCAACCCCGAGTTGAGAGACCTTCAGAGACTGAACTTCCGAGGCCAGGAGGAGGAGGAGGAGTCGAACTGCAACGGCCTCGACTTCTACCCGCAAGCCACCCCAACCGAAAGACCAAAGGCGAGTGACTGTGACCCTGACAGCAACCCGGCCATGTGGCTGGAGCGGGAGGAGGAGGAGCCGGTCAGCGGCGCCATGTTCTCACCTTCCCAGAACGGACATTACAGCAGCCGTGGCTTGGCCACCCCGGCGGAGGAGGAGGGGGGGACCCCCCGGGGGCCTCTGGACCCGCAGGAAGCCGGCGATTCCCCCGGGGGCTTCATCCCCGCCGGGGCGGACGCGGAGGACGACGCGCGGGAGGTGGACGACCTGGCCGCCAGCGCCCTCCTGCAGCAGATGATCAACTCGGTGGGGCGGCAGCAGCTCGGGGACGACGACCGCAAGGACGACGACGGCGTCATGGATTATTACTTGAAATACTTCGGCAGTTCGAGCGAGGGCGACGTCTACCCGTCCTGGTCCCAGAAGGAGAAGAAGATCAGGGCGAAAGCATTCCAGAAGTGCCCCATCTGCGAGAAGGTGATCCAGGGCGCCGGGAAGCTGCCGCGCCACATCCGCACCCACACCGGCGAGAAGCCCTACGAGTGCAACATCTGCAACGTCCGATTCACCAGGTACGGGCCGGGGGCGCGGGGGGCTGGCCCACCACTCCGCCCTGCCCTGCCCTGCCCGGGGAGCCCCGTCCCCGGGGGTTCCATCTCTGCTCCGCTCGCCGCCGTGTCAGCAGCCCGCTTGGGTGTGAAGGTTGGGGCTTCCTAGAGGGATGAGCAGCTCGGTGCCTGACACTTGAGATGTCTCAAGGGGCCCGTTTGGTCGGCCGGTGCCACGCCGTCCCTCTGTCCAGGGTTGCTGAGCTCTGCTGGAAGCCCAGCCGGGGCCGGGGCTTCTCTGGAGGTTGAGGGACCAGAGCTGCAGCTCCTGGTTTCTCCGTGTTGGCCAGAGGGTTCAGGAACGGCTCCACAGGGTGGCTGAAGCGGTGGTGGTGGGTTGGCAGGAGGTCAGACCCCACGCTGTTGGTGTCCTGGGCACACCGTGCCCTGGGCAGCCCCCGTACCTTGGTGCAGCCCCCGGGGGCGCCCGCCTGGGCCCTGTTCCTGCTCGGGGTTCCTGCTCTCCTTCCCTCGGCCTGGGAAGGCCAAAGAAAGGGGATATTGTTTGGATTCCTCCGGCTCGCTCCATCCGAGCGTTGCGGCGCCGCCTCCTCTCCGGGCTCTGCGGCTGCCGGGCTGTGCCAGGGTGGGGGTCCCTCCCCAGTCCCACCCTGGTGTCCCCCCAGGCCCTGCCGAGGGGCTGCGTGGGCTGCCTGGTCCAGGAGCCTTCCCTGCCTGCTCCCTGCCTGCTCCTTGCCTGCCCACGCATTCCCAGCCGTGCCAGTGCCCGCTGCTTTGCTGCCAGGACCAGCCCTTCCCTGCCCCTGGTGCTTTGGGGGGTCCAGGGGGCTGCCCCCCGTGGCCGGTGGGGCTGTGCCATGGGCACAGGGCCGTGTCCTGCCCCTTCCCCTCGGCAGGGCCGCGCCCAGCCCACGTTGGAGAGCTGAGGAATGCAGATAATGGCGGGGGCAGGATGCCAACCCTCCCTCCCCGCTCCCCCAGCCCTGCCACGCGGCACCTCCCTGCTCCGGGGGCCCGGGGTGCTGATCCCACACCCTGCACGGGATCCGGGGGCCTGGCACGGTCAGGAGCCACAGGATGTGGGAATGGCACGGGGTGCCTGCAGCTGGTGGCACTGGGAGCGGTGGCGAGGGGAGACACAGGGGTTTTTGGTGGGGGAGAGGCCGGTGGGCAGTGCCACCCCATCCCTTTTCCATGGGTTTAAATGGGCACCTGCTCCCTGCTGGCTCCTGGCAGGGCCTGGCACTGCAGAGGGAGGGGTGGGAACTGTCTCCCAGCCCCTCTAAACAAGGTGCTTTCCTAAAACACCATATTCCAGGCAAAATGCAGTCTCCTGCTTCTTCCCCCAGCCGCTGTTTGGGCACGGAGAAGCCTGGATGGGGACAGGGAGCTGTGCTCGGCCCTGCTGTCCCCGTCACGTGCCGTGCCCCATCACACGTGCCCAGAGCTCGATACCCCCTCAGTTTTATTCCTCCTTGGCGTTCCTTCCCCACCATCATCCCATTGCTGGGAAACAAACCCCTGCCCCGTTCCGTGTGCGGTGGGGCACTGAGGAGCCTGGGCACGGGGAGCCCGGCGGGGCCCAAGAGCCCTTGCCGTGCCAGGGGTTTGGGGTGAGGCCGGAGGGCGAGCTGGGTCTTCCCGTCCACCCCCTGCATTCCCACCCATCTTTGCTCCCTGCTGCTTCCTGGTTCCTCTGCGGTCGCGGGGGGAGGAGCGGCGGCAGCTCTCGGTGAGGAGGGAAGGGCAGAGAGAGGGGTTTTATAACATAACACCGTTTGAATTTCCAAAGCCCTTTTCTGCCGCGGGCACCGGGCCAGGCCACCCCTCGGAGCGGGCACGACCTTGGCGCTTGGATCCTTCCCTGCGGAGTCGGGATCCGTGTGTTGGGTCCAGGAGAGCAGGGAGGGATGGGGCTGGGTCGAGGGAAGGGTCAGGCAGGTCCCCGGTGGGGCAGGAGGGGCTCCTGCTGCCTTCAGCTCGGCTCGGGGACTGGGTTTTTTCCTCCAGGAAGCAGCCGTGGCTCACGTGGCCGAGCTGGCCCCAGGCCTGGCTGCTGCTACTGCCCTTCCCTGGCTCCTGCAGCTGGGGCTGTGCTGGCCCTGCAGGAGCCAGCTGGGCTGGGACGGGCCCTGTGTGACCCCACAGCCCTGCCCAGACCCTGTACCAGGCCCTGTGTGACCCCACAGCCCTGCCCAGACCCCACACCCACGCCCAGCCCTGTCCTGGATGATGCTTGACCCCATACTGGGTAATGCTCAGCCCCATAGTGGCTGATGCTTGACCTCGTGCCAGCTGATGCTTGGCCCTGCACTCGTGCTTGACCCCATAGCGATGCCCCACCCCACACCAGGTGATGCCCAGCCCTGTACCAGGGCTCAGGTGCTGCCCCACCCCACACCAGGCGACCCTTCGCCCCACACCAACCCCCCTCCCGTACCAGCTGCTGCTCTGCCCACCCTACTCCCCGTGCCATCCCCACCCTGCAGGCAGCCAAGACCCCTGGATGACCCCCCCACTGTCCCCTGTCCATCCACCCCCCCAGGCTTGATCCCCTGTGCTCTCCTGTGTCCATCCACCCCCCAGGCTGACCCCTGCTCTGTGCCCCCCATGCTGCCCCCCACGCTCTCCCCACACCCCCA
>VWZF01001637.1:141402-153661 GCA_013396755.1 Sclerurus mexicanus | reverse complement strand
TGAAGGGTGCAGTGTTTTCTGTGCACACAGACTCCAGCATTGATGTGGCTGGAGGATGCTTCCATTGAGGGCAGCCCATCTGTGGCAAATGCTTCTAAACGCACTATTTACCTCCCATCTGGTCCGCCTGATTATTGGGGGGAGGGGGAAGGGTCATTATTTTTCCCTCTCCCTTCGTGGTGCTCAGAGGCTCCTTTCTTTCTCCCCTCTCAGCCCCCCTCCCCCATGCCATGCCCCAAAAAAATTCTTTGCGATTTTTTTTTTGAGACCTTTTATCAGTCCTTCTCTCCTACTCCCCCTGCTCCAGGAGCCCCTGCGGAGGGCGGATTAGGAGTGGTACCCCCTTCCACAGACCCAGCACTCCCCCCGGGTCCTCTCCATCCAGCCCGCGACTCTATCCCAGATCTTCCAAATGCTGCAGAGTCATGGTACCCCAGAGAGGCCGAGCCAGACTCCCTCGACCCCGCTGCTCACTAGACGCCCCTTCCCCTTTGTCCAGGAGGGAGTCCCAAGGGTCAGCGGCTCAACCAGGCCGGCACAAGCCCGCATATTCCCAAAGGGCCTCTGCACAGATGAAGTTTCAGCAAGGAGCGTGCCTAGGCCCCCGCATCTTCCCTGGCAGAGTCCCTGCAGGCTACAGGCAGGAGTTACACCCAGGCTCCCCTAAACCAGCAAACACAGGCATGTCCTGAGGGACAACTGAATTTTCCAATGGGCAAGACAGGTTATTTCCCAGTGCGTGGATGCCCAACTGATGTTAGGTCTGGGAGTGCTTTGCAGAGCCACTGGCTGTAGGGAGACCAGTCATCTCACTCCCCAAAACCCTCCAGTGTGGGGTCTGTAGAAGCTGTTGTTTCCTGATCCCTTGGTCCTGGCCTCCCTGGCCCCACTGTGCCTTTCTCTGCCAGGAATCCCCTGGACCATTTCAGATGGGTTCAGTTGGAGTTTTGTTTTTGCCTGAAGTGGCTCTTAAATTTAGAGGTAACTTTGACAGAGATTTTCTTCAGCTCCTCGTAATTCAGTGCTCTCCTCATCCTTGGTGGTTTGGGCTGGGTTTGGAGTGTATTTCATTGCTCTCATGCACACAGTCAAATACTACGTGAAGCTGATACGAGGCTTTTGCTGGACAGTAACGGGTTCTTGTTTAATGCCTGTTCAGCTGCTTTTCCCAAATAGTTCTGGAGCGGTGTTTCAGTTGCTTTCTCCTGGCTGTACTCCTCAGCAACCTGATCTGGCTCATCCTGTCTGCTCGCCCTTCTCTGAGCACATCTGCTGGGCAACCACTGTGCTAGGGATGTCCCCTACTGCAGGGACAGGCAGAGCCCCCAGCCTGGGTGCAGTGAGGGGGAGGCTCTGCTCTTGCTGCAGGTCGCTACAGAAAATCCAAGGGACTGTGAGGGAAAGCTGGAGGAGAGGCGGTAAAGAGCGCGTAGAGGGCAGCAGTGGGGATAAGATTTCCTTTCCCTGACAGGGCTGGGGCCACTCCTCCTCTGGAAAATAATAATAGTAATAATAATCCCAACCCCCCAAAATAATCTCCCCCCAGCAAGCCAGTAGAGCTGTTCCTTTTGGCTTATGCATCCTGAGCTGGTTTGTGTATTTTCTGCGCATCTGTAGTGAAAAATTAATTAACATGTGGTTATTATTTTCTCTCCTGTGTAACTTTCCCTTGCCCTCCTCCAGGCCTCTCATCAGAACAGGCCTAATCAGATTTGGGTGGCTTGAGAGCAGGGACTGTGCACTGAGAAGGGGGCATCTGCCTTAGGTGGTGGTCAGAGCAGATGGTGGTCTTCTCAAAGAATGCACTGGGAATAGGAACAGCAGTGCGGACGGATGTCTGGCACAGAGACTGTTCACATTTCTTTTTCCCAGATGAACGTCCCAAAGATGCTGGACATTTAACACATGCAATTAAAAAAGCCCTACGCAGATAGACACAGGCGGTTTAGTGGTGTAGGACATTGTTGCCTGACAGCCCTATTCATGCATGGGCTGCATGCTGCATCCTTTAGGTCAGGGAGTTGGAAAAAAATGCATTTAGGCTGTAGTGAGGAGGAGGGTATCTTTGTGTCTGCAGCACAGACAATGGACACAGCCCAAAGTGCCCAGATATGCCCTTTCCCATGGCTGATGAGCACTAAGGTGTGAAGCCCCTTGTTATCCACGGGCTGGACCGAACCCTGGCACTGGATGTGCAGCCCTGGCCCTTCTCCCCAGCTTTGCTAAGAACTGTGGGAGAATTTGTCCATGACAAGGTGCTAAGATGCAGTTCATTATAATCTCATGTCCCTCTTGTCCTAAGCATTTAGCATCATTTAGACAGTCTTTCCCAGACAAACGTGGAGTGAGATGGAGCCACGGTGCAGGGAAATGGACAGCGCTCGGTGACAACCAGCAGAGCAGATGGCTGTGGCCGGAGCAGTGGGTGTGTAGGGGAGGGTTCGCCTCAGACTTCGGCTCGGGCGTTAGCTGCTCTCTGGATCGATGCTGTACTTGGCCGTGCGTGGTGGGAGCTTGTCACAACTCTGGCACGGCGGCCAGCCTTGCAGGACAGATTCATGCTGGCAGGCCGTGGTGCAGGCTGGGGGGCTGTGGGATGAGCAGGGGAAGTCTGGCGTCAGCCTGGCCCTCCGGGGGCTGCACAGAGCCGTGGGGACCGGGCAGGCTCTGCAGTGCTGCCCACGTTTGATTCTGCTTCCCTGCTCTCTCTCCGTCCCCCGCAGCACTGACACGAGGCTCTGGGGCTCTGTAGGCATCACTAACAGCATGAGGGCATTGCTGGGTGGGTTGCTTCTGTTGTACAGGTACAACTCACCTGTACTGGCACCCCCAGAACCAGATGTTCAAAATGATTTTGTGATTGTGCCCAGTGAAACTCACCTGGGGAACGGTGCTGTAGTGGGGGGAATGCTAGAAATAGAACTGGTGTGTCCAAAATGGAAAAAGGATGGAGGCTTTGACCGACAGCAGGAAAACCATCCCATGGGACAGCGGATAAGTCTCACGGTACAGCCTACCCCTAAACGCATTTTAGCTCCAGAGACTGGAGTGTTGTGATGTGAAAGCTGCGGTGCCAGGCCGTGGGACAGCACAGCACAGTGGCAGAATGCTGGAGCTGAGGAGCCAGGCATGTCAGAAAGATGCTGCTCCAACAGCTAATAGAGGCTACATTTTTCCTAGTACAAGTACCCTTCAATGCCCATATTCAGTGCCCCAAAAAACTGCATATCTATAACCTCTAAGAACATCAGTCAACAGAAGGTTTTCATGGCGTGAATAACCACTCAGACTTTCTGGGGACTTCAAGTGATAAAAAAAATAAATCAAGACCATTCAGAAGAGCCTTAGACAAGGCGGATGGGCCTGAGGGTATTATCTGAGAAATTGTCTATTACTCCCATTGCACCAGCCTTACTTAGAGCTCACGGAGCCTTCACCTGCAGAGAGATCCCATCCCCAGCACATGGGGCAGCACTGGCTTTTCCGAGTGGAACCAATGGCAGGTTTACATTTAAATGTGCACTCCAGAATCTTGCACAATGCTGGCCTGGGTGTGTGGTCCCATCCAACCCCATTTAGAGAAAATCCCCCACATCAGCATCCATTCCAAATTCAGCTCCAAGTTTGCACAACATCAGTCACAGATTTTACTTTCGAAGGTGCTCTTGATAAGAATCAGAGCAGTGACACCCAGTCAGTCTCCTGGGCCTGAGAGCTGGCTTAGGCTCACCAGGCAGGAGCAGAAGCTTCCAGTACCTTGGCAAGGTGAATTTAAAGAGCTCTGAGGATCTGCAGTTACTCAGCCTGGCAGAATGAAGTTCCTCACTCTGCTGGGAGCAAAAGATCTGGCAGCAGAGCCTGTTTCCAGCTCCTGCCCACTCCCACCCCTCGGGACAGCCTGCTGAAGCCGCTTCTAGGGATAGGGGGGAAGCCAGCATCTCATTCAGTTCTTGCTTTTTTTCTGCCAAGCCTGCAAGCCTGATTAAAGGCAGCCCCACTGCGGTCATTAGTACCACAGTAGGGCATGCATGGCGCAGCTCCAGCGGGAGATCCCACCGTCCCAGCCAGCCTCAGCCTCAGGGACTGGCTTTGGTCGCTGGTGCTCATGAGACCTGGAGCGCCATTAGCAAAGGTCCCAATCTCCAATACATGTTTGACCAAACAGTGTTTGAAAAAATAACTCTCTCCATCTATACTGCACATCCTACATGATTCCAGAAACAGGGATGGCGCTGCTGATCCAAGAGGAACAGCATTTTTCGAATGACATTAATTTGAAATTATCTCCTTCACCCACAATTGTTTTCAGATTTGTGGTTCTTGAAGGGTGTCACTCTGAAGAAAGTCCAAAAACAACTACCAAAGCACAGCTCTGCCAGGCCTTGGTCAATGAGGCTGAAATGGAAAGAACACCAGGTCTGACAAGGGGCTGTTGTTCCCACACTCCAGGTTGTGTCCCACCTTTGCACAGAAAAAGAGTCCAAGCACTCAGGGCTGAGTTAATGAGGAGCAGAGAGGACTGGCTGTAAAGACAGTACATAGCTGTTCTCAGCTCTCCTCATGGGCCATGGCTGAGAGGGCTTGCTCTGACCACAGGCAGACAGGGGAATTCGGTCACTAACTAAAGACCACAGCAGAGCCCAGAGAGGCAGCCACACTCCTGTCGGCGAGAACTTTCTCAGGACCATTCTCAGCAATAATCTCCTGCTGATATAATTTCTTCAGTTTTGGTTTTACCATTACATTAGGCTTGGTATGAGGAGTCTGTGAACTTACACTGTGGACAAGCAAATGGCAGGGAAAGCCCAGAGGTGTGGAGAAGTGTCAGTGGGGTGTCCATCCACCTGGCCAGCATTGATGCTCTAGCATTGGTCTGACTTAGAGATGCATATTCATATCACTTTCTTTAGTGCAAATTAGTAATTATCTTCCCCTGATCTCATATCAGCTGTGCCCACCTCTAAAGGATCACATAGAGATGGACCAGAGCCACCCCTGAGTTTCAGTGTCTGGTTTAATTAGCTGATTGTAGGAAGGGCAGGTACCTGTTGGCCAAAATCACTGTCTTTGTTGGAAAGCTGCTGACTTCCACTTTTATGGCTGGTGCCAAAGAGTAGCAATTTATTTGAGGAGAAATAGCTGCAGACCGTCTGTACAGTGTATGGGAGCAGAGAGCAGAGCAGAGGTTTGGGTAGTGGTGTCTTTGCCGCATGTCTGAGGTGAAGGCAGCGACCTCTGGAAGTGAAGTGGAGGCTGGTTGTGTCTTCCTGGTACAGAATGACAGCTGGGAAGACAATGTTGCATGAGTGGTTTCTGTCCTTGCTCTGCTTTGGCTTGGCAGCCCTGGAGGATGTGTTTGCCTTCCAACAGATGGGCATAGGCAACACTGGTGGCTCTGATGGATCCGCTCCTCACCAAGAGGGAGGGGTGCTCTAGGAAAGATGGGGTCACTCAGTCTCTGTGTCTCACATCTAGGCACCCTGGTTGGTGGTGGGTCTGTCTTATAGGAGTCTCTGGTCTAAAAATCCAGACTCACCAGGCACCCCCCAAAGAAAAGGAGACTAAAGTTTGGGACTCCCCTCCATGCTGGCTTGCATTTGAAGGAAGGATCTCAAAGCAAACCCTGAGTCATCCACTCATCCACACTGTCACGACATCCAAAACCTTATGGGTGTTGGTGCTGCAAGTATCACCCGCACCAATGCCCATGTGCTGCAGGGTGTTCCAGTTTGCAGTCTCACAGCACTGGGGCAAGCAGCTGGTCCAGGGAAGCTGGTCCCTTGGGGATGCTCTCGGGTTTCTCATTCCCATCATCAGATTGAATGCTGGATGTGTGGCTCCCTGAGCTGGGAGGAGGCTGGGAGAAGGCCTGCCTGCTCCCACTCACCTGCGCCGGGCATTTGAATCCAGCAGAAAGCCCTTGAGCTGGTGACAAAGGTCTGGATGTGGGCTGGAAAGTACAGTCCTGTCTCTTAGCAACTGGTTCCTACCTCTGAGCTCTCGGAGCCGTGTGTGGGACAGAGAGCATCAGTCACGCTCCCGCTGCCGCAGCAGCGACGCGCCGAGGAGGGGATGGGGGATCAGGCCGGCTCCAGCCACCGCCAAGACGCCTAAAGAAGCTCAGGCATTTCTAGCACAAGCAGTCATCTGTGAGCCCAATCAAAGCTCTGGTTTAATTGCTTTCCTCGTGCCCTTCTCTGCCCGGCCAGCGGGCGCCGATTGGCTGTGGCGGCAGTGCCTGCCGGCACCCAGAGCCTGCTCCCCACCATTTCGGTCACAGGGTGGGGACAGGGAAGGGAGGAGGAAGGGGAAGGACACGGCCCGTGTATTTTTAGAAAAATTAGATGTCATCAGGTCCTCCCCTGAACTCCTCCACGCAGCACCTGGGAATCCCCTCCTCTGACAGACATTTGCATGGCTGTTTTCTCTCTCAGGGCTCGTTCTGCTGTTTCACCCTCGTGTTTCCCCTCCCAACCCAAAGCAGCTCCTCTCTGGTGAGCATTTCTCACGGGCTCCCTTGCCAAGCACTGTTTCATAAACATTTTCCCGAATCCTCTGCTTTGTCCTCCTAATTAACCATCCAATTGGCCCCCAATGGAGCCTTCACCTCTCCTGTGAAGATCCTGCTTGCACAGATTATAACCTGTCAGCTGCCAATTTATTCCTCATGCAGAGGGCAGGTTGTATTAATTGTCTGCCTTCCCTGCCCTGCTCAGTTTGCCCCCCTTTCTTCTGCTCCCAGAAGCATCCCTGTTTGGAGACACAGACTCACAGAAGACCAGGGGGACCCAGATGTGAGGCTGCTCCATATGACCCACATGTCCAGCCTGCAGTGATGTGGCACTGAGACCAGAGGTGATGGGATGATGGGTCACACCTGGGAGAGAGATCTCTGTGGATGGATTACTATGACAGAGTGTTTAAGAACATGCTTGACTTCTGCTCCCCTCATGCTTAGTCTCAGTTAAGAGCTCAAAAAATTTCCACTTGGTCATCCCAGGTTAATAGTGAATACTTCCTGGGCTTACTTAAAAGTCAGAGCTAAGCTTTTGGAAGAGTTGGGGTCCACCTGAAGTGGTTATAATGGATACAAGGCAGAATACAGAGGGAGTTTACCTGAAGGTTTTGCTGAGTTCCCATAGTGGGAAATGGACTGATGGAGTCCAACATGACCCTCGTGGTTCTATGCTGTCCCTATTTCTTGAACCCAGCGTGTGCTCATGGGTTGTTTCCAGGCTCTGGCCTCAGGGCTGGGCTGTGCTGAAGCCACTGTGGTGAGGTGCAACTCGATCCCTGCCATGCCCTGAGCTAGAGAGGAGACTGATTTGGGAGGGGAGAGCATGCAGGCCTTTAACCCTCCCTCCAACATCATCTGAGCTGTCAGCATTTCCCTAGAGGCACATCATGCTGTTCCTGTGGGAGTCTCCAACGGTGGCCCACATACTGGGAACTGCCAGAGCATGGGGAGCTGGCACCGGGATGCCACACATCCAGGGCTCAGCCTCTCAGCCCAGCCTGACCTTGATTCACTATAGCATCATTTGTAGCTGATTTTACATAATTTTGCTTACCACTGATGAGCTGAAGTACCACCGCTACTCTGTACCTTCTCCTGAGTTTCATTTTGACATCACCATGTCCTCACCATAGGTGTAATGATGCCACCTGGCTGCCCTGACTCTGCCAGGTCTATTCCCAGGCACAGAGGGGTCACCTTGCTGTGACAGGTCACCTCATCACTTTTTACAGTGCCTTGGCCCCCTCCAACACGAAGGATTTTGCTTTGGTGGTGATCCTTTATTAGATTAGTGCTTGGCGCTGAGGAGATCACTCACAGTGATAAGTTACTTCAAGAAAGAGCCAGCTCTAGATATGTTCTGAGTTTGTGTTACAGCTACATATTATCAATATTCTTTAGACTTCTATTTTTTTTTCTGGATGCTATGGAATATAAATGCTCTTCTAATTGTAAATTCAGTTTACCATTTCCCCCCTTTTTTCCACTCCAGTAGCAGGCCCCCTCAAATCACCTAAACCAAGATCCAAATGACATTAAGAAATCTCTACCTGTCTTTGCAGGTTTATTAAATCCCCTCCCCAAACTCATATTTTAGAATCATAGAATCCTAGGAGGGTATGGGTTGGAAGGGACCTTAAAGCTCACCTTGTTCCAACACCCCTGCCATGGGCAGGGACACCTTCCACTAGACCAGGTTGCTCCAAGCTGACCTTATAAGCACTTCCATGGATGGGACAGCCACTGGACAAACCCTGCCTATTTCAAAATAGTAAGAAATACTGGAATATTATAATAATCCCCAAATAATAATGCCTGTGATCTCTTTTATGTTAGTGCCCACAGCATGGCATTTCTCCAGCACAGGTCCATCAAGCTGAAGAGCAGAATGTGATGCTCATCAGCTGATGGGGAGTGGGAAACCCCAGGGAGTGATTTCCCGAGCAGGTCAGTTTTGTGTTCTGCTCATGCAGCCTTTCTCACCAAACCCAAGCAAAGCAGTGCTCCAACAGCAGCTTAGGCTGCCCCACAGCACCCAGTATTTTGTTACCCCGAAAGAGCCAGCTCCCCCTCACTCTTGGCCGGCAGGTGTGTGGTCACATTTATTGGGGAGCACTGAGCTTGCCTCTGCCTGCTGGATCCAGCTGCTCCTGTGGCTTCCCCACTGGCGCACAGCCTGTTGCTGGCAGGGAGGCAGCTCTGCTCTCCTGTGCCATGCAAAATGTCCTCTGTCTCCCTGGCAGAGCAGGCATCTGAGGAGCCTCTGACCAGCCATCAGAACAAGGTTCTCTGCCTGCTGGGCTTCTCCTCCCTCTTCCAGTCAGCCCCAGGACAGATGGCAGCCCCATTCCCCAGCCTCCCACCAGACCCCTATGCCCACCCACCTCCCCTTGGCATCCTGCACCTGGGCCCTCTCCACACCTGGAGGCAGGGCTGCCATTTCCAGGCTCTCCCCTCCCAGCCACTGTGTTTTCATTCCCAGGCCTGGGAGCTGGGAGAGGAATAAGCCGAGGTCAGAGCAAAGGCCTGGACCCATCCCCATGGCTCAGCTGTGGCTGCTGAAAGAGTGGCTACTCCGAAGAGGCGCCTGTGCCCCATGAAAGACACACACCTCAGCTGTGTTTACTGGCTAAAAATAAAGCACCCAGCTCCCCTCACAAGGAAGTATTTACTTTGAGAAAAAAAAAAAAAAGTATTGTGTACAGTTCTGGGTAGAGAAACAATGTGAATGCCCCCAGTCCTGGCCCGAGTCAGTGTGGAGCATCAGGAAAATGACTTCTTTATGCCTTGGTTTCCCCAGGAGAAAGGAATCCTCCTGGGCCAGAGCGACTCTCAGCTGCTCAGCAGGGCTGGAGCTGTTTTCACTGCAGTCCGTAGAGCTGGAGCTCTAAATGCAGGATGGGGGCTTCATGTTTGCATGGTGGAACATGACATACAAATGCTCAGTGCAGGGAAACACCATCAGCATTTTAGCAGCCGCTTTTCTCCCATTTCTCAAGCAGAAATGAAAAATTTCCCAGCAAAGTATTTCCAGGAGAAAAAAGAGCAGAATCTGTGACAGTAATTCCCATAGTCTTCTTGTGGGTTCTTTTGTTATGAGCAATACAACTGATACTGTTCTTAGCCCAGCATCTCCCCAGTGCCTATTCCTAAGGCATGCACTGTGCCCATGGCATGAGGGGCAAGAGGAAGAGGGAAGTTCGAGGAATCTAGCTCCTCTTTCTCCTCGCAGCATTAGCAGAGGGAGCCTGCTGTGGTTTAACATATCCCCCGCAAAAGCTGCTTTCATCCTACACCTAAATACCATGAGGAGTGAACTTCCTAAAGCCCTGGAGAAGTCTAAATATAGAAGCCAATCAAGGGCTGACTTCCCAGAGATGCAAAGTACCAAGAACAGTTTCTTGATCAAAAGTTGTAAGAGTCCATATTGAAATAATCTGTTTTGGTACTGAAGCATGAGCAGGAGTAGTTGCAGAGGTGGGCTGTGTGGCAGTGGTGTCCACAGCACCGACGTGGGTGGAAGCCAGGAGGCCAGGGCTGCCCAGGGAGACAGACTTGAGGAACCATGGTGTTTGGAGGAAATTCTTCGTGGGGAGGCCCTGGCACAGGCTGCCTAGAGAAGCTGTGGATGCTCCATCCCTGGAAGTGTTTAAGGTCAGGTTGAACAGGGCTTGGAGCAACCTAGTCTCATGGAAAGTGTCCCTGCCCATGGCAGAGGGGTTGGCACTAGATGGTCTTTAAGGTCCCTTTCAACCCAAAGCATTCCATGATTCTGTGATCTCTGGAGCATGTGATGGGATGTCTGTGGTGGCATGGCAGGATTTCACCCTGTCCTGTGTGTCACAGTTTTGACCTCTGTAGATGCCAGCTGCTCTGTCCTGTGCATGTTCACTCCCTGGTCCAGCTGAGCATTTTTGTCAGAAGACCGAGAATTTCCTGAGAACAGTACACAATGTGTAGGAAATTAGAAAGGCACCTTAAAGACAAAAGAGAGCAGAGTGCTCAGATAAAACCCAAACCCCACTTTTGCTCATCTCAACACAGGGATGCACCTTTGTGTGTGCAGCAGAAGGAACCACCCAGGTCTCCTAGAAAGGGCAAAAGATGGCTGAGTGCCACAGGGATGGCACTGCTGGTGTGGGGTGGGGAACCTGAAGTCATGCCATGGGGCAACTCCAGAGTGGGACAAGGGAACCCTGATCCTGACCCAGCTGGGAACAATGGCTGTGTCCCTCAGCCAACAGGCAGCAGGAGCACAGGCAGAGCGAACGACATGGCCATCTCAGTGTGCAGTGGAGGTGACCTTGAGGGACAGCTCGATATGGCTGGCCCCAAACCTCCTGCTCCGCTGTCCCAGCGATGAGGATCACAGTGGCCCTTCCAGACAGCAGCAGGAAATTAGAGTTTAACGTGCGAGAGACTCTGTACTGGGGCGGGGAGATGCTGTGGTTGGGAGATACAGAGGGGAAGGCTTTCATGTGGGAAGTGAGAGGAGAGGCGAGGGCAGAGGGTCTGCTCCCAGGCAGAGAGCAGAGTGCAGCCATTATCAGGCAGGGCTCTGCTGGCAGGAAGCGGCTTTTGACTCACAGGAAGCTGAATTCGGCTGGTATCAGCCCCTCGCGCGAGGGCCAGGGCAGTGTTTTATCTGCTCTTGAGCATAGCAGATGGGGAAGCAGTTGGCACTCCCTCCCAACCCACTCCTGCTCCAGCAGCCCCTGTTTGATGGCCCTCCAGCGTACCCCTCTTGGAAAAGGGATGCTTCCCTGTGGAGCTACGAAGGGGGGGCAGCTTTCCAGGCCCCAGGAGAGCTGCCAGCCCTGCTGGATGAGGTAGAGATTGTCCTGCCAGCTGGTGCAAGGGCAGAGCCAGGACCCTCCGGGCTGCTGAGCCCAGAATGGGCAGGTACCAGGTCCTCCAGCAGTGTCTACCTCGGTCAGCCTGAAGAAGAGCTGGAAGCATGCAGGCCTTGGAGAGCTGGCTCTCTGGCTTGCAGCTCAGATTAAATCCTCCCAGATTCTCCCAAATCCAGGTCCAAGATGGAGAAGGGCTTGCAGGGTTGGGGAGCCTTGTGCATGGAGCCTGCTGTCATCCCTTGGCCTCTCCGGAGGTTCCCAGGTTGGGAGTCTGGTTTCGCTCGGGGTGGTGGCAGCTCGCCGGGCTCGGGGTGGAGGTCACCGCGGGCAGCGTGGAGGGGATCGGGTGGCAGCTGCCGGCCGTGGACCTGCTGCCCCGTGGAAAACTCCTCATCAGTGCTGCAGTTTCAGGTGCGAAAACCTCCGATTACGGCAGTTTTCACACCCAGGCCAGGCTGCTGAGGGGTGGCCGCAGGGGCTGGTGGAGACAAGCAGGTTCCAGGGAGCGGAGGGAGCTGGATGGATGAAGGATGTTGGTCATAGAGGTGTGTAGGTGCTGCTGCAGGGCTCAAAGGCAGGGCAGGTCCGAGTGGGAGCCTCAGCGGGTCCATGTGTGGGATCATGGCAGGGCTGTGGCAGCTACAGCAGGTCCATTTGGGAGCCACGACAGGGCTGTGTTGGGATCACGGCCGGGATGTGTGGGATCACGGCAGGGATCTGTGGGATCACAGCCGGGCTGTGTGGGATCACGGCAGGGATCTGTGGGATCGCGGCAGGGCTGTGTGGGATCACGGCCGGGCTGTGTGGGATCACGGCAGGGCTGTGTGGGATCACGGCTGGGATCTGTGGGATCACGGCCGGGCTGTGTGGGATCACGGCCGGGCTGTGT
>VWZF01001637.1:118847-140261 GCA_013396755.1 Sclerurus mexicanus | reverse complement strand
CGGAGGGTGGGGGCGTCTCATGGGTAAGGGCGCTCCGAGATGTGAGGAGGAGGAGGCAGGCAAAGAAACGTGGGACTGAGAGGAGGTGGGGAAGACAAAGGACACTGGGGAGGGAAAAGACCCGATGGAGGAGAGGAGGTGAGAGCGCTCACAGCGCTGGGAAGGTGGGGAGGAGGTGAGGAAAGGGGGGCGAGAGCTGTGGGACAGAAAAGGAGGAGAGACCGGGAGCGGGGAAAGACAAACGAGCGTGGGGCAAATGTAGGGTAAGGGAGGATGGCTGGGAGGTGGCAAAGAGACTCCTCAGCACCTGAAATGCCACCCACTTCTGAGCGCTTATGTCAGGGCTGAGCTTTGCTCCTGGAATCTTTCACTCCTTTTGGGGGCAGGTGACTTCTAATAAAGCCCCAACTCCAGAACGAGGTAAAAGCATCCCTTCTTCCCATTCTGCTTCCCAGCTGAATTTTTACTGCTATTTAAACCTGAGGGGTTTTAAGCCGTTCTGAGATATGGGCTCTGACTCATGCCTTGAATACTGGTGAGCAATACTGGGTGTGGAAGGAGGAACCCGAGGGGCGTGGGCCCCTCGGAGTGGTACTCAATAGCACACGTGCCCTCTTAGATCCTAGGTCAACATTTGGGTATATTGCCAGATATAAACCTCTCTAATGCTGGAGGCACTGACTCGATACACCTTCTTATACCTAGTGCCTTTGATACCATTTGCATCTCACCTGCTTTCCAGAGCTAAATAATCATCACGGGGAGAGCAGTCACAAGGATGAGGGGATGGAGAGACGCAAGGAGTCAGGGGAGGATCGCTGCAGGGAGTGGGATGCTGAGGAGGCAGCTCTGGCATCCGGCATCCAGCCGGTGTGGAGAGGAAGGCGCTGCTGGGTGCGCAGGGAGGCTCAGGGAGGCTGTAGTGATGCCCAGACCCTCAGGTTACCTTCACTGCATTCCTTCTGAAACGGGGGAGGACACACAGACCCGCTGGCCGTGCAGGGAAGAGGGCGTTAGCTGGCTGGAAATAGCGATTTGCATACAGGGTTGGTTACAACCTTAATTTTGAGGGCTCTGCTTGTTACATCCGACTGTGCTTTTCTCCTGCTGCATTTTCCTTTGTCCTGTTTCTGTAATTATCCTCATTTCAACCCTGCTCTGAGGATTATTGGTCAGTAGGAAGCCTCCTAATGCCCGCTCCTCCTTGGCAGGGGAATACCCATGCCCTCGATTAAACTGAAACTCTCCGAACGATGACAGAAGAAATTAGATCTATATTCCTCAAAGACACTCCCTGGGGCGAAGTTTCCCGACCCCCACCACACAGCCCTGCCACCCTGCCCCTTGTGTTCGCTCTCAATATTCTCTTTGTTACAGCCACCTTCAGACCCGGCTTGGGGCTCCTCGGGGAGGGCAGAGGTGGTTTGTGTTGGAAAATTGTCATGCCCGTGTCCTGGTTGAGCTCACCGACTGTCCTGCTGTAGCCCATGCCCAGGACAGGGAGGTCTCTGTTCTGAAATTGGGGTGAGGAGCCAACTCCAATAGGCATTGCTGTACATTAAGCCCTGAGATGCTGGGTAGTTTTAGCATAAGGTGGACCCACTAAGTGATTGGTTTTTGAGAGGCCCTTGACTGGTGGCTTAAAGAGCAGCATTTATTCAATCTATAGACTGTGTAAGATACACAGACCTCAACCAAGGACAACACAAAATACAGGTTAGAAGACTGGGTGTTCCCTTTGCTTGCAGATCCATGCCAGCCCCTGCCCACAGCCTCTGCCAGCCCCTGCCCATAGACCCCCACCAGCCTCTGCCTGCCCTCAGGGATGTGTGAATGCTCGTGACAAAGATAGTTTGCAGGTCATTTAGATGTCCAGGTTGCTGCTCAGCAGCCTGGTGGGTACCCACTGGACAGCATCCATGCATTCCTTCTGGAAAGCAGGCCTCAAAGGGACATAGTGTGATATATATATATATATATATAAAAATAATGTTTTTTTTTGTCTTTGCAAAAATGGCATTTTTAGCTTGAGCAAGCTAAGCAACCTCCCAAAGCCTGGCCGTTTTTTTGGTCCCCCCTGTCATTACAGTAGCCACTGACCACCTCCCACTAGCCCTCCCTGCTCGGGTGCTTTGTGCCAAACACCGATAGCAGCTGCTGGGTCCCAAAGGCTGCCTCCCCTTCCCACAGCACTCCCTGCCAGTGTGAGCTGACACCGTTGGTGCCAGTCAGCTCGGAGGAGCACTGCTCCCCACACTTCCCACTCCCATCAGTCTGTCACCACTGCCGTGTGGCAGAATTACTGCCTCCTGCTCTCCAGCACATCCGAACACACAAAGAGCTGTGCTGCTGCTGCCAGCGCTCAGCTGCTCTGCGTCTGTGAGAGGGAGGGAGCCTTGGAAAGGTCAGTGCAGGGAAGGAGGGGATGTTGGCTCCTTCCTTTAGGGGCTGTATTCTGGCATCACAGTGAAACCTTGTCCTGCTGGCTGATCCACGTCTGCAGGGACTGCAGCCAGTGAGGGTACCCCACGTTGCAGGGCTTCCCAGGATGGTTTAGCACCATGTGCCGGTCCAAAGAGCTTCCTCTGCCTGTTCCCTGCCTAGCAAAATCATCCCACAGTATGGAAATTGAATTTCTTGATTGGTTGTGGCTCCACTCTGGACCCTTCTCTTGTTTTTATTCTTGGCCCAATTTCACTGCCAGCTTTAGCAGCACAACAGCAGCAGCCGCCACTGCCCTGGCTACAGCAGGATCCTCCCTGGAGCGCTGTTTAATTTATCCCCCACATCCCCCGTGCCCAAGGCAGCCCGAGGCGGGAGCACTGCCACTCTGCCCCCTCCAACCGCATTAGCCCCGGGCCGATCTCGTCACCCCTGTCACCCATCGCTGACACTAACTCAACTTGCCTGCACTGTTGTAGGGGGCAGATGGACTGTCGGAGCCCGAGGGCATCTCTCTGAAACGCGTGGCTGTAGTGGAAGATTTCTTTGACATCATCTACTCGATGCATGTGGAAAGCTCATCGGAGCCCGGCAAAGCACCCAAACATGCTGGGCAGAAGAAAACCTACCGAGCGGTGAGAGTCCCTCCTGTGCCCCGGGCAGCGAGGGGGGACTGGAGCAAAAGAGACCGAGGGGCTGTGGGAGTGAGAGTCCTGTGGGGATGGGGATGAGAGGGCAGGTAGAAGCAGAGCCACTGGCAGGAGGCAGAGCTGAAGGAGAGCCCAGAGTGACTGTGCGGGGAGGCGTGAGGAAGGAGGGGTTTAAAGGCAGAGCAGCTGTGCTTGGGGACGGAAACGGGGCTGCAGCAGCGGCAGCAGCACAACAGTACGGCTGCTGGGAGAGGAGAGACCAAGGGAATCATACAAAGACACTGTACACATCTGAGGGGAAAAGAAAGAGAAACCCTCGGTATTAGTGATGAGCAAGGGGATGTTTGCCTGATCCCCTGCACACTCTGAGCCATCTGCCTCCCTGCCTCCCTCGGCCAGAGGGAAATGTCTCATGTGGTCCTTGAAGGGCAGGAACAGCCAGAAAGGGGGACTGGGACATGGATGCAGCCCTCTCCTCCTCCCCAGCAGATGTTCCCCCCAGCCCATCCTGAGTTTCCTCAGTTACAAAATGGAGGCAGGCACTGAGCTAGGTCTCATCAGGTGCTCTGTGGATGCTGAGAACCAGCTCTATCCATCCTGAAACCACTCTAGTTAGGTCAGGAATAATTTAGCTTGAAGTGTGCTTCTCCAGGGAGCTTGCTGTTTCTCCTGACTCTGCACAGCCCTTCAGTGCAAACATTTGGGCTCTCCTTTTACAAGAAGAGCTGTCCAAAACCAAGCTACTCCCTTATTTCCCACAGCCCTAAGGACCAGGTCGCTTAGAGACAGGAGTGGCTCGCTGGCAGCTCATCTCTCTGGTGTATATGTCATCTTAGAGAGGTCTGTGCAGGCTGTTCTGGTCTCTGTGATGATGCCTGAGGTTCTGCAGAGCTCAGTGTGCTGCCAGAGATGGTGAAGGGCTGGAGTCTGTCCTGACTGTCCTGCCTGCCTATGTCCCTGGTCCAGCCGTGCTGTCATGCTGGCAGTGCTGGTGAGACAGCCCAATGCCCTGCAGCCTTCCACACGTGGTGGGAGCCTCCAGGGAGCAGAGCTCTGAACACAGAGCTCATGGCATCGCTCTGTGCCCTGCACACTCGACTCCTGCTCCTGTGGCAGAGCGCAGGGGCACGGGCTGGGGCACACACTGACCCTCCCTGGCTGCGGGCAAGTCACCTCTTTATGGTCTGGAGGGGGCAGCCTCACCAGCATGACCACAATTCAAAAACTTTCTGCTCATTTCCCCGGCAGACCACTCTGACCCTCCCCTAATTCCTTCAATTCAGCTCTCTGGAGGACTAATCTGTGCCCTGCACAGCCCCGGGGGAGCAGGCTGGATCGGTCTGTTTTCCCAGGCCTGCTCACAGCAGTCAGAGAGCTTCATGCTCCACCCCTCATCTCCCTCTTGAGCTGAGATCATCACATTAGCAGTGTGTATCCCCTCCTGACCTGGCAGGACTCTGCTGGCTGGGCTGCCCGGCCTCACTCCTGCCCTCACTCCCCGAAGCGCCTTTGCTGCCCGGGCTGGAAGGAGAAATGGTGCAGAGCACACACTGTGCCTGGCTCCCGTGTACAAAGGGATGCTGCTGGATGGCCAGTTAGGAGGCTGCAGGGTCCTTTGCCTCCTTGTATCAGCTCCCTTTCCCCACCGCTTCTGATTAGAGGCACTGGAGAGTTTGCCCTTGTCCATGACCTCTGGATGGAGGCAATCAGAAAGGGAGTTTGGATGGGAGATAACTCATCAAGGAAGCTGTCTGCTCTGCAGAGCATCAAATCAGCTGAGAAATAACAACTGTATCACTAAAATTAGCTGAACATTTGCAGCAGAGACTGTGGGCTTGGTGGAGCAAAAGAGGCAGGGAGACGGCTGAGCCCGGCGGGCAGCGTGCGGGGACGGCTCCCTGCCTGCGCCACGACACCACGGCTGCCACCAGCAATTTTCAGGCCCCTAATTTCAGCGTTCAGCGGGAGTCCCTCATGCTTGTGCATCGACAAATATCGCACAGAGGCAAAGACTGAGCTGGCATCCACTCGGTCACAACAGAGCTCGCTGGGGCTGCATCTAAATAGGAGGAGAATCCCATGAGGACCAGGCACTGCAGCCTCCATTTGAGCGCTGGGACAAGGTCCCCGCCTGAACTTTCCACCCATCTGGCATTCTGTGCATGTGAAAGCCCGGGCTCTGCTGCCGCGCAGTGGAGATGGATGCGGATCCCTCCCACCGCAGCGGCTGGGGCTGCCTTAGCCACGATCCCGCGAAGCCTCTGCCCCTGCCCCACTGCACTGCTTCGAGAGCACGATTTCAATGCAAGATGGAACATCACCCTTTCCAGTGGAGTAGAAAAATGCTTGGAATTTAGGTAGTTTTTGTATTTAATATGTATTTATATGATTTAGATATTATTTCTTAACGACATAAGGTGGGAGGATGACACCCACCAGCCAGAAGAGAGGGATCAGGACATCCTGGGCTGCCCTCCCAACTCAACCCGTCACCATCCCTCATCCACGAGGTGTCTGGTTGCAGTCCCACTTCCCGTCCTGAGCCCCACTTCAGCCAGACTTGCAGCCCCGAGGACTGGCACAAACAATTGAATTTCTGTCTGCTTTATGACCCCACTTGTAAGTGCTGTGACCTCTGTGGGGGTCACGGCCCCTGGTTTGGGAGCCTTGTGCTAGGACAAGTCACTTAGACCAAACAGGATGGGTGATTAACCGTAGGAACCAGTCTCAAACTAAGAGGTGGGCTCTCCACCTCTTAATGCCTTCCAATTAAGACCAGATGTCTTCCTGGAAGATGTTTTAGGCAAACCACAGGTCACTGGTTTGCAGGAGGACCTGAGTGAAGTTCCCTGAATTGTGCTACACAGGTCAGACTCCATGATTTGATGGTCTTTTATGGCCTTAAAGAAGTCTACATTAAAATTGACTCATTCATTCTCCAAATAACCTAGTCTTGGTCTTTAGAACTACTGTAAAATTGCTGCTGACAGGGATTCATTGGAATAACAGGACTCTGGGATTGCCAGGCACCTTCTCTGGGTGCTTAAGTCTGGATCTAGTGTTTTAACTTCAAGCATCCAAGTTTTAAATATTTACCCTTAGCTTTTCCTCATCTGTAAAATACAAATATCCCACGAACGTTCAAAAGACTTAATTCATTACTGTTTGTAAAAATGTTTTCAATTCCCTAGATAAAATATGTCACAGAAGTGCAAAGTATTATTAACAGTAATTGATTGTCATTGTGGGAAAAAGTGACCTGCCCTTACAAAAGATTAATGGATTCTTCAGGTTACTGGTGTGATGGTAATTAACAATGCAAACAGAGCTGATGAGACCTTAGTTTTGCATTTGATTCTCACACAGTCTGTAGCTTCACTCTTCCCAGACTCCAAGGGGGAATGGGAAGGAGTTTCTGGGAAGGTAGGGCTATGCAGGGATTCCAAAGATCTCTTCAGTTGTGTCTTGGTGCCTCTCTGATACACCAGCTACGCTCCCAAAGTGTTCCCCCATCAACAGCTGCTCTGGAGGGAGGGATTTTGGACTGAAGGGAACAATGTGTAGCTACTAGCCCTTGTTGTTCTCAGTGGGCTGAGCAGGTGAGGTGGGAGGTGATCCCACTCTCCAGTAGCCATTCTCCCTCTCCAAGGATATACAGCTTTCTGTTGTTTCCCCAGATTGCAGAGACCTATGCTTTCCTCCCAAGAGAGGCTGTGACCAGGTTCTTGATGAGTTGCACTGAGTGCCAGAAGAGGATGCATTTCAACTCCAACGGCCTGGAGCCCAAAGGTAAGGGCGAGTGGCTTCTGCCAGCAGAGCTGACACTGCATTTTGTACCAGCGTGGTACCACTGAGACCTGCCAGATACTGCCCCGACCAGGAGATACATATTAACCTGACGGTTTTTTCCTGACCTGGGTCATTTTTCATGCACTGTTACAGCCAAGCTGAAAGAATTGCTTAAACCTGCTTTGTCTGTCACTGTTTTCAGCTTCGAGAGCAGAAGCAGCCTGACTTTCTTTCTGAGCTTCCCCAGTGCCGCCAAAACATGGGTCAAAAATATCACAGATATGGCTGCAATCAGCCCATAATCATGTGTGGGTGGAAACTTCAATGTCTAAAAAAACATCCAAAAGTTTTTCCTTTGAACTGTGAATTTTGTATTGAAAGACAAAGAATATGTCTGAATAGCTGAAGTTTCTGATAAAGAAGCAATTTATACTAATTAATAGATAAGCACACGATCCTGGGTTTGATAATAGCAAGTGTTTTGGCAGTCACAGTTCCATTGTGCCTGTGTACCAACCCAATTAGTGTGGCCCTTGTGGTGGTTTACTTGTTATGGTTCAATGTGCAGCTCCTAGGCCTAAGAGAGGAGCAGTGGGAAAATGATGGGACCAGGTTCTCTTCCAGAGTAGATGGTTAAAGTCAATGTTTGCATATTTTTTTCTGAATGACAAACTTGTGATGAAGTTGTCATGGTTTTAAAGTTTGTTTATTTAAAAGAAATAATTTTGTTGTGTGAAACCAACATCAGTCTGATACTTTTAAAAAAACATAAGCAAATTGCGTAGAGCTGGTCTGTTTCACATCTGGTAAGGCAAACAGGCTCATTTGGCAGCTGTTATCAAGGAGGAAAGCAGAATTTAAGGAACAAAAAGGCCCAACAATAGAAAATTTCTAGTATTAAATATGGCTGCCAACTGTTTACTGCTGGGAGCAGAGCTACGGACATCCCCACAGTCCTGTGTGAATGGATTATGTGCCAGGTATCCAAAGGTAGTGACTGAAATGCTTTGTACTCATTATATTTTTTAGAAACTCTCCCAAATAACCCCATGGGACTTTTATTAGCTGACTCTCCATTACTGCAGCACTTTCCCCTCTGCCAGCCAAGGGCCCGATCCCTTGTTTCCAATTACGTCAAGAGAAGCTCTGGCCTTTGGCCTCGCTGGGAGCAAACCTGACCTTCACACTGATTGCACTGCATCCATCATGGGTGACATTCCGAGTACTGCGGCTGCAGCCGCCAGCTCAGTGGACGGGAAGGACGATGGGATGAATCAGGCCAACAAGGATGTTGCCTATTGGCTTCACCCAAACCAGGACACCTTCCAAAACGCCTGGCTGACCAAGCTTGGGGTCCCGTTTCAGGAGGCAGCTGATGGAAAGGTTTTTTTCCTTCATGGAATCACAGACTGATTTGGGTTGGAAGGAACCTTAAACTCCATCTTATTCCAACACCCTGCCATGGGAGGGACATTAGATCAGGTTGCTAAAAGCCCCATCCAACCTAGTCTTCCTTCAGGGGCTCCCACTCACCCACCATCCTGTATCTCCTATGCCTCTTCCAGCAGCACACACTGATCCCAGTTCAGGGATGCTCAGGGAGCACCAGGTGCTGGGTATCCTGCCCAGAGCTGTCCTAGCTATGGGAACCATGATCAGGCCTGAGATCTGGCTGTCCTGAGCAAATTTATAAGTTAATATCAACTATTGATTATTTTCATAAAGCTTCTCCCCATAGCAGTTCTCTTAGAAATAAGTCAGTCAGGAAAACAAAGGATCCCACATGTAAAAAGTCCTACTTACACACCAGGAGTGAAAGGACAGAAGTGCTTTTCTGCTCTGAATAGCACCTAAATAGTGACTAAGTACATGTGAAAATGCATTGAGCAGATTAGATAAGGTAACTTTTACTGGGGAAGTGTCTGATTTCACTAATGCCTATTCAGGAATTTATCAGGAGCAAATCACTTAAAAAAACACTGGGGTCATAGCAGAATTACTGAGGTGTATGCACATGCATACACACTTACAAGCATATACAGGTAAAGCTTAACTCAGTAAGATGACAGAATCTGAGTCATTCCCATCTCTTCCTACTTCTCTTGTCCATGAAACAAATCTCAGCACATTTAATTTGTGATCACAAAAATCCCTAATTAAACATATCTGACATCAAACCCTGCAGGGCACCCACATCATTCATAAAAGCAAATTGTCTTGCTCATGGGAAACTTTGAACGTCCCTGGACTTCACTGGGATCTCTTTACAGTGTTACTAAATTAGGAGTAATTCCGGTGGAGTTAAACAAATGCAGAATTAGGATCAAAACCATTTTACTTTAAACCATCCTGGCTGTTCTCTCTGTATGTTCAACATGTAGGGCATGTGATAGAGATAACTGTTTGAAAACTGAGCTAAAGGATTCCAGGAGCTTTCTCTTGTGACGTAGGATGTGAGGATTGTTCCCGTGGAGCCCCCCAGGCCTTTTAAAACAAAGATTTTCTTTCTTTTCCAGATAACTTAAAAAAGTAGGAAAAAAAAAAAAGGGTTTGGTTTCTTAGGCTCAAGCCCTTATGTGTTGCAGTGGCATAAATTCACAGTTAATTTGTGGCTGCTAATGGGATTATTCCAAATTTACACCAGGATGGTTTCAGGCAGAATCTTACCACCAAAGATCACTTACCTCCTTCTTCTTCCCCATCTGAAGTTGCTGAGCCGCTCCTGTTCAGCCTCATTCATCTGTTCAGCCTCATTCATCTCTGCAGCGCTGAGCAGTGGAGTGGGGGATGGCAGGAGAGCAACTTATCATCCTCAGAGGTCTGTAACACTCTCCTCATCCACTCCTGTGCTTCAAGAGAGAGTAGCTCTATCTGTGTTACGCTTAGTAAATATTCTCCTAAACTCTTCTTAAGGACTTAGTGAGCTGAGGGAGGTGGTAGAATTTGTTCCTGCAAGAAGGTCCCTTGCACTGGGATTTTCGCATCTTTCAACATCCTTGTACAGCAGAATAATGGGTTATTTTGTGTGTTTAATGTGTAGAGATGTAGAAGTGCTCTTAAGTAGGTTGAAGCATGACAGAGGCTGTTGACATACAGCCATAAGAAAAGATGGAGGAATGAGTTTACAAGGTTCCTAAAAGCTTTGGACCTTCATATTTGGCCAAGTTGATGCCCTCAGTGGCTCTAGCCACCCTTCCCTGCATCCACAGTCAGGAGTGCTTCAGCTACCCAGGGGTGGACTAGATGGACCTGGGAAAAAAGCATTATATTTCCATGGACCCAGGCACTGTCTTAATAGAGAAGATTTGCAAAAACCCATGTGATGGTTAACTCAGTTACAGACAGCTTTGGAGTCAGGTCATTTCTTAATCAGACATGATAGATCTGGTGTTTCCAGAAGTGTGGAGCATCTTCAGGTCTGCTGAGTTTCACCAGGATTTTTCAACACTCAGCATTTCTGAGAAGCAGGCCCATTACAGTTGGGATGATGGGTTTTCTGAGGTGCTGTAAAACATTTTGTGAAGGCTCTTTTTCAAGGGGCTGTGTCAGAGGTGCCTGTGAAACCAGTGACCCCAGAAAATGCAAGCCAGCCAGGGAGATTCCCAACCAGGAATGGAAACCTCCTGCCATCCGTTCACCTTCAGCTCCTAGAAATCCTTCTTCCCCATCCATTGTTGCTTAAGCTCCCTGTCCAGGGGACACCACACCTCCCTTCAGCATGTGCTAGAAGGCTGCATTAATTCTCCACACTTACACCTGCCTGTACTGAGGACAAAGAAATCTTCCTTGTAGCCAGCAGCCAACCCTCCTGGACAAACCTACTGCACAAGCCTGTAAATTCAGTGTTAGAACAGATCATTGTGGCAACCTTCATATCCTATGTGGAGAGCTCACAGGCTCCTCAGTGGTGGTGGCAGAGGTGGCAAATCTTTGAGAATTCAGGGAAATCATAGAGAGTTTGCTTTGTGGGGACTCCTTTGGCCTGGCCAGATAGAGCAATCTGCAGGAGCGTCCGAACCCAGGGCCGTCCCTAAAGCCCAATGTGATGCAGCCAGAGGAATCAACAGGAACAATTTAAATTGTTTGTGTTTTAATGAGGATGTTAAAAATAATCTTCATCATCAGATACTTAATACGTTGCCTTAATGTTAACTCCTACCTGAGGGAATCCCAGCAAAATCGACAAGACTTTGCAATGCTAAAGCAAGCTGCAAATAGATGCCTGTTCGTCACCCTCCACATAAATCCCACGTGCATGGAAGCGCTTCTGAGGCATAGGCAAGACTCAGCTTCTTCCTCTAGTTTGGGGGACAGTGAAAAATTATGCATTATGTGCAGGTGTTTTCCACAGGTGACAGCAATGCTTGTTTTTTGTTTTTTTTTTCCAAGACAACATCTGTTCTGTAATTGTGTTCTTGGTGGGGTCATGTTCTTAGAGGAACCTTCACTCAGTGGGCAGCGGCTTTTGCCAGGGATTTGAAGAGTTCCAAAATACACAAGTGTAAAAGTTATGAGAACATATCACAGGTCCCTCATCTAAGAAAAGTTTTTCCTCTGTTCTTCAGAGAGTGAGCCACCTTCCTCCTTGGTTTCTGGGATCATTGACTACAACATGCCCCTCACCTCCACTTACCTGAAGCAGATGAAGCTGCGTGTGATGAATTCACAGGAGCAGGTGAGCAGCGCACCGGGCACGGGGTGGCATGAGGGGCACAGTGTGGCTCTGCCCACGCCAAAGGGCTGAAGGGAGTGACTAGTGCTGGGGCACATTGTTATTGGGAGGATATTTTTGGGAATGGCTGGTTTGTCCAAGCAGGTCAGGCTCTGACTGAGCACAGCTGATGCATGGAAGTTGAGGGGCAGTGTGTCCCAGATCTCCTGGCTCAGAGGAAGCAAAGCAGGCTGCTTCAGAGTTGTATCAGTGGAGAGAGGCAGAGATGGGGTTGGTACAGTTACTGCTTATAACAATCTGCTTGTACTTTAGACGTATGATTTTTCTCAGAAATTGTCTCAAAAATTAATATGGCAAATAGGAATTTGTTTCTTTACCTCCCCCTGATTGCTTGGGAGCTTTAGCAAAGTCTGAAGCCCAGACCTTGCTTTGATTGCTCTGGTGTTCTCTTGAACTGCTCAGCAACTTGAGGGGGTTCAACCACACCCACCCAGCTCCCATGTCAAAGGTTTTTTGTGCTCTGTTGTTCAATGACAGTGTTAAGCCACTGGATTTTGCTTTGGGGATGTATGGGGCACCCTGCCACAGCATTATACCCAGGCTGTGCAATTTTCTGAAGTTCTGCAGCTGCAGAATTAGCTATGGGAACCTCTGTGCACCATGGAAACAGTCTATAAAAAGAAAAGTATGTTTTACTTGCTCCCCACAATCTGCACTGGAAGCCAGTGCTGGATTTTCTTTCCAGCACACTGAAACCTGAACCTGATCTCACACATTGCTGCCAGTGGCAAAAAGTGACAGGGTTTGCATCTGCCGTGGTGGAAAACATTGCTGGGAGCTTGAGCTGTGAAGCTGTGCCCAATGTGGGCTTTTATCCAGCAGTTTCCTAAAGGGACATGGGTTAGAGCATCACTGCCAGGGTGTAAAGTGCCAGGTGTGGGTTTGCTGGAGAGATTCTGAGCTCCTCCATTGCTTCTGCTGTGAAACCTTCCTGCTGGAGGACAAAATGGCATCTGGTGGGAAGCACTTTTGTGTCTTGGAGCTTTTTCCTTTGTGCTTGTTGGACGCTTGCGTGGGCTTAAGGCTTTGTTTTAGGGTTTGAAAGGCGAAAGGCTGTGATATGTCAGGTTTTGTGCTTGCAATGGGTCAGATAGTAGAACTGTGGGCAGTTTGGGGGGTGGCTGGCCTGGGGACTTGGAGTGGATGGATGTGCCCCTTCATGCCATCTGATGGCTCTGTCAGGACCACTTCTGGATAAATAAGGTCGGGAACTAACATGTTCCAACCACCTCTGGATTGTGCAGAGTGTTGGCTGGGTCTTGGTGCAGCTCCTGGCAGAGCAGCACTGGGATGGCAGACCCTGAAATTCTGTTCTTCAACAAGGTCAGGGACTCGGGCCATGAAGGCTGACTGTGCTTTACAGCATTTGAGGTGGCTGTTTCCAGTTAAGTTTGTTGTATATAGAAGGATGGTCTGAGTGGTTTGACTTGTCACCATTTATACATTGTTCCAAGTTCCTCTTGGCTCTGAAGCTGCTTAAGGGAAGTGTGTTATGAAGCTTCATTAAACTCCTGTACCCAGTTTCTACAGGTAGAAAACTGGCCTTGCAGTTTGATCTTATTCTCAGAATAACAAATCCCGCAGAAGCTGGCAGGCTTGAGTATTGGATCTTGAGTTTTGGAGCTGCCTGCTTAGGGATGCTTGTTTTGAGAGCTTTGGTTGGTAATTTAGAGATTTGAGTTTATACCCTGAATGTTGGTGTAGCAGTTTGCACTGGAACTGTCACTAGATCGATATAACGTGCTGCTAACATGAACACTCCTGAAGCTTGCAAAGATCGGAGTAGAAGCGTGTGTCATGTGGGAACAAAAAGGGACCAGCTGAGGCAACCAGCAGTTGTTGGTTTAGATCATAAATCAAATGGTTTGATGTTATTCCCTGCCTCTAAAGTTCTCCTTCTCCTGCGCTGCTGTCGGTACGTCGCAGCGCAGCTTTCGAAGCTTTTCAAGCTGTAGCAGCCAAGGGAAAAGCCTGTTTGGAAGAAGTAAAATTTGCCATTCAGCGTGTTACTGAAACTGATTCTTGAGAGCAAAATAATAAAAGATCAGTCCTATTGCTCAGACTTCTGAAGTGTTAAAGCTTTCCATTATGATGACAGTCTGAAGAGGATGCAGGTGGTTGAACCTGCTGGGAAAAATCCAGCAGGACTTGGACTTGAGTGCTGTCCGTTCCAGTATGGGACACTCCCCGGCTTCCCCTGGGGAACCACAGAATCATTTAGGTTGAAAAAAATCTCTAAGATCATCAAGTTAAACTGTTCCCCCAGCACTGCCAAGCCCATCACTAAACCCTGTTCCCAAGTGCCACATCTACGTGTCTTAAACTCCTCCAGGGATGGTGAACCCACCACTGCCCTGGGCAGCCTGTGCCAGGGCTGGACAACCCTTTTGGTGAAGAAATTTTTCCTAATATCTGACCTAAATCTCCCCATGTGCAACTTGAGTGAAAACAAGTGCCACTTCCCTGAGGCAGCCGTGGCTGGACCTGGATCTGTTAATGCTGAGGCTCTGTGAAGAAAATGTGTGTAATAATGCCAGTATGAGGGTTAAGTTCCCTCCGTGAGCATTCCCCTCTTATTTTTGTGCCATCCTTTTTTTTCTGGAGGATCCCGGCAGTCTGTGTGGAGCACAGGCTGTGTGACGTGGGCTGTGCAACCCAGGCTGCTGCTCTGCCTTCCCCAGGGTTAGAGTTGCAGGATTTAGAAGTTGTAGCTTTTTGGGGTTCCAGGTGTTTTCCAACTGCAAAAACCCTCTAAAGACAATAGAAAAATTTCTAATTTTTCTACAAATGCAAAACAGGCAGAAAATACAACTTGCTTTTAAAGTTTGCACTACACAAATATCCCGTGTGGTTTTTTTCTACCAACATGTCCTGAATGCTCTCAACTGCTCTCTCTCTGAGTGCTGCTGTGCCACCTCTCACTAACATTTGATGGTGATAATAGAAATAAATTAAGCAACTGACTCGTGTTTCACTTGGCTCTGGCCAAAAGCAATTATTTGTATGCAGCAGCACCAGGAGGGACTCGCTTCACTTGGGGTAACAATGAATGAATTTATGCCAAAGTGGCCTTTTAACTTCATTATTCAGGGGGAAAAAAAATGTGCATGTAAGTGTAATCTATTAGTGCTGCTAAGCACATCGGTATTAGGACACCACTGTCTCCAGAAGGAAGCACAGCCAGAACCTTAGAGAATGCATTTTATCTCTGCTTAGGGACAAAAACCTGTCAGAAGATGAGTTCTTGAGGTTGCTCACAAAATAAAGAGTTCCTGCAGAAGGTATTTCTATATATTTCTTAAAGTCAGGACATCTGTTCTGGCACGCTAGAAAGCAACAGTGATCCATGTTGCTTGTATTGGCTTCACTAGGACATGTAGGAGCTTCTGGTGTAGGAGCCTTCTTTCATCCCCATTTTATAACAGTTCTCATATGTGTGAGAAAAATCAGGCCCCTCACCCTTTCCAGAGTGCTGAATTAGCCCCATTTCAGGGTATCTACCGAGGCATTAAAGCACTTCTGAACTGCTGACCTTCCCAATCTAGCAACAAAAGGAATGAAAAGAAGGTATTTGATATTTATCTATAATGATTCTTCCACCTCATTTCCAAATGCTAAATATTAGCATTTTTAAATGATTGGTTATTCAATTGCAGTCATTTTCCAGACAATCTTTCCTGTGTTACTCAACCTCAGCCTCGGATTTATTTTTCATGCCACACTGTTGGGCAGGATTTCCACTGGTTACTGGAGGAATAGAAAGATTTTGAGAGAACAAATCCCAGCCCTGAAATGCCAGGCTCTCTCTCTGCTCCGGAGCTGTTGCTGTTACCTTGGCAGACACAGTCCAGGGCCGAGTAACCAGGTTTAAATGATACAGAAATGTTTTCAAAGATTGCTTCAGCGGCTGCTGGCAGAAGGTCACGCAATCAGTGAATAGCAGGAAGCTGCTCTTAGATGGGAAATAAGGAGAGCGTTTTTCTTGTTGCTATGGCTTTGCTGCACTGACTTGTAAGTGTTTGAGGGACAGAGCCTTGTCCTGCACCATCACACACTCCATCCATCCAGTAAATTCCCTGTAAGCCTGGAGTGTATGATGATGCGTGGATGTGAAGGGGTTTTCAGAACACAATTTCAAGCAATGTTTTAACCCAGACAGTGGGGTAATCCTGGAAGGGAGGTGCAAGGGCTCAAATCCCACTGATGTACACGGAGTTGGCTTTGTCTGGTGCTGGTGAGGATTGAGCCTCTGCAGGATTTGGGAGCTCACAGAGCCTTGTGACCAGAGGCTGGTTGGCAATGTGAAGTCCTCCTTCCATTCTTCATTCTCCCTGGTCCACCCATTACTGTGCTTGCTCACTTCAGTGTCCCAGAGGCTCTGAGAGCAGCTGAGATGCATCTTCCCCTGGCAGCTCACTTGCTTCCTTCTGCTTTGGAGCCATCTCTGGACAATCCTGGGGGTGCAGAAGGCAGGGAGGGGAGTCTGGAGTTGCAGAGGAGGACACACTGGGTTTTCATTTTCAGTCTGTCCGTTCACTAGTAAGCGTTGCAGACGTCTTATTTCACATAGCCCAGAGACCAGGAGCAAATCTGGCAGAGATGACAGCTGATGGGCGAGGTCTGGGACCTGAATTCAGCTGAGTGTTTCATGAAGGCATCCTGAAGAAAAGCTCTGTGTATTCACAGAGGTGAGGAAGGCAGAAGCATGCAGGCAGTACTTGGAAGGAAGTGGGATGATGTGTTTGCATCACATGAGGATGATAAGGTACTTCCCAGTCCATTAAAGAGGGTGTTAAACATCTCCGGGAATAAATACCTGTAAATCAACTTGACGAGATAGCTCTCATTCAAGAGGCTTTGTCTTGGCTTGGGAAGATCTTTTTTTTCCTGCTGTTGATTTTTAAGACGGTTTGGAACGCTAGAGAAGTTCCCTAAATGCAGTCTTATGCCCAGAAGGGACCACTGGCCGTGGGCACAGGGAGGCACCGAGTTAGGAACAGATTTCATCGCTGTTCGACGGGCTCGGCAGCACAGCCCTCTAGTGGGGACTGAGCTTCTGCCGCCCGGAGCCAGCTTTGCCTGGGAAACTTTAGTTCTGCCCTAAAGGACAGAGTTAGTCCAGGCAAAGCCAGGTCCAGCTGTCACACCAGTGTTCTCTGCTGGCAGAGATGGTTTAACACAACTTTCATCCTTGGCCTAACGGCTCACGAGATGCTGGAGGTCAGATGACCAACCCATTTAGCCTGGGTTCAGACTGGTGTGAATGGGTCGCTTTCAGTGAAGGGCAACTCATTTTTCTTGCTGGGATTAACTCTGATGTTCCCAGCTAGTAAAAACCTAGGAGCTTTTATTTCCCAGTGCGTGGATCTGTCAATACTTTTCCCACTGTTCCAGGTGAGCTCTGTGTTTGTTCAGTGTGACGTGCACTGTGAGCAAACAGTGTGAGACCGACTGGGATCAGTCCTGCCACTACAGCTCTTGTCTTCAAATGACATGTGATGCCAAGGCTCTGACTCCTTGGGCTTTTGGGGCTAATCACATTATTTTCTGTAAGAAAGTAGGTGACATTGCCCGATTCCAGTGGTGCTGGGCACAGGTCACCCACCTGACCTGATCGAGTGTATTTAGTTGCTGCATGCAATGGCTCCCATCCGTTCTCCTCAGTGGTAGCTGCGCACTGATGGGGAGAAGCTGGTCTCTTCCTCACTCTCTCTTTACTTCCCTGTGATGTTGTGCAGTTCAACTAAGGTCTTGGAGAAGTGGCTGGAGGATGTTTAGAGGATTCCCTGGTTCGTGGTGGGTCTCTGGTTGTCATGCTGGCAGCAAGGCTCCACAGTGCCAGGGCTGATCCACCCATGGGGAACTGGGACTGATCACCCTCCGCCATGCACACCTATCCTGGTGCCTGTTACCTGGTCTGAGAGGCCTGCTAGAGCTAAGCTGCTTGAGTCTGTGTCTGGGAACACTGAATAAGTAGGCACAGAACCCACACTATGTGTCTTTAATTCTTCATTTCTTCCCAGTACATTCCCTGTTTGGTAAGTAGAGCTGCTGCCCATTCCCTGTGTCTTAATGAGCATCAAAGGCAGGGGTTCCCAGCAGAACTGGAAACAAGATTTTGCTTCAGGGCCTGTAAAGTGGGGCTGGGAAACATACCCAGAGGAAAAAGTAAAGATGTCAAGCTCAGGATGATGAAAACACTACTCCAACATCCATGGAATAATCTCATAGACCCAGTTAGATCTATCCTGTACCTGTGGAAAGCTGTGCATAGTGGGCTGTTCTGTGTCATCTCCAAGCTCAGGTGCTGACGTGCTGTATGTTGACTTTGATCAAGTCACACAAATGGCTGTTTCTTAATTGCCTTCTCCCTTTAGAAAGGGAATAATACCTTAGAGAGACTTCTGAGGTCTCACTCACTAATAAAGCTCTTCAAGAGCTTGGATGGCAACTACTTCGAGAGTGCAAACTGTTATTAATGATTTCCGTTATTACAGAAGATGAAGCTGTGTGGTTCAGCTTTTTAACCTTGAATTGTGTGCTTGCTTTTGTGTCTGCTCCTGTTAAACCTGCGTGGGCAGGTTTGTGCCTTGCCTGCTTGCACAGACCCCTCAGACCCGCATCAGGAGCTGGGTGTGCGCAGAAGGTGCGGGTGTATCACTGAGGAGTCAGTGTTACTCACGGAAGTGGGTTCTGAATCATGTGGTATGGCTTGAGAATGGCCAAAACTGAGTTTAGTGGTGGTTCTGTTTGTGTTGACTCTGTTCTGATTTGGGGGGCCAAGAGATAAGCTGTTAAGGTTGTCCTCACTGTATAGAGCGATGCAGACATTGCGGCTGCAGCTGTGCATTTGGGCTGTGGAAAGGATTGCTAGGGGGTATTTGCCCACCACAGACTCATCTCTTCAAACACCCCTTCCCTGCCCTCCAGAGAAGAATATCTTGTCCACAGAAACAACTACTTTCCTGCTCCTTTTTTTGGCAGGGACTGGTGTACCCTGTGAAGTACAGAGCTGTATTTCCTTTCCCTCTCTTGTCTGGGCTCCTGAGTAAAAAAAAACCCTTTTATTTATGTACTTGCCAGATGCTAACTACTGCTGCTTCCAAGGAAGCAGCAACCAGGATGAAGTGGGAATACAGCCCTCAGCCCACAACAAATCTGGTCTATAGTAAAAGTTTCCCAAATGTTTACTCTCCTTTTTTTTCCCTGGCTGTTTTGTATGGCATATAAATTCAAATACAGTGTGGACAAAGGCTGTGTCTCCCCCTCATGCCACGCTCTGGGCTCTCATTTGGTCCTTCCTGACCCCTTTCCTTACTGGCCTTGCCTCAGAGAGATTTGCATTTTACTGCTTATTCCTCAGCAGGGTTTGACGGTCACGGAGGACCCAGTGCAAGAGGTCCCATTTGTTATTTAACCTACTTTTCAGAGGCACAAGAACATCAAGTGACTCGCACAAGGTCGCCCATGAGTCAGTGACTCCTCTGGCGTGATGGCCAGACCCTGCAGTCCCTGCTCCCACCACTAGATCCCTGTGTCCACACTCCACAGCACCACAACCATTCAATTAAGCTCCTGCAGCGCCTTAAATGTCGTTTATTCCTGGGTTTGACAGCAGCCCTGGTATTCTTGCAGAGCCTTGCCTTAGGAAATGACAGCAGATGAGGTCAGGGCATCGTTAGTGATGCCCTTGGAAGCATCACTGCCTGGTGCTCAGGCAGGCTGCGAGGTGTGGGTGCTGTCACAGCCAGGACATCACTGTTCCCAGGACCTGTGGTTCAGCTCTGGTGGCATTTGGTGGGACCTTGGCTGGACCAGCACAGTCTGACAGGGAGCCCCACGATCCCTGCATGGGAAGATCTGTGTCCATGTGAAGGGCTAGTGAACACATTGTGAGGAGAGAGGAAAGGAAGTGACTTATAAATAATATAGTGGATGTATATTATACATATAATACAATAATAGCAGCACTGGTTTATTATGGTGTGCGTTTTTTTAACATGTAATCTCGTAAGGCACTTACCCCTGTTCCTGACAACGCGGTAAATTATTATTACCAATTCTATATCTAATTGCCAGTTATTTCCCCCTAGACAATTTGAATTCGAAAAATGCCCACTAGAATGGTGCTTGGCGTGCTGTTTCCCAGAGCTTCCCTGGCTGTTTCTGGAGGCAGCCCCTCTTCCGCTGGTGAGCCCCACTTCTGCCAGCCTCGTGACCCCATGCACTGGCACAAACAATTGCATTTCTGTCGGGCTCATGACCCCACTTGTAACAGCGGTGACCCCCCTTGGGGTCAGGACCCCTCCCCTGCGCAGGGAAAAGCTCCTGCCCAGCAGCTCTTGCTGAACGGCTCTTCCTCCTTCACTCCCTGTGTGGACGTGGCTGTTCCACACTAAGTTTGCCGATGTGAAATTTAGGTTAATCCATTTCCAAAGTGGATTAAGCTAACCCACACAAAGGCACTTAGTATAAAATAAGAGTGTCCACATGGTGAGGCAGCACGGAATAGTGACTGTGCTTCAAACTCGCATCCTGGCCGGTTTGTGTCCCCTGTGAGCTCTCCGAACAGAGGGGCAGGCGCTTCGGTACCGTGGGATGTGCTCTCCCAAATGGCTTTAAGCCGGTCTAGCTCGAAGCCAAAGGAAGTGCAAGGAGTAAACAAAGCCCAGCAATGGGAAGGGGTTAAAGCCCGCTCCGCTGAGGTCCTCGGCAAGGCTCCTGTTCACCTTAAATGGTCAGGATTTTATTTTAGCTTCAGGGAGGAGCAGCAGCCATGGAGCTGGAAGGGAAGGCTGAGCAGGCCCTGCAGCTGGGGGCTCACAGCCCGCTGCCCTCCCAGCCATCCGCTTCCTGCGGAAGGCCCCCAGGGCTCCGCTCCTGTCCTTCAGCCTCTCACTCCATGCATCAGCCTGGAGGAGATGCAAATGCACTGCTGAGTGATGCCCATTTTCACCTCTGGCCCTGGATCTTCCTAAGCCCCCCTTCTTGCCTTCATGCTTCCCTGGCAGTGAGGTGGTTAATGCTGGAATAGATAACATCATAATTGGACATCTGCACTAACAAGCCATAAACCCCAAACCTGGCAGTTCCCATCCTGGCTCTGGCACCATTTCTGGCACCGGCCTACTGCAGGCTCCCCGTGGAACCTTTACACTTGGTTTATTTCATAAAAATTTCCTTTTAACCGTTAAATAGTGAAACATGAGGTGGTCTGAGAAGGGGGATGCTGCGATGCTGGTGACCATCACTGCAATGGGGATCACCATCCCCATGATGGTGATCCCAGACTGGGACAGAGCCTGCTGACCCACTGCCCTCGGGGCGCAGCCTGGGAGTGGGTACCAGCCTGGGGGATGCCGGGACCCCCCATGCTGCACGCCCAGAACCCAGGGCGCAGCATCCCCATCCTCCCGAGGACCTGGCAGCCAGTGCTTTGCACAGGGCTGCGATGGGCAAGCCGCTGGTTTCCCTACAGCCAGCTCCAGCGTTCGGGGGCTGCGGTGGTGGGCGATGGTGCTGCCGGCAGCGCGGGGTCCCTTCTCCCGCGGAACGAGGGCGAGTCGTCGGGAACAAAAGGATTCGGCGGCGGCGGCAGCGCGGGGAAGGGGCTGCGGGGACCCACCGCGCCCGGGGCTGGCTGCAGGGGCCCGGCACTGTCCCCCACGCACGGGCAGCCCCCGGGACGGAGCTCCCGGTGCTGTGCCGAGCCGGGCGCGCTGCGGGTCCCCGTGGGGGCCGTGCCGGGCGGAGGGTCCCCGGATGGGCCGCAGCCCCCCCCGGATGGGCTGCAGCCCCCCC
>VWZF01001637.1:72229-118632 GCA_013396755.1 Sclerurus mexicanus | reverse complement strand
CGCGTCCTTCCCCGCGCCCGGCGCGGCTCCCCCGCGCCCGGAAGAGCACAAAAGCGCCGGAGAAAGTGGGAGGAGGCGGCGGCGGCAGCGCTCCGTCCCCGGCTGTCCCCGGGCACCGGCCCCGCGCCGCCATCACCGGCCCCGGCCCCGGGCGGGGATTGTGCTGGAAATAGCCGCCTCCCTGGAGGTAAAGCCCTACTTACGTGTCAATGCTCGCGGCACGCTGAGCCCCGCACACGCGCGGGCAGGGCTCCGCCGCGGGTGTCTGTGTTTACCTGCGGGCGGCGCGGGGGTGATGGGGACGCTCGCCCGGCTCCCCGCATCTCGCTGCTGCGGGGGGCACGCCGCGTCCCACCGGGCAGACCGGTCCCGGGGCGGACACGGGGACCCCGCTCGGCCCGGCCCCCCCAGCCCTGCCCCGACAGCCGCTTCCCGGTGCGGGGGGAAGAGCGAAGTGCCCTTTCGCACCGCGCGGTATCGGCAGCGTCCCCGCCTCGCGTGGAAAAGCAAGCGCCTGGGAGCGGGTCCAGGTGCCGCGGAGGAAGGTGCGGGGCTCCAGGGTGGCGGAGGGCAGCCGCGCAGCCCGGGCCCCCTGCCCCGCGTTCAGCACCTCCCCGCTGAACAGCAGGAGCGGGGCAGCGGCTCCCTGCTCCGGGGGGGGGCAATGCTCGGGGGGGCTCCCAGAAGAAGGGCTCGTAGAGAAGGGGGAGGGGGAGGAAGGGATGAGCCTCCCTTCCTCTTCCATTTGCCGTTTGCCTTTTAAATTAACTCTTCTGCCCGTTTTCGGGAACTAACGAGTACTCGTGTTTTGCCGGGTCCCGTAGGAATCAGCAGAAATCTCAGGAAATAAGGACGTAAGTGACCTGACAAAGAGCGCCAGGGATGTTCTCTTTAGTGTGGGAATTGCACACACGAGTAGGCAGCGCAGTCACAGCTCACCGCCGCCACAGCCCACGTACACCCGTGTGCTGTGAGGCTTCTCGGGTCTTTGAAGCAGTGACCACCACAGTATCCGTGGCTGCAGTATCAATCTTTGACCTGGAGTGTTTTATCTTCTATTAGTAAGCCTTTCTCTGCGCTGAACTGGTTAAGTTAGGGTCAAATCTGGTTCAATACCTTCTTGGCATGCTCAGAGGGGTGGGTTTAAACAGTGGCTGAGACGAAGATGAGGCTGCCTTCCTCAGAGAGCTCGTCCCCACGCGCCGCTGCCGTGGGTCACAGCATGAGGTGCTCTGCCCTGGCCGGGTTTGGCAGGTCTGGGGGCTGCCTGTGCTGGGCAGGTTGTGCATGGCACCGGCATGGCAGTGGAGCAGCTCTGGGGGCTGGCAGTCATGCGTTGCCTTTTGTTGACTCTAAAAACACGGCTGGTTCTGGTGGGAAGCTGAGCGTGGCTGTGTGCTGAGGAGGTTGCACAGCACACAGCCTCAGTTCCTGCTCCATGGAAGGAAATCCCATCAGGATAGTAGGCTGTGGCGTGAAAGGACACATTTTAAAATAAAAGGACTCAAAGAGAGAAAATAAACTGTCCTGAGACTCGGAGTTTGGAATATTAAACGTGAGGCACAGCATGTAAATGATGGGAGAGGGAGACTTGCAAGGCAGTCCCCGAGAAACTGAGCCTGGCTGTAAAATAAGCAGGTTACCGATAGTCTTGCATATATTTACGAGGTTATAAGAGTAGCTTCCCCCCCTGCCCTGCTCCAGCCTGCACTATGGGAGGTTGTTCTCCAGGAAGGGGAGTGCTGGTGAAGAAACATTGTCTAGCAATTACAGCCTTGCAGTTCGGGTGGCTTGATTGGGTTCCTGGATCTGCCAGCAACACGCTGTGTTCTTGGACCAGCCGGGCTGTCAGTACTCGGGGTTTCCAGCTCTATAATAGGAAGAATAGTTTCCTAACTCAGAGCAGAGTTGGGAGGCTCAGCGGACGCGTGCAGGCGCGGTGCTTGAAGATCGTGAATGGAAAGTGGGACAGAAATGTGGAGTGTGAGCCCTACACATGTGAGTGTCTGCCTCTGCTGGGTAGAAAATATTGGCTGCAAGTTTCTGCAGAGCAGCTGTGAATGTTGGACTGTAGATAAGGAGAGGAGCGAGGATTTTGTTTTCCAAATTCTGCGTGGTGCCGGCAGCCCTGCTCCGATGTTTGGGTGTGCCCTGTGAGTGCAGCAGCAGGATCTGACTTCCCCTTGCAGAGAGGAGCTGCACGCACACTGCCTGACCCTTGATCGCTCAGTCCCTTGAACATTGGAAACAAAGCGATGGGACTTTACTGCGGGGTGAGGAGATCTCTCTGGAGAGCTGGGAAAGGCAGGAAGGAGGAGGGCGGCAGCAGCAGTGCTGGATTTCTGGGGTTTGGCTCTGGGCTGGCTGCTTGGGGCGCCACTGGCACTTCCATCTGTGCCATGAGTGGTGTGTAACTGGGAAAAAGGCGGCAGGTCCTGAGACAGGCACTGGTAATGGATTGCATTCTGTTTTCTAATGAAAGTTTCATTTGAAGTTTGTTTACAGGAAAGAAGAAATTAGCAGAGAGAATTCTCCTGAGAACCCAGAGAGGAAAAAGAATGAGCTGCCTGACTTGCAAGCCAAAAGAGGGTGGAAGGGTAGATTAGATTTACCGTATTGCTCCGAGTCGTGGCTGTTGCTACTGTTGAGAAGCGTTTCCTTGTTTGACTGGATGGAGAGCCCGCTTTGAGGCTCAGCCTTCAGCCAGGTTACTGGCATCCAGGGACATTCAGAGTTCCCACGCAGCCAGAAATTTTGATCCTGCTCTGGTGTCCTGTGCTTTGAGGCTGGATGTGTGCTATGCTGTGCTGTTGTCCCCACGCTCCAGCCCACTGACACAGGGCTGCTCCTGGGCTGTGGCTGGGCAGCCAGAGCTCTGGGTGCTGCTGCCAGGGCCTCCCTCCCTGGGATTGTCCCTGGTATGAGGAGGCAGTGCCAGCAGTTGGCAGGCAGCGCTAGGAGGTCACAATGCTCAGCCTTTGGTCTCTGAGGGCTGTCTCAAGGAGGGAGCTTGCTGGTGGCCTCTGATGTCCCAACAAGCAGCAAGGGATACAGCAGAGGGGCAGCAGAGGATGGCAGATCTGGAGTGACAGGGGGTGGACACAGCCATGCTCAAGGTTGAGGTCTTTCTCCTTCTTAGGAAAGAGGCACAAAGGTGTGATCCTGGGGCACCAAAGTGTGGGCAGAGCCAGGAGGCTGACCCAAGGCAGCAGGCAGTGATGCTCTCTCAGAAGTTCCGGCTGCTGGCTTTGGCCATTTCCTGCTTCTGTGAAGGGTTCGCCTGCTGCCACCTGCACGGTTGGCTTTACATTCCCTTGGGATGGGCTGTACTGTGGGAGCTGTGTGATGCCGGGAAGTTTGTCCTATTGGCGTTTTGGCCAGGGATATTAGTGCTGGAAAGCAGAAAGCTCTAGCTGGAAAGCTGGGGATGACTTTCTGTTGGTGGCTGGATCCTGGACTGGTGAATGTGTGACAGCCTTGTTTAACTTGAGTCATTTATAGCTTATCAGTTTCTGGTTTGATAGCCAGAGTATTTCTAATAATAGGCAAATGTTATTGTGTCTCGAGAGAATTGTACACATTTATAAAGCACTTTACATAGCATGTGCATGGGATGCATCCTTCGTGTCACTGCTTTTCCCCCATGTGTGAGTGCCTGGAGAGTGTGATGCCTCCCAGGCTGTGGTTTGAGTGCCGAGGCTGGGTGTCCTCTGCCTCTGAGCCTGAACCACCCGAAAACATCCAGGCTCACTCCCAGGGCTCCTCCTCCTCACTGGACAGGTGAGAGGCTGTGGGCAGCAAGGACCTTGGCATTTGCATTTGTCTCTTAAGCCTGACAGTAATCTTGAGTAAGCCTTGTGAAGAAGGCCAGATATTAGGGTGGCTGCCTCCCTGCAAATGCTTACAATAAGGAGACTATTTATAGTTTGCAACAGGGAGACCTTTCCAGTTCTGTTCCTGTACGTACAAGATGGAGTTTCTGGAGAGGTAGGATTGCTTTGTGGCTGGTGTGGCAGCGGAGCTGTGCTGAGCTAGGGATGCTGTGCCTGTCCTTGCCTCCTGCCCTCCTGCTGGGCTTCACCTGGGCACAGGAGGCTGCATAGGGGCACTGGGGTGAGGGTGTCCCCATGTTGGGCATGCTTGGGGCTGCTGAGCTCTGTCCATCCTTCCATCAGTCTGTCCCTTGGTGCGTGCAGGGTTTCACAAGCTGTAAATTCCAGGAAACTCCCCGGGAGGCACATGGAGGGAGCGGGCTGGGGGCGGCGCGAGCCCTGAGCCAGCAGATGTGTCTGCAGGGACAAGAAGCTGTGAGGAAAAGCACAAACCTGTCTTTAAAGACATTTGTTTGTTCACAATAAAAACTCTCAGCCAGCGGCGGCCAGACAGGGCTGTTTTTATGAGGCACAGGCCTAGGTTGGAGGGTGCTGCCAATTGCTGCTTACACGGAAAGGGAGCGGGGATTGTATTTTATCTCAGGACCAGGGGGAGGGAAAAAAAAATAAGAGCAGAGAGTTTACAAGCCTTTGAAATGTTTCAGTCAAAGGAAAGTGGAGTTGAAAGCTGTTCTGGAAACATTTTTGGTGTTCCCCTGCATCCCAGGGCTCTGGATGTGGTCTGTGCCCCTGGGTTTGGGAGGGGAGCAGGGAGAGGAAGGCAGATAAAGGGATCACCAGCAGGACTGTGTCCATACGGGAAAATGTATCTGCTTCCTCCCAAGCTGCGCGTTGGGAGAGTTCAGCTCGGGGAGGTCCCGCAGCCCCTCCTCTCATTCAGGATCTCAGTGCTGCCTTTATGATGATGGTTTTGAAATCCTGTGGCTGACCTTTCCGGCGCTGGAAGCGATCCAAGGGCTGTGTCTTGAAGTACTGTAAAGGTTAGTGAGAAGGGAGAAAGGGAGAGAGAAAATGTCCTTTCAGCTGCAGGAGTGGGAGAGAGGAATGTCATCTATGCCATCGCTGGGGAGCAGACGGCTGGCTAGGGTCCCCAGCTCTGAGCTGGGGTGTCCTTGCCTCATCAGAGACTTCACTTCCCCAGCCCCCTCCCAAGGTGTGTGCTGTCATTTTTGATCAGGGTACAGAGGCAATATCCCTCCAGAGAGGGCTGGAGGAGCAGCCCCTTGGGGCTGAGCTCCAGGAACCTTCTCTGCAGCATCAGGCAGTGCAAGTCTATGGGGATCCATACCTGTGTCCAGATCTGCCACAGCAGCCACTCCTGCTGCTGCCAGTCCCCTGGTGATTCCTCTTGCAGCAGATGATTTGATCTCAAAAAAGTCTGAGTTGTTTTATGGAGCCGTATCTCACCCGTCCTCAGCTCCCTCAAGCCACTGCCTCACCAGGAGCACGCTGGGGTGGATGGAGATTAAAGGGTAAACTCCAGGGCTCAGCCATCCGCTCCTACAGGATGTGAGCTCTTTCTAATTGTCCTCAATTAGAGACAGTGCCATTGCTCAGGCAAGTCTTCAGGCAGGAAGCAGAGCCCTGGTCCCTGCTGGGGCAGCCACCTCGCCCTGTGCAGGGAAGGGCTGCTCAGGGAAAGGCTGCTCACCGTGGCCTTGGGGCCAGCAAGTCTTCTCAGGGGACAAGAGCTGCCCAACAAATTGTTTTTCGGAAGGAGTGTGGTGAGGAGATGTTAAAACCAGAGAAAGGAGGAAAGGAAATAGCTCAATGAGTTAACCCTTTCCTGCTTGTCCCCAGGATGAGACCTCGGTGAGCAGTGAGGACTTTGATATGAACGACTCCACATGGATCTCAGCTGACCAGCACCTGAACTCCAGCCTGAGCCCCAGCCAGGACGAGAGCATGCGCAGCCCGCAGAACCTGCACGGCCACGAGGACGGTGAGTGCCCCGGCGGGCGGGAAGCGCTCTGCGCCTCTGCCACACGATGTTTTTGTGACTTATTAAACATTAACCAGTCCTTTCTGATCAGGTGTCCCACCTGTGGGATGGATTTCATATCAGCTCAGCCTTCGAAGCAGCTCCCAGTCCTTCCCATTTAACCTCAGGGTTCCTGCTCAGCCAGGGCTCTGTCCAGCTCAGAGTTGATGGTCCTTGTGCTGGACCTGTCTCCCAGCTCCTGCAGAAAGAGGTCACCAAATCCCCTCCTAAGGTATCAGGTTTTAGTTCCCCAAGTCCTCTCCCCAGTTGATGAGGAGAGCCCTTTTAGTTCTGAATGCACAGAGGATGCCAAGGCTTCACAGCATAGGCCACAATTTTTTGTGCTTGGAAAGCTGCACCTTCAACAGGTCTTGGATGCCCCGGGCAAGAAATTGTGAATAATCTGCAACACGTGACAGCAGTGGTGTGCAGGGTGATTGTGGGTGTCTCCTCCCTCAGGGCAGGCGGTTGGAAGGGCTGAACTCAGCACACATGGGCCGGGTGGGAGGAAGAGTTTGGTGAAGAGAGCTGGTATGTTGCGTCTGTGAAACATGCAAGTTTAAAATAAAAGAGCAAGTAAACAAGTGGTAGAAGTATGAGTTCAGGTCAGAGTTCATCTCTGTGATGCTTGGGAGGACTCGGTGGTTGGACTGTTACCGGCTTTTGCTCAAGAGGTTGAATCCCTCATTGTCCCCAGCCTGGCTGCTGCTGGGAGAGCAGGAAGGGAGCGGAGGAATTGAGGGACAACCCGGGCTGGGTCAGTGCTACTTTAAGAAAGGGGACTGGAAAACCACCCCAGAGGAAAGAAAGGGCTTTTGTGTTGGCACATCTCCATGGGGAGGCTTTTAGCTGGTTGTGTGGCCAGTGGCAGGGACAGCAGGGATGGTAGTGACAGCAGGGACACTGCTCTCTTCAGTCCAGTGCATTGTGGCACTTCAGTTTTCATTACAAATCTGCAGTTTTGGGAAACTGCTGGTTTTCCCTAAGCAGCCCCAGCCCTGGAGGCAGGCAGCCTTGGTAAGGATGTGAAACCTGCCTGCGTGGCACCATGTCCCAGCAGCGAGATGAGCAGGGGCACTTCTGCTTGTCCAGGGCCTCCAGTGGGGCTGTGCCATGGCAGGAGGAAGGGTCTTTTGGTGGTGACACAGCTGCTCCCATCAGAAGCTTTTGTCTTTTTGGGATCAGCCTGCACCCTCCACCCCAACAAGCCCAGCCTCTCATTCCTGCAGCTTAGCTGGGTGTCTCCGTACCCCCTGAACTTTGCCATTCTCCCTTCAGGACATTTCAGGCTTGTGACTTATCCCTCACAGCTGAATTCCCAAGTCTCATTTACACTCTAGTATGACACAGTTTTGATCCCTTTGCTGAACACTATAATTCAACAGGACAGTAATTTAATAAGGGACTCACGTATTTAGGCAAATCAAGATGTTCTAGCTAAAGCTAAATCCTTCCTGTCTCTCTGCTCTCTTAGGAATTGCTTCCAATTTTTCATGCCCTGTGGTTTTCCTTCAGAAGCAGGTGTCCTCTTTGGGGCCCTTCTTGGCTTCTCTTATTTCTTTTGTGAGATTCAATGATCAGCAGTAAAGCACTAGTCCCTTTCTGTGAGGAATGCAAGTATCCCAGGCTGTGCCCAGCATCAGCAGACTGAACCAGGTAGACTTTGGTGGATCAGAAGTGATGGAGTTGAAAAGTAAGCAAGACAAGGCCAGGGTTATGAACAAGACCAATCCAGAAAAAGCCAGAGACTGAGATTTTCATCAGGCTGCCATACTTCAGGGGCATTTTATGGACTGAGAGGAAGTTTTGTACCTGTGGGTCCATGGTCTGTGTTGGAGCATTAAATACAGACTAATGCCAGCTCGTGTCAGTTTGTCTGCCAAACAAATGCTCCCACTCAGAACATGTATGAGACTGGGAAGGGAAGATGGACAGTGGAGCTGGAGCAACCCAGGAGGGCAGTGGGCAGTTAGAGGAGAGGAGCACGGAGCTGGCAAGGAGCTTTTTGTGAGAGGAAGAGCAAATTACTGGTGTGGGGAAGGGAATGTGGATGAATCAAATTGTCAACCACTCTTAAGTTTCCTCTTCTCTTGACCTATGAAAGCTCTTTTTTTTTTGAAAACTGGTGTGTTTTCTCAGTTCACATGAGCTTGGTAAGGCTGTGCAAAAAATGTGAGTAACCAGCCCACAGGAGCTGTGCTCTCCTTCAAGCCCAACTGGCCAAGGTGCCTGTGCAGTGTGCTCACATTGGGGCAGCCCAGGTACTCCCAAACTGGAAGTTTCTCCACATCTCCTGTGCTCAGCTGTCCACTCTGCCCTGCAGCAGTGCCAGCCGGTGCCGCAGTGAGCCCCTGCAGCCAGGTTGGGCTCAACTCTGGGTGTCTTGGTGCTGCAGGGGGATCTGGTTGCACACCATGTCCTTCAGTTGGAAGCTTGTTCAGGACTGGGTACTCTCCTCCTTCAGGAAAACCTTCTGAGTTACTAAATTGCTCCTGCCTGCTGCTGTCTGATGGGTGAGATGCTTGGAGTGTGTCTTCTGTGAAAGGCTTCCTAAAGTATAAAGTTTTAATGAAGAGTTGCCTGGTAGGAGAGCAGTATCATCTGACACTGGTGAAAAAGTCTTGTTTAAAAGGACCTGAGCACAAGTTCCAGGTCCTTCTGAGGCCTGGGAGTAGCAAGTACTCTCCTATGGCATAGAGCAGAATGGTAGGAAGTCCGGAGAGGTGGGAGAGCAGGGAATTTTTGTCCCATGCCTTTATACACAGGTACCTGCTAAATCTTCAGAGACCTAAAAACCAGCTGGGACAAAAACCAACACCTTCCTTGCTCTTGGTGCCCAGAAGCCTTGGCCCAGTACAACCATGCTGCAACCACTGTCAGCCCTGAAACTACAGGGAGAGCAAACTACAACTGAAGGTTTTGGGGGGCCAGAGACAGAGCAGGCACTGTGAGGAGGGCCTCAACAGCAGAGCTGGTGTTCCCGTGGGGCCGGTGGGCACATGGTGGGACGTGGGACACACGGGTCAGCTCCAAGCAGTGACGCTGACGCGTGCACACTCGCTCCTTCCATTTTCCTTTGTTACTCATCCTGCGGGCCCCAGCACGGAAAACGTGAAGCTCCCAGCAACATCCCTTCCCAGTCGGATGTTGCTCACAGTGTACGTGCCCACAGGAAGCCAGCAGCTGCCCAAAGCGACAGCAAGATCAACACAAACTCTGCTGTTGGAGCGGAGCTATTGTGCCGGACATCCTGGAGGGACACATCTGTGGGAGCAAAGGGACCCCGAGCACTGTGCTGTCCCACTGTCTGTACCCGTCACTATCCCCACTCCCAGTGCTTAGCCCTGTCTTGCTGCAGCAGTTTGAGCTGAACTCTGTCCATCTTCACAGTCTGTCTGCTTCCACACGTGAGTGCTGCACTGCAAACCTCCCAGTTTGGTTTGGTGCCTGGGCTGAGTGGGGTATCACACCAGAGAGGTGCCAGGGTATCCCACAGAGCTGCTGTGACTTGCTGGCCAGTGCAGTACCCTTGAAAGTAAAACAGACCCCAAATCTCAGTGTGTGACATGGCAAAGTGCTTGAACTCATAGCAGATCCTCTGTCTGTCCCACTAAGAGGATGCATCTTGCTTCGTCCCTGACTGTATATCCTGCTCCATTGCCCAGGAGCAGTGCTCAGCCCATGGACAGGGCTTACTGCTTCCCAGCCCATCCTGGCCCATCCTTCTGAAAAGCAGGGAAAGCTCCTGGGTATAAGATGTTCCTTCCCTGTATGGGGGACATGGGATTACTTCCTGGCACCATGCTGGACAGATGCCCTTCGGCTGAGATCCCCATGTGCAGTCCTCACTTGACTGGCAGCGTCCCCACTGGGCCCATTCTGCCCGGAGCAGCAGTGGCTAATCCAGACCTTGGAGAAAGGACTTTCTTAACCTACTTAACTGTGAAGGCACATGCTTCTCGGAGGCATCCCTTGAGGCAGCTGGTTGGGAAGGCATCTGGATGTTGGGGACATCCCTCAGGAGTGCTCCAGGGAGGGACCTCAAGGACATGCAGGCAAGTACAATTTCAGGACACTGTCTCAGGGACAGGTAGGGCATGTCTCTCCTCTGGACACCCTGCCCTGGAGTGGCAGGGACAACATTGTGCCATCCCCAGCACTGCAATCTCTCTCCTGGTATGGCATATGTCCTGCAGCTCCAGGTCACACTGCTGTTATTTGATGAGATGCCCACAATTAGCTGCATTTCACGTTTCCCTGAGCTGCTGGCCTAGCAGAGCACTTTCCAAGGAGGAACAGCCACTTGCCAAGTGCTGACCAAAAGCCAGGCTCCATCCCCGGGGCAGCCGTGATGTCCCGCTCCACAGCTGCACCTCTGACAGCTGGCACCCGACTGTGGGGCCATGGCATCCACCTCGCCGTGCCCCAGCAGGGTCACTCACCGCAGCAGTGTTGGGTGTCATGCAGCTCCCAGTTCCCTTCCACCACTGGGGCTTTCCTCAGCCAGCTCATCCCTGCTCCAGGTGAACACAAATACCCTTTGCCAACCACAGGGGAAGCACAGTAGATCATGGACAGCTATCTAATGGCTGGCCAGTGCAGGAGATGGCCTGTGAGGCCCGAGATACTTGTTTAGCCCAGACTGCAAAATCCTCACTGTTTCCAGGACTTCTTACACCGCAGTTGGATTTCATCCCCCCAGAGTCCAAGCTCAGAGCCTAAACAAGGCTAAGATGAGCAGCCAGGCTTTGGTACAGCTGAATATGACCTTGTCTTATTTTCCTTCAGGATATATTTCCTCTTCCCCAAGGTGTCCCCATGCTATGCTGTCCCTGCAGCAGCAGTCAGCAAACATGTCTCTGCCTTGCCTGAGTGGTCTGGGCTGGTGAGTCCATTCCCATCACCTCTTCCAGAGGTACATCTGCTCCTTCTGAGCAAAGGCCATGGATAAACAATCTCCTTTAGGCATCCTTTGAAGGCTGTCCTTCCCTGCTGCCAGGCTGGGGGGTGCAGCAAGGACACTGTGAGGCTGTCGTGGCTTTGCCAGCCTAGAGCACTGAGCTTGGCTTGGGGCTCCCTCACACCTGGTGAAGGCGCTGCCAAGTCTGTCAGTTTATCCTGATGGTGCAAGGAGCAGAGTTATGGGGGTTTCTTCCTTGGTCTGTAGCAGAGAGGATCACCAGGCTATGAGCAGCCAGCACTGCCTGTGTCCCACCTTCTTCCCCAGGCTGAGTACCCTCAACTGGGAGTGAGCAGGGATGGCAGGGTGAGCTCTACGCATGGGAATGGTCCCCAAGGGACTGCGGGTGAACAACAGGGTCTTTCTGGTGGCAGGTCCGTGCTGGAAGCACCAGCTCGTCATGAATCCGGCCAAAGCCACCAAACCCGTTTGTTTGGCACAGGGAGAGGCAGTGCCCAGGCAGCACAGGGCTGTGGCACGTCCCCTCCCTGCAGTGGGATCCGGGTGGCTGCCAGTGGCGGTGGCGCAAGGAGAGGCTTGGTCTGTGCCACCTCCTTCCTCACTGTTACAAGGGCCAGCTCCTGGCTCAAGCACTCCTTGAGCAGCATGGTGGCCGGTGGGGAGGAGGTGGGAAGGACAGGGGTTGGGAGGAGAAGGGAAAACCGAAGGACAGAGCATGTTTGTGACAAGGCTGCTCTGTGCAGTGGGAGCTGACGAGCTTTGATGCATGGGAGAATGTCCGGCACGGGGCCGACGCTCTGAGGTCCCAGTGCTGGAGGGAGCTGCTCCCTCAGAGTGGGCAGTGGAGCCGGGGGGAGACGGCACCGGGGGGCACCTTTCATGGCGAGGGATGGAGAGCTGGCCGCACAGCACTGCCTTGTCCGGCCGAGCTTGCCTGCAGACATGCATTGTGTCCGGCTGTGCCAGATGTCTGGCTTGTCGAGGGCTCTGGTTGAGGCAGGGACCCAGGGAGGGAGTGTGGAGGGTGGCCACTTTGTCTGGGACGTAACAAGGTTTGCATTAGCAAAGGAAGACAGGAAATAAGAGTATCTTAACTGGACCTTGTCCAGCCCCAGTGCACCGTGGCCCTCAGCCACGTTGCTTTTTCCTTTCTTATGCATTTTGGAGGCAAACGCTGGGCAGGACCTGGAGTAAATGGCTCTGTGCTCTGGCCATGTGAATGATATGGGCCCAGGGCCTCTCCTGCCACTCAGCTCCCAGTCGTGGTGGGCCTTGCTTGCCCCTAATGAGTGCAGCCCTAACGCCTGGCCATGGCCCCTCCATGGGGCCCCCATTCCCACTTGGTCTCTCTAATTTGTATTAAGTATCCCTTCCTCGCAGGCTTTCCTCCTCCCCTTCTTCCCTCTTCTTGTCTCTTTTGTGAGTGAATAATTTATGGCACTTTTCATCTTCCTGGCTGTTGTTCCAGGCAGGCGGTGGTGGGATGCTCTGTGCCCTCCTGACGGCCGCTCCCAGGCTGGGTGTATGGCTCCATCCCCTGTCAGTGCCACAGTGGGCTGGAAATGGGACAGACCCTCCCAGAAGCCATGGGAGGATTCACTTGGGAGCAGAACCCCTGCCATTGCCCATGGAGGCAGAACAGGCAGGGACATGGCTGGCAGATCCATGGCAGTCCATGGGGGGGCCGAGGGTCACTGGTGGGACCTGGCATGGCCACAGTGCCCACGGCTGTGCAGGCAGGTGGGCAGCAGCTGAGGGAGGGCCACCCCAGGGCCAGCTGGGGGTCCCATGGCAGTGGAGTGTGGGCAGGGCTGGGCAGCCCCTGGCCCACCGCGTGGTGTGGGGCTGTGGCGAGGTTTCCGTGGGCCGCTGGCTCTTACATAAGCTCATTGTTTCCTGAGTCAAAAGAGGTTTTGTCTCTGCTCTGGAGATGTGACAGGAGGAGGAACAATTTGCCCCATTCATCTTTAACTCTGCTCTGGAGAGCGGTGCGGTGGCCTGCGCCGGCGGAGACGTTAAACCCAACCACTTCCCCGCCGTAAAATCTCCTGGGGAGCAGGTGTTGGAAATCGCCCCTTCCCCTCCTGATCTCCTCAAATCCAGCGCCACAGAAATCAAGGATAATCCAGCAGCCTCTTCAAAATGAAAACGCTGAGCCCTGATTAATTCATTTAATAAGTGACTGATCCCCTCCTCCCCCAGCACCACGGCCCAAGAAGCCATTTTGCTTCTTGCTCTCCTGGGCTGATGCTGGGGAGATGCCGGGGCTGCAGCAGAGGCACAGGGCTGGTATCCCACAGCCTCCTTGCCAGCCTTGCTGTGTGCCTTGTCGTGGCCTGACCTCTGCAGTGGGGCCAGGGAGGGCAGTGCTCTGTGGGCCTTGAGACTGGTGGCCTCCATTGGGCTCTCCCACTGGCCTCACCCACACGGTGCCAGGCTCTGCTCCACCTCTTATCCAGCCTGTGGAGCCCTGGCTCGAGGGGATTAAACAGGAGAACGAAATACTCCGTTTTCCAACCGAAAGATCAAACCGGTTAGAAGTGACATTGTTTTTGCAGTTCCATCTGCTTCAATTAGGGCACGGGGGTGGAGCAGGGGGGCTCCCAATTATCCTCATTAGAGGGGCTTCTCGTGCAGCCAAGCTCCAGCCGTGAGCAGGGAGCTCACCAGGCTCGTGCTGGTTGATAATGAATATATTCATGGCTGCACAGCCTGGCCTTGCTCGCCTGCTGCTGCCGGAGCCCTGCTTCTGACATGTGCTTTGGGCACTGCTGGGAGATGCGAAAAACCTCTCCAAGCTCAGGAGCTTGGTGGGTTTTGCTGAAACAGAGCGTGGCCAACATTACTGCTCAGCATCCTGCCATAGCAGTTCAGGAGCCTAAACCTGGTTCTTGTACCCCAGGTGGGAGTGCTCCTACTCCCTCTCCCGCAGGTCCAGCTTTGTTGGGAAGTGCCCCAGCTCTGCTTGGGGCTGGCCATGGGCTGAGATACCCCAACAAAGCTGCCTGGGAAGTAGCACCATCCCTGTCCCTGTCCCATCTGCTCCAACCAGGAGAATGCAGTTCCCTCCCAGGCTCATCTGTGTCTTCAAGCTGGCAGAGGCCATTCCCACTCAGATCCAAGGACTCACCAGTCTGAATTTGTGGCTGTTTGTCTGCTCACAATACTGAGATTAACCCACCACTTTGTGTGTGGAGTTTCTGGGAGAGCATAAAGTGTAAAAATGTAGAAATAATAAAATACATGTAGCCCATGGGTTTACAAACCCCATTATTTACGTATGCCCATCCTTGGTATAAACAAATTGTTCTTTTAGTAGGTACTGGTCACTGATATTAGATTCCCATTTAATTTTCTTATCCCACCTGGCAGGTTCCTAGAGACGCCTTCCTCTTTGTTTGCAATATTTTTTGCCTGTAGCAGACCCAGGGTTCATAAATGCAGCAGCGTCGGGCGGAAACCTGACATGCAGCTGCTGTGTGTGTTTTGTGCAACACAAAAGAAAACCTGAGACATGGAGAAATTGGGGCGGTCCAGACATCACCCCCAGGATCCTGCCTGATGTCAGCAGCTGGTGCAGGACTGGCACTGCTGATGGGGATGGGGCGAAGAGCAGGGGACCGTGGGGAGGCTGGATGTGGATGGACAAGGGCAGAGCAGGATGCTCAAGGAAGAGTGGAGGTGCTTAAGGCAAATTAAGGATGCCTGGGGCAGGTTGGGAATGTTTGAGGCAGGTTGGGGATGTCCAGGGTAGATTGGGGATGCCCAGGGCAGGTTTGGAGATGCCCAGGGCAGGTTGGAGATGCCCAGGGCAGGTTTGGAGATGCCCAAGGCAGGTTGGGGATGCCCAGGGCAGGTTGGGGGTGCCCAGGGCAAGTTGGAGATGCCCAAGGCAGCTGCTCATTCTTCTCCCAGGTGATGTCTCTCTTGGTGCCCTTGCCTGGCAGGGGATTTGTGACGTGGCAGGCCCCTGTCCCCGCTGGTGCAGGCAGCCATGCTGGGGGCTGCTGAGGAGGTGCTGGAAGTCCCTGCCATCGGCCTGGTCACGGCGCCGATTGGCCCAGCGGTGCAGCACTGTTGCTGTGGCTGTGCCTGGGCTGATGGCAGGGCCTGGCCTGCAGCTTCTGCCTCCGCGCAAGGGAATAATTCTCCTTAATCCTTCCGAGAGGCATCGCTGGATGAGACTGGAGCCTCCCTCTGGGAGCCCCATCTCCCCTGGCGCAGAGAACAGAGCTGGGGGAGGGACAGCCGCCATCCTGGGCAGGGAGGCCTCTGTGCCCCCAGCCACCTGCCCTCTGCTGCTGGGGCCACAGCCAAGCCAGCACCACTCCTGCACCCATACTGAGGGACAGCAAAACCCCTGGGGGCTCAGAGCACCAGATCAGTGCCCTGGCACACGATGGGTGTGGGGGCAGGAGGTGGCAGTGCCCCTGACATCCTGCCCCTCCACATACAGCTGAGCTAGCAGCAGGAGCCCATGGGGCCATGGACTGGGATGCAGCCCCACCACCACAACATGGGGAGAGAGGAGACTGGAGCTCCCCTTGAAGGGGTGGCCTGGAGGGTGTCTCTGGATAGTGCTGGCTGCTGAGCCCCTCTGGAGCCCCACACTCCCTGGCATACAGTGTGCCTGCCCAGAGCAAGGGCTTCTGGCAGGAGCCAGCCCCATGGTGGGGAGGGTGACGCCTGCCGCCGGCCCGGAGCACCCGGCACATAAACACCACCCCGGGGATTAGGTCAGCTCTGGTCATCGCTCAGACAAATAAGTGGATCAGTGCAAGGGAAAGGAGGGGGAGGGAGCTCTGCTGAGCGGGGAGCTCCAGAGGGGACCTTTTAATTTAGGGGCTCATGGGGCCAGGAGCTGGCTTGGTGCAGGCATGAGGCTGGGCAGTGAGGGCTGGCGCCCGTGGCAGGGCGGCTGGGGACATGCAGCGGCAACCCCAGCTGGCCCCACGGTCGGCTTGGATGCCTGAGTGTCCTCAAGTCTGTTTATTTTAAGGGATACAAAGTCCTGGGCTGCCGCAGGGTCACCGCAGCACTCGCCCAGCCTCACAGTAAAGTTTCCCGCAGGTGCTGGCAAGGGGAGGAGGAGGGTGGGTGGCAGCAGCCGGGCACCATCCCACACACCTTTGGACCTGGCACGCATGTGCCAGGAGCTGTCGGCGTGGTGCTGCGGCCACCCCACAGCCCCAGCCCATTGTCCCACAGCAACCAGGCCGGGTGTGGGGACGGCCATCTGCTCGTTGCTGCTGCCGACAGCTTCTTTGTTCACCGCCCGGCACACGCTGGCGCAGGAAGCGGCTCCCACGTGCTTCACCCTTTCCCTCTCGCGGAGGCACCTAATGAAATAAAGGATTTACTGCGGCGAGGGGGAGGGAGGGAGCAGTTTGAAATGTGCTTGGCCCCAGGGCTGGGCTCTCTGGCAGGATGCAGGCAAGGTGGGTGCAGGCAGTGCCAGGCTCTCTGCTGTCTCTGGACTGTTCTTCAGGAACCGCCATAGTGGGAGTGGGCACAGGCAGGGGGATGGTGCCAAGGGCTGCAGTGTGAGTATAACCAAGACTGAGCAGAGCCAGGCTGTGCACTGGATGTGTGTGGCACCACCTTTGCCAAGCCCCTGACCTGTCTGGGTAGTGGGGGAAGGCCATGCAGCTGCCATGGGGATGGCTCTGGGGCATGTGGAAACAGGAAACAGGAGTGTCCATGTAGGGTATAGGTTACTTGGGCTTTGAGTGTGATAGGAGGGCCTTCGTGCAGCCCCTGTCACTTCCCTGCAGCAGTGTGCTGAGGAGGAGCCTTGCTGGGTGGTGTGCCTTCTGTGAGCAGAGCTCCTAATGCTGCTTCCAGGCACCATGGATTCAGGGTGTGCCCACCCAAGCAAGCCCGTCCTTGTGTTTCATCCTCATGCTCCAGCACTCTGCACAGCAGCATGTCCCTGAGCCACCAGTGCTGGAACTCGTCAGCTCTCACCACACCCAGCCCCAAACTGGGCCAGGACGACAGTAAGGGACCTGGCGGGGAGAGGCAGTGCCCCTTTCTCCTCCCTACAATGCAAACATAAACCTAAAAGGACCAAATTCCAAAGTTCTTATTCAAGCCCAGGCACCGTGGCCGAGGGCGGAGGCGCAGGGACTGTCACCTGCAGAGGGATGTGCTCGGGCATGGGGCACAGCAGCATCCGGTGTGCTTTGAGGAATGAGGGAGTAGATCCCTGTGACAATGGCCCTGCAACTGTGGGTGCCAGCATCTGTACTTCCAGCTGCTGCATCCCAGGGCCCAAAGCACAGCACTGCCAACCTGGCTTCCAGTGGGATGTGTGGCAGCTCAGCCACCAAGTGAGCCCAAAGCAGCCTCAGGAAGGTGGTCACAGGGTGCCACGGGGGTGACCAAGCGTCCTTCCTTGCAGATGACTCCTCGTCAGAGAGCTGCAGTGGGAATGGCTCCTCCACCCTGAACCCCTCCACTTCCAGCAGCACACAAGGCGACAGTGCCTTCCCCGAAATGAATGGTAATGGCACCGCGGCCCCCATGGACTTCACTGCCTCTGCTGATGACCAGCCCATCAACCTCTGCGACAAGCTCACACCTGCCCATGTCACCCCTTCCTACCAGTCGGACAGCTGCAGTGCCGACGGGCTGCGCAGCAGGGTCAAGTACGCGGTGAAGACCACGGCAGAGGTATGGCCTAGGATGGTGTGGGAAAGCCATGGACATCCCTCACACCCCACCTGCCCCAGAGCTGGGTGCTGCAGTGGGCTCACCTCACCCCTGGCATGGCAAGTGCTATGGCCACCATGTGAGGAGGAGCCTGTTCCTGCTGGGTCCAGCAGTGTTCCCCATAGGATGAGGTAGAGCCACAGTCCAACCAGCCAAAGCAGTCATTGGACCATCAGGCCGTCACAGGTGAAGCCACCATGTCCCCCTTTGCCCCAGGCAGGCAGGAGGTGATGCTCAGGGGGAGCTTGGCCATGGGTTCATAGCTCTGGTTTGCAGGGGGCTGTCAGGAGAGGGGACAGACACAGTGAGACAAGGAGAAAGGGCAGGTGCATCAGGCAAGGGCTCATGGTGGTAACCACTGTCTTCTCTCAGTCCCCCCCCTACAGCTCCGGCAGCTATGACTCCATCAAGACAGAAGTGAGCGGCTGCCCCGAGGACCTGACCGTCGGCAGGGCCCCCACCGCTGATGAGGATGATGATGACCATGATGACCATGAAGACAACGATAAGATTAATGACTCTGAGGGGATGGACCCAGAGAGGCTAAAGGCCTTCAATGTAAGGAGGGCTCTGGGGGGAGGATGAGCCTGCCTACCTCCCATCTCGGGGTTCCCACCACCTGTCTTCTCCTTTTGCAGATGTTTGTGCGCCTTTTTGTGGATGAGAACCTGGACCGGATGGTTCCCATCTCCAAGCAGCCCAAGGAGAAGATCCAGGCCATCATCGAGTCCTGCAGCCGGCAGTTCCCCGAGTTCCAGGAGCGGGCGCGGAAGCGCATCCGCACCTACCTCAAGTCCTGCCGCCGCATGAAGAAGAACGGGATGGAGATGGTGAGTGGCTGCCCCAGTGCCCTCCCACTTGCCATCACTCCTGCAGCACCAGGTCCCTGAGCACCCTCTCTGCTTGTGTCCCTGCAGACCAGACCCACGCCACCTCACCTGACCTCGGCCATGGCAGAGAACATCCTGGCGGCCGCCTGTGAGAGCGAAACACGGAAAGCAGCCAAGAGGATGCGGCTGGAGATCTACCAGACCTCCCAGGTACAGTGCAGGCAGTTGGAGGTGGGCGAGGACAGAACTGGCTGCATCCTATGGTGGCATGGGGGCAGAGACATTTATGTGCAGTTTAGAAAAGAGTTTTTAAGTCTTTCTGAAAGTCAGAGGGGCTGCAGAACAGAGTCCTGAGACTCAGGCCAACAGGGATGGGGTTGCTGGTTTAGACTGGCCATGGTGCAGCCACAGGAAACCAGGCATCCCTGTGCTATCCCTCCCACTGGCCACAGAGGAGAGCCAGGGTCCTCGCTTGAGTAAGTCTGTGTTTCCCTTGTACAGGATGAACCGATCGCTCTAGACAAGCAGCACTCCCGAGATTCCACAGCCATCACCCACTCCTCCTACTCACTGCCAGCTTCATCTTACTCCCAAGACCCAGTCTACATCAATGGAAGCCTGAACTACAGCTACCGTGGCTACGGGTCCCTGGGGGGCAGCCTGCAGCCCCCCGCCTCCCTCCAGACAGGCAACCACAGTAACGGTAAGTGGCTGCCACAGGAGCCCACCCAGCCATTGCCTCTGCTCGATGTCCTGGCAGTGTTCAGCAGACCCCTGGCATCCCACACTGTGAGGCTGAGCTGGTCGTTGGAGGAGAGTCAGGGGCTGCTCCTGCAGTTCCCACAGATGTGGTCATGGCAGCACTTCTCCCACTGCCACACAGAGCTGCTCCGAAATCCCCTCTTGTCCTTCAGCTGACAGAGGTCTCTGCCTGGCGGCTCAGCTCACCTCATCAGTGGGCGGTTAATTGTTGAACTGCACTTGGAAGGACAGTCTGGGTGGCACTGGTGGAGGGAAGGAGTGTCACTTAAAAAAAAAGAGAATCTGTACCAGCTATTAATCATTAACAGGAGCGGGCGCCTATCACTGCCCTGATCTCCTGCTGGTATGAGACGTTCCGCTCTTGGGGACAGGGATGGAGCTGGGAGCTGGGGGCACAGCCAGCTCCTGCCACAGCTCAGGAGGGCTCTGAGGGTCTGGGGACTGCCTGGGAACAGCTGGGAAAACAGAACTGATGCTGTAGGACAGGAAGGCAGAAGGAGGGCACAGGCAGAGCTTGAGGTTAGGAGCAAGTGAAGAGAGTGGAATATCCTGGGCCTCAGCAGGGCACACAGGAAGGCTCCGAGCTGCCTGGTGACTCACTCACACCTGGGAAGACAGGTATGGGATGAGGCCAAATGTCCCCTCTGGCTCTACCTTGCAGCAGTGGTGGCAGGAGGGGCTGAAGCCCTTGCCAGTTCTCATCCAGTCCTTCAGCAACCCCCAGGCTACCATTGCCTGTCCTGGCACACTCTGGGCTCCTGCTTTGCCCCTGCCCGCCCCGACGGAGCCAGGATTTGGAAGGATGTGATTTCCGGAGGCCTGAGAGATGCCTGTCTGGGATTAACTCTTATCATCCCTTCCTAATGCTTCTTAACCCTGAATAAAGATCCCGTCCCGGCCTCCAGCTGCTGAGACCTAATCCTTGCAGCAATGGTTCCTCCCCAGAGGAGCACAGGCACCCCGACCCCCCACTGCTGGGCTCTGTCCTCTGGCCTGGCCAAGCCATGGGCTCTGGCTCCTCCATGTGAGACAGCAAACATGCAGGAAGGTCCCTGAACATCCCCAGAAGGAGCAGACAGGCTCCGGGTGCAGCACCCGGCAGCAGCACCCAACAGCACCTTGCCTCATTTCTTTCTACTGGATTTTTAAACCTCTGCTCTGCAATTCTTTTTTCCCCAAGCTCTTGCCCAGTCCTTCAGAGAGAAGAGTGCCCTGCAAGGAGCTGCGCCTTCTCCTGTCTCTGAGCAGAGACCTGCAGTGGTTTGCTGCTCAGAAGTGTCTTCTCCCTCCATCCCCCACCTCAGGCAATTCTTGCTCAAGCCCACATCCTTGCTCCCAGCTCCTTCCACCTTGGTGAGCCAGGAAATGGGCTCCGTTTACTGCTGCCTTTTCTGTCCAGTGAAATTGCTTTCGCATGAGAGCCTCCTCCTTCTTCTCCTCCTCCTCCTCCCCCACTTCAAAGCATTGGTTTTCCTGGCGTGGAACACTTCTGCTGGTGCTGCTCCTCCCATAGCATTTGCTGCTCCAGCATTGCTTTCCTTGGATGCTTTCCATCCCGCCTAGGGCGATGCACTCCCCTCCCTGCCACCACCACCACTGGCACCACCTGGCCTTGGGGGGCAGCTGAACTCTCCTTTCCAAACAGCCACAGTGCCTGGTCCTTGCTTGGTGTCCCTGGTGTCCCATGGCTGTATCAGGCCACCCAGCAGGAGCTCAGCCATCCCAAAGCCTTTCTCCAGCATCACCAACTGCTCCATCCACCTGCAACACTCCAGATCACAGGCAGGGGATTAGTTCGGTGTCTTCTCCTTCTTCCATCTGGGCAGCCTCTCCAGTCTCCTCTCCTTCCACTAGACCAGGTTGCCCCGAGCCCCGTTCAACCTCACCTTGAACGCTTCCAGGGATGGGCAGCCACAGCTTCCCTGGGCAACCTGTGCCAGGGCCTGCCCACCCTCACAGGGAAGAATTTCTTCCTAATACCCAATCTATCCCTGCCCTCTCTCAGTGTGAAGTCACTGCCCATTGTCCTGTCAGTTCAGGCCCTTGTCCAAATTGCCCCTCCAGCTCTCTTAGAACCCCTTTAGGCACTGGAAGGCACTCTAAGATTCTCTTCTCCAGGCTGAACATTCCCAGCTCTCTCAGCCTGTCTCCATAGCAGAGATGCTCCAGCTCTCAGAGCATCTCTGTGGCCTCCTCTGGACCTACATTCCTTGTGGCTGTTGCACAGGCAGTGACAGGCCTGCTCTGTCTGTGAGAGTGGGAGCTCCTCACGTTATCCAGACACCACAGAGACCTTACTCCTGGTGCAGAGGTCTGGGAGCGGTGAGTGGCTCCCATCAGGAATCACAGCAGGGTGAATACAGGCAAAGGCTGCTGTGCCTGAGCTTTCCTCTCGCTTTTCCTTGGCAGGTCCGACCGATCTCAGTATGAAAGGTGGGGCCTCCAGCACAGCCCCCTCCAACAGCACCAGCCGGGGCATGCAGGCCGCCCAGCTCAGCCCCACGGAGATCAGCGCCGTGCGGCAGCTCATCGCCGGGTACCGGGAGTCGGCGGCGTTCCTGCTTCGGTCTGCAGACGAACTGGAAAACCTCATTTTACAGCAGAACTGACTCCCCGTGTCTGCGTCGCTCCTCGGTCGAGAAGACAATTTATACCTGCTAGAAAGAGGCTCCCGGCGATGTCCTGCTCAGGACCACCATCATCCTCCCGCCACGCCGCGGGTACATGTAGTTTTAGAAGGTGGAATTCAAAAGACCTGTTTTCTTTTACACTCCAAGCACCTGGGACTTCAGGCACAAGGACACGTTTTGGAACCGTACCAACACTCGTGCATCCGGCCAACCAGAAGCCAGCCCTGCAGCTTGGAAGGATGTGGGACTTTGAAGGGCAGAAGGGAGCCTGGGGAGGTTTGGGGCTGCAGATGTATTTAGAAAAACCTTTGTGGACCCAAATGTTAGATTCCCATGCCCAGATAATTTCCAAGTCTTAGGTGAGCTGAATCACATATTTATTGAGAAATGGACCCTCCTCTCCCCTTAGTAATTTATTTTTCTGAAAATGGATTCTTTTGAGTTTGTACAGATTGCCAGTTTTTTGTCTGTCTGATCAGAAGGAATTTATTCCTGTGAAATAACACATTCCATATCACTACACTACTAATTTCCAGGCAGCTCTGCCTGTTTCTCTGGTGAACCCTTGTCCCACAGGGAGCAAGTTTGCCATCCAGCCTTTGATACCGAGGCTGCTCAGCCTCCAGTGAGCGTAGGTGGGAGCTGAACAGCAGCACAAGCATCCTGCTTAGGCCTTCGTTCTAAGGGGTTCTATAGCACCAGTGGGGTCTGAACCTCCCGCAGAGACTCGGCAAGCTCAGCAGACCTCCGGCTGGAAGGACATCTCGCACTCATTTATGTCATTACAGATAAGAGAAGGAAGGAAGGAAGGAAGGAGATACCTGAGAAACACTGTCTTGCGGTCACCATCCGTACTCTACCTCACACTCCATTGTGGGCTTCTTCCAGGACTGGCCGTGCTGGTCCTGGGGGACGGTGAGTGTTGCAGACGTGGGGATTGTGCCGAGGAGGCTGGAACCTCTGGCTGGGGTCCTGCTGCGCCCGGCCATTCGCTCCGGTCCATCCCAAACCACCCCGGGGTATCACCGGGACATAAACCGCTGGGACCCACGGGCTGTGAGGCAGGGCCGTGCCAGGGCTCACCCGAAAGGTGGGTTGGTGCCATGACCACTCACTCCTGTGGGAGAGGCGGGCAGCATTGAGCAGCAGAACTGACAAAGTCCTCTCCGGGGCCCAGGATCTTTCCCCCTCCCCACTCACAGTCCTGGAACAAGCCCACAGTTCCCAAAGTGTGGAAGAACCGTAGTCCGATGCGCCGTTTCCATCCCCCTCCCCCATGATGCACTTCGTTTTGCTCAGTGCAATACCTACTGCCAGTGCTGCTAACCCAGGGACCTCGCTCCGGCCAGGGGTGCTGAGCCCAGCCCAGCAATGCCACGTGTTCTGGAGCTGTGCAGAGACCGGCAGGCGTCCCGCTGCTCCCCGACCCCCGCAGCACCCCCTGCCTGGCTGGAGCCTGCACCGTGAGATAGAAATTCGATACGTGTAAAGCTGTTTTGTAGGTAGAAACTTTCTCTCTTTGGAGCCAGCTTTTAGCTTATTTTTTGGCCACTTGGAGCTGGCAGACAGGGAATGCTGCTCCAAGGGCCAATGCCACTGGCATGGGCTCGAGCAGCATCTGGTCTGGCCAGGAGCAGGCCTGGGCAGTTCCCCTGTACCCTTTCTACCCTGTGATGCTCCACACACTGGAAGAGAAGCAAAACTTTACCCTGCTCTTAGTCTCAGAACAGAAAAGGTTCTGGCTCCTGAGGCCAGGTGTGTCTGGCCCAGCAGCAGAAGGGATCAACCATTGCATCGACTGTTTTCCCCAAACCTTAAACTTTCCGTAGCATTTGGAGAAAAGGGACCCAGCCCCTGGCCACGGGGTGCAGAGACGAGGTGGTGGCTCATTAGACCCGAGCCGGTGCTGGAACTGGGAGCATCGTGGGCACATCCATCCCCTCCTACCCACGGGGTGGGGGCCCTGGGGATGCCAGCCCCCAGCCAGGGCTCAGACTCGCGCTTTCCCCAGCACTTCACAAGCCTGCTTGGTTTGTCCACTGCATCCTCCCATACTTGGAATTTATGTAAATATTTATTTTTGTGTGAATACCATGAAGTAACAAACCTTTGACAAAACCTGTAACTGCAGCCATTTGTGAAGGTCTTACCGTTCAGGCAGGAGAGGCAGAGACAATCGCTGTCCCGGGATTCTCCCTCTCCGCAGTCTCCCACCCACGCCGGTGCCTCCCTCCCCGGCAGAGGCAGCGGAACCTTTAGCCATAAGTTTGCCATCAGTGTTCTGAAACAGAGGTTACCTGGGGGCTCATGGATAGAACACCAACAGCCACAGTGGGGTTAAGTTTTATTTATCTGAGGCTTAGCTGTTCCCGGTCACCTCTGAACCTGTCTCGGCACGTGTGGAAGTTCAGGAGCTCTTACACATGGTCAAACTGCTGTAGAGGACACCGAGGCTGCGTTGCGTAGGAGGGTGCCCAACACCGCCCTGTCCCAGCACCTGATGTTCATAACCTGCAGCTGAATGGTACAGACTCAGATTCCCAAAGCCCTGGTGACAGCCACATCTGGGACAAGTTATGAAACAAACAGGATTGACTCCGAATTTGTCAGGGATCTTTTTCTTTTTTTTTTTCTTTTTTTGGTGAGCCGCAGTGTTACGGTTCCTTTGGCATGAGCTCCACAGACATCTCCGTGCTCTGCAGCTGCTCCGTGCTCCACCGCGGCTCCCTGTGCTCCAGGACTGTTCACAGCCACATTCCTGCGCTCTCACTGGGCAGGACGGGGTCAGGAATTGCTAGTCCGGGTTCTCAACGAGAAGGAACAAGCAGGAGCAGAATACACCGGCTTTCCAGATATCTGAGAGGTGGAAGGAGAATGCTGGGTTAGCAAATGGTCTGGATGGTCTTGGGTTTGGTTAAGAAAAGCTGATCACTGGTCAAGAAAATAGATTTTTATTTTTTTTTTAAAATTTTGTTTTATTTTAACACACCCATCCTGTCCTGGATGTGCAGTTCCCATGACGCTGTTTCTCCATGGGAGAGCGTTCCCGGGGTTGCGAGCAGACATAACGTGTACCTCCCTGATCCCAAGGGCCACTTCCCTCCCGGAGCGGCCGTCGGATTTAGTACCAGTTCATGAAAAAAAAAATGCTGCTTTGAACTCAGAGGGTTAATGTACTTTTGATTTGTAATTTTTTGTAAAACTTTTTACAAGGTAGCATAGTATTTCACCAGACACCAACTACAATCCGTCCATGGTCTGATTTTTATATAATTTAGTGGTGCTTTAGAAACTTTTGTTCGGTTGTTTCGGAGCTGCACAGCTCAGTTCTTCGCCTGTATCTACCTAAGACCAATGTGAACCTTTGTATTTTTGCTCCTAATTTTGGACTCAGTGAAAGTGTACTGTTTACATGTACAGAACTCCCGGCCCCCGTGTGTTCTGCCAGACCTGCTGTTGAAGAGGAAGCTGCCCCTCACCCAGTTCGTCTGTTTAACCCAGCCACAGCCTCACCCACCCACCGACACGCGCCCGCCCCGAGGGACACCCCACCAAACCCAGACACCCTTTAAGCAATTTTGGGTTTTGCACAAGCTATTGTATCTTTATTTTTCCCAGTATGGATTGGCTGCAGTTCCAACCGGGAGCTGATCCGGAGCTCTGAAGCACCAGATCTGGGCAGTGCTGCTGCCTCCCCATCCTCCCACCTGGATGCTGCCCAGCTCCTCCCAGGGTCCAGCTGATGCAGCGGAGCAGTGGAGGAAGCAGGGGGAAAACACTCCTCAACAGGATTGAGAATACTTTAGGGAAGGGGTGAGCTTGCCCAAGCTGGCCACTGGCTTGGGCTGGAGGGTGGGAGCGCGGTCCCACCGGAGGCAGGGGGCTCCCAACGAGGCAGAAGAGGCTCTTTGGGAAGCTGGTGCTTTCCCGAGGACTCAGATAGAAAGCGTATGGCACTTAATCCAGCTTTTAAGGTGACACTTTATTGCTTAATCAATTGATTCCTTTGGAAATGATATTTTTGCAGATAGGCACCTATGCAACTTCATGTGGCTCTTAAGCAGATGAGCACTTCCTCCTCAACGAGCTTGATAAGAGTTATTTGTGTTATATACTGTGGATTTTTCCAGTAAATGTGGCTTAATATTTTAATTCTTAGAATGTGTGTCTATTATATATGTGATGCAACTTAATTCTGTTCTGTTTGTGGAATGATTAGCACAGGCCAACTCCCTGTCCCCTCACTTAACAAAGACCAATGAGCTGTTAATCGAGCTGTTATCTCCATGGTATTACTTGCTAAATGCACTGATTTCATAAGTATGTGGAATCCTTTTTTTTTTTTCTTTTGAATCTGTATATCATATATAAGACTGAATCTACTTAATAAACACTGTATAACAAAAAGGGCTTTCTCCTCCACTGTCGAGCCCCGCTGGGTGCTGCTGGCCCCAGCGCTGCCCCTCGCCCCAGCCCCTTGTGCGAGAGGTCAGTGCCATCAGCCACCAGAGCGGGACCTAAATTTAGGTGTTAAAAGAGAAAAAAAAAATACATCTTTCAATCCTGTTGACATAAGCTGTGCTTTCCATTCCTTAACAGACAGCACGGGTACCAGAGAGAGCAGCGGTAGCACTCGCAAGGGGGGCAAGGCACCAGTTTTATGCTTAACTTATATTTTGACAAAATTAATTTTGTGAAGTGTCTGGTTTTTGNGGCGGGTGGGTGGGCAGCCCCTTCCCAGGATTTGCTGCGGCTGCAGCCGGAGTGAGGCCAGCAGGACCCACCTGAACGTTTGTCACCTGGGACAGCACATCCCAAATCGAGAATCTATAGAATTCCTTAATGTCTGGGAGCACAGTGTTAATGCTCCTGTGCCAACGTTGGGTTTATAACTGAGCCTCTGGCTGAGCTTTGCTCCTAAATTTCCAAGGCAGCACAGGAGACGGCTGCAAGCCACAGGGATAAGCAGTGCTGGGTTCCACCAGTTGGTGATACCTACTGAGGTTTCCATNGTCTATTATATATGTGATGCAACTTAATTCTGTTCTGTTTGTGGAATGATTAGCACAGGCCAACTCCCTGTCCCCTCACTTAACAAAGACCAATGAGCTGTTAATCGAGCTGTTATCTCCATGGTATTACTTGCTAAATGCACTGATTTCATAAGTATGTGGAATCCTTTTTTTTTTTTCTTTTGAATCTGTATATCATATATAAGACTGAATCTACTTAATAAACACTGTATAACAAAAAGGGCTTTCTCCTCCACTGTCGAGCCCCGCTGGGTGCTGCTGGCCCCAGCGCTGCCCCTCGCCCCAGCCCCTTGTGCGAGAGGTCAGTGCCATCAGCCACCAGAGCGGGACCTAAATTTAGGTGTTAAAAGAGAAAAAAAAAATACATCTTTCAATCCTGTTGACATAAGCTGTGCTTTCCATTCCTTAACAGACAGCACGGGTACCAGAGAGAGCAGCGGTAGCACTCGCAAGGGGGGCAAGGCACCAGTTTTATGCTTAACTTATATTTTGACAAAATTAATTTTGTGAAGTGTCTGGTTTTTGTGAGAAAAAAAAAAAAGAAAAAAAAAAGTTTTCATTGAAGTTTGTGGAAAGTTCTCCCTCTCCCTCATGGAAAATACTGATTTTTCATTATCAGCTTTATTCACTAAGTATAATAAACCTTTGCATCCATAAATGTTCCTCTTCAAGCGCTGTGTAGATACAATCTCCTGGTTTGGTTGTCAGGAGACCCAGAGAGCCAAAGGGGTTTGCAGCTTCCCTGGAAGTGCAGCTGCCCAGGGTGTGGGGGTGCCAGCTGGGCGGGCGGGCGGGTGGGTGGGCAGCCCCTTCCCAGGATTTGCTGCGGCTGCAGCCGGAGTGAGGCCAGCAGGACCCACCTGAACGTTTGTCACCTGGGACAGCACATCCCAAATCGAGAATCTATAGAATTCCTTAATGTCTGGGAGCACAGTGTTAATGCTCCTGTGCCAACGTTGGGTTTATAACTGAGCCTCTGGCTGAGCTTTGCTCCTAAATTTCCAAGGCAGCACAGGAGACGGCTGCAAGCCACAGGGATAAGCAGTGCTGGGTTCCACCAGTTGGTGATACCTACTGAGGTTTCCATGGCCCTGTGTCTGGGCTGGCCCCTAACAGCAGACATGATGTGAGAGAGAAAAGCTGTTACTTAGCACAGAAATATCACAGAGAAGAAAGAAGTGTATTTGGTCTGTGTGAAATTCTGACATTAGTGGGTTTTACTCTTGAAACCCCCAAGCTTCCCTATTCCAGAGGTCACTAATTCTGACACCATCACCTCCCACTCCAATAAGACAGGGGGTTTATTAAGGTTTAATGCTTGGCTAAGTAACAACTCTACTCATTTTTTGCATTCCTCATTTTCAGCTTATTTAGATTATCTGGGATCTTTAACCACACTGTGTGCAGACAACCTGCCAGAGTCAGAACATCAATGAACTACCGAAACCCACAAGAGATTTTTTTTCTCCCAAAAAGCTGGTGTTGGACCATCTGCTGCCCCAGCCACTGCTCCTGTGCGAGATTCGTGTGATGGAAACACTATGAAATGGGAGGAAGTCAGGGACTGTATCACCACACAGATCTCAGCACTCCCACAGCCCCAGTCAGGAGATCCCTGCTCACTATGCAGAACATCCACGCCCTAAGAACCCAGGCCCGTAATTTGTGATATTTCCTTGCTGCCTAGGAAAGAGAAAGGACACAGCCATAAAGTAATTTTTCAGGTAGTTTCAATAAACTCTAATTGGTATCACATGTTTATGCCCTTGAGCAATATTTTTAGATCCATTTATCCAGCAATTATGGGAGCAGCAGCAGAACCTGCTATGACTCTGGGACCAGTCTTGGTGCTGCTGCCCATGGGCATCACCCCAGGAGGGCAGGGATCCCCTGTGACTGTGGGGGGCCCCCAGAGTGTCCCACAGCCGCACTGTGGCTTTCAGAGCCTTCAGGGTCTCTGTTCCCCAAGAGCCCCACAGCATCTCTGCAGTAGCTGCACCATCTTCAGTGTTCTGGAAGTGCATAAAACTGGATTTAAGGAAGCCAAGCAACAACATAGCCCCCAGTCAGTGACCTGAGCAGAGCTCTGGAACACCCCCAGTTAAAACAGTTAAACCACACTGCCTTATCACAGAGGAGGATTTCAAAAAAAAGGGCTGAAACCACACAAGCAGATTTTACAGTGTTTATTTTTCCAATAGCACAAGGGACAGACACGAGCAGGCCCCCCCTGAGGGCTCTGCCCCCAGACCAGTCCGAGCTGAACACTGCAGTGGCCCCCCAGGAGGCAGAGCCAGCCCCCCATCTTTGGTAAGCAGGTTCCACACCTCCGCTCGCCCTCACCGACACCACAGCCCTGCCCAGGCCGGGGTGCCGCGTGCGCCGGGCTCTCTCAGTCCCATGGGATGAGGCTGGTGGATGCATTAAGGATAAACCATCTCGGGGACTGAACGTGTTGCACCCCTCAGGCTTGTGTCTGAAAGAGGAACTTGCACGGCTGAAAAAAAGTGCATGGTGAAGGGAGGTAGGATGGAGCTGGAAAAGGGACAGGAAGAAACAAAATGAAAATAAACCCCCTAAAACTCTTGCTACTGCCCACTTAAAACAAGCCAGTGGCTTCTCCTCCTCACTGAAACAATTCACTCTTGATTAGGAATTGCTCCGAAGAGGAAGAGAGTTGCAGTTTTGCTCTCCCTCTGTGAATGCACAAGGATGTTCACCTTCCTGTAGCACAGGTACAGCCATTCCCTGGGAGCTCAGGTGCAGCAACAACCACCAAGAGCTTAGAGGAGGAACTGGTGAACTTGCTTGGGTCGGTAAATCCCACCTGGTCATCCTTGAGCCCGCACAGCACAGTCCACCCAGACACCATGGGCACAGGGAGGCTGTCGGGACCCAGACACCTCTGTGTGGTGAGCCTCATGTCAGGCAAGACAGAATACAGTGGCTCTGACAATAACTAACACCACTTTAATGCAATACTGCTGTAGAGCCTGAAAATCCAAGGAAAAAAAAAAAGACCCCTTTATGCTCTATGTACATTACACCCATTTACAGAGTTGGCCAGTACTGTGTACAACATATAAATATATGATCAAACAGATGCAGAGAGGATACTTACAGGAGCCAAATAATTCACTTTATACATCCAAGAATGAAAATATTAAAAAAAAAAATTAAAAAAAAAGAAGAAAGAACACTGCTTCAAACGTTAGGTGATGGTCGCACAGATGCACAGCTCGATGCTCGCAGGTGCTCAGCTGCTGCAGGGGTCAGGTCCTCACCACAGGGCTGCAGTGCAGAGCTCACTGCCCACATCCCCGAGCTCCAGGGAACCTCCAGCATTCCACAGCAGTTTGTGGAAGTTGGCCAACGGAGGCAGGCACAGCTGCTGGGCCAGGAGTTCGGCCAGGCAGTTCCCCAGACACACAGCTTCCTGCAGGCCAGCAGAAGGCATTTGCTTGGCACTTGCCTCGAATTTTTTTCCTCTTCTTCTTGCATCCTCCACATCAGCTCCATCTGGCACACGGCGGGCTGTACACGGCTCCCCAGCGACCTGCAGAGCACGTCCCTGGGCACCACGCTCCGCTGCAGCATCCAAAGACTGCACAGGACCATCACTGCAGGGCAGCACTCTGCTTACACTCACTGCACAGCAGCACTTCCCACACAAACCAGGAATGGAGATGGCAGAAGGGGAGAGTGGAAGACTGTAGGGCCTCACCTCACACAGCCCTGAAATAGCAAACACCCTCTTCCAGTTCCTTTGCATGTAAGGATTTCCTCCACAGAGGGTCCATGGATTGCCACAGCGAACGGCCTCTCCCCCTGGCATCAGGCTCAGCATGGTACCAGAGCACAGTTGGCATTTCCACGACAGCAGGAAGCAGCGTGATCACTCCCATGGGGCACAGCCCACCCAGACCAGGGTGTCACTTTGAGCAGGAACAGGCTCTGCACTGTCGGTCTCCATGGGAAGGCAGGTCAACGTTCCTCACCAAAACAAAGTGTAACAGCGTTTCTACTATGAACAGAGAGTACTTTGCGTACTTTGTGTACAGGCGTTAGGATCAGTCATTATCAAAATACACACACTGAATATACAACCTGTCCCATGGCCATAATTTATTATCTCACCACAAGGCACAATACACAGAGCTTAGAGGGTCCTATACAGTCGTCGTGGCAGAAGGCGCCACAGCCTTTGCACATGATCATGGCTTTCAGGCTGCACGAGCACTGGAATGAGATCTCCTCGACGCTGCTGCTGTCAGCAAACATCTGCACAGCCAGGGCCGTGTTCCGGCTCGCAGCAAAGTTCGCTTTGTGGGTGAGCTGCACCACGCTCCCAGCAAGGCCTCGGGGGAAAGCCGGAGTGTTGGATGAATAATTAAAGCTGGTGGAATTAAGCTGCAGCTTTGAAAGCTTCCCATAAAATGCCTGCTTGATATTGAGCTGAGAGGGGATGGACGAAGGCTCCAAAGGGTGACTCTGTCCTTTTCCTGGATCCCTTGAAAACTTAAAGAAAGGCCAGTCCATGACCAGTGGCTCGCTCTGTGTGTTCCCACCCAGCTCTGTGGGGTGCCGGGCCATGTCTCCCCTGTTCTCTGCATTACTCTTGGCTGGGTTGCCACACACCAGCACATTCTCATTTCTGATCCCTCCCGGGGTGCTGCTGTGCTGCTTTGAAGTCCATTCCTCCCTGGCAGCTGGCATTCCTTCTCCCAGTGCACAGCCCTTTTCCAAGGGAATCTGTTTGCTGGGGGACAGGGTTCCCATGGCTGAACCGTGATCCAAAGCCCCGGAATGATGCAGCCTCCCACTGGGGTTGGAAGGAAAACCAGAACCAAAGAGCTTTTTGCCTTGAACTCCACCGTAATTTTTATTCACCGATGTACCTCCTGTCTGGTTTGGTCCAAGAGAAGTTACAGCTGGAGACAAAAACTGAGGCTCTGTAGAGGTGTTCAGCTTCTCTGGGCTTTTGCTTGCCATGACACTCGTTAATGGGTTGTGCTGTGGCACCCGGTGGACCTTGGGCAACTCCTTCTGCTCCTCAAAGCTACAGGAAGAAAATTTTCTTTCCTGAGGGCCCGTATCTTCAGGCTTCTGAGAGGCACTTGCCACATGTGCCAGTTGGTCTTGGCAGCTTAAAGTCGAGCCAACTTTGGAATGTTTTTCTGGAATAGACTGATCCTCTGCTCTGGGCAATGCTGCCCCTGATCCACACATCTTTTCCTGGGGATCCACAGATCTGAGTGAGTGGACATCATCGCTCTTGCTTTGGGCACTCATCTTTATTCCAACATCTGGAGAAGATTCTTTGCCAAAGTAGCGACTGCTGCCTCTGTCCAATTGTAGGGAGAGGCTTTCCGACTGCTTCTCCAGCACTGGCTGTGCAATTTCCAGCTTGATGTCTACGTGAGACACTGGGAGAACTTCTTCCAGTGGAAGCTTCCCCTTCAGCAGCTGCATCACCAGAGGGCTGTTGGTTTCGATGGAGGACACAGGCCGAGCAGAGCCGGCCGGACGCTCAGCTTTCTGGGGCAATGGCACAGGGGGTCCCCACCTCTGGGATGGGGGTGCAAGGAGGTCCCCTACACAGGCTGGGCTATCCGTCTCCACAGACAATTTTGACCTAATCCCATTGCACCTCTCATTGCTGCTGTGACAGGAAGAGCCTTTCCCAGCCACCTCCCTACAGCTAACACTTTTGAAACACATCTCCACCTCCACATTCTCATCAGCCATGTCCCCTTCCCAGTCGGAAGCAGTGTCTGTTGTTTCACTGTGCGTACTCTGTATTTCCTCATCTCTGCTTGTCTTCAGCTCCTGCGTCTCTCCCAGGCGCTGATGTGTGTTTCCTGGTTCGGTTCTGGGGCACCTTTCCCTTGGCCGCAACGGTTTTTCAGAGGTATCTATCCTATTCTGAGAAATTAAGTCACCATGCACAGAGGGCTGCACCAGAGCCTCTGCGTTTCGTTCCTCGTTACGCAGTTTGCCATCTCTGCCTTTCCCTGCCTGCAGCTGTGCAGCATCACATGCTGCAGAGATCACTTTCTTCACTCCAGCAGTCACCATTTTGGAGCTATTACTATCAGCAACATGTTTTTCCACAGAAGTTTCGGAGCTGTTAAATCTAAACCTAGACACCATCTCTGGATCATGACGTTCTGTACCACCTGATGATAATTCTGACGGAAAAGGACAACTGGAGGAATTTTCCTTTACCTCAGAAGGATAATCCAGCTGTACAGTGGGAGCACCAACATCTCCGAGTTCCACCACAGCCCTGACTCCTGTGGGACTGACCACAGCTCCCTGCCCCCCAGAACACAGACCAGTCACCACAGGAACTGCACGTCCCAGCTTTGTGCTCTCCTGTGATGCAGCACAAGGTGGGGGTTCGGTCCTTGGGTCACAGAGGAGCTGCTCAGGGCTCTCCTCCTGCCTCTCAGGAGTCGCATTGTCCAAGGATGACCCAGTCAGAGAGTCACAGAATGGCCTCCTGGGTGACCCACCACCAGGCTGAGTGTCCCCTGAGCCAGCACCTGTAGCACAGCGCAGAACACCACTCCCCTTGCTCTTTGAGGAAGAGTGGTCTTGTCTGGAAGAGAGGCAGGAAGTCACACTGGCCTCCTGAGCAGCCCCCTCAGAGTCAGCCTTCCTTCTGCTCAGATGAACAGACGACTGTAGTTGTGCTCGCTGTAGATCTGACGCACGCTTTCCATGAGCTCTCTTGGATCTCCTGTGCTGGGAGCGGCTGCCGGACTCTCCTCCACCGCCTCCTTCGTCGGTGCTTCTCCCCCCACCTGGGCCACCCCCTCCTCCGATGGCGGCGGTGGCGGCTTCGCGCTGGGCTCGGGCTTGCAGAGCACGGGCCTTAATGTCTGCGAGGGTCCGGGCCCCGGGGCGGCCCCGGCCGGAGGGCTCCGTGCTGGGGATGATCCGGGGGCAGATCTGGTAAGTGGGCTGACCTTTAACCACCCAGGGTGGTTTAATACGTGAAAGTTGAATCTGAAAGAAGGGGAGAAAGCGGTTAGTTCTAACACCGGCCATCTCCGGGGAAATGTGTTACAGGCATCTGCTCATCACAGTTCCTCTCATCGCAAGAATTCAACAAAAATTTCAAATTTCAGCTTTGGGCAGAGAAGCAGCACGTTTCTGTAACCTCTGCTTTATGCTCTGTAAAGCTCACTTTACACTAATATTGTTTTACCAGAGCCTGTAGGCAAACACAAAGTAAGTTATTTACATTCACGTCTTCAGACATCAAACTGTACTTCTCTACAACAAATGACTACCCTGGAGTTACCAAAATGGGTATCTCTAGTCAAAATGGGAAAAGTCAGAAGGAATACTGAGAATCTGTCCAAAAAAAAAAGGAACTGAGGAACTACACAGGAACTACACTAAAGAACATGATTTGAAGGTCTTTTGCAAAAAATCAGCCGTCGCAGGCAAAATGCTTTCTGTATCCACAGAAATGCAAACGAAGGGAGCGAGTCAAGGTTACTCTGTGCTCTTGTGCAGAGACCTTGGGATGATTTTCCATTCTTTGCCTGTCTAAATACAACAGCAAACTGTGGCAATCAGAGGCACTTTGCAAGCTCTACCAGTGAAACCCTTCGATTCCTTCCCTTAAGATGGCAACCCTTGAAATTTTAATAATGTTTTGATGCTACTGATCACGGCAGATCTGAGACACCAAGCAGCTCCAAAGCTCTTTCTTACCCGGATGGGTGGGACTTTGGGCTCCTCTTTAGTAGGCTGTGGCTTTTCTGGGTGAACACTTTCAATTGTGTTACGAAAGGACTGACGATCTTCAAGCCGGGGCTTCTTTTCGGGGAAGGACGTGGAGGCAGCCTCCTCAAAGCTTTTCCTCTTCTGCTCCTTGGCCTCCTGAGCAGAGTTCTCTTGGGGCAAACTGGGAATTCTGTTCCCAGCTGCCAACAACAGATCTTCCGATTTGCTGTGTGATTTGGAAGCCTCTGGAGAGAGGTGCAGCTCGGAACTCTCTGCCTTCAGTCCTGCAGCTGAAGAGCTGGTCAGATCATCTTTCTTCAGGTCTGTCTCAGGCTTTGGCTCTTTACGGAGGGAGGAATCTGGCACCACGGGAGCAGGCTCTTTGGGAGCCTCTGTGTGCTCAGGTTCCCGCAGTCTGTACAGGCTCCTCCTGGCTCGGCACCGCAGGTCAGCCCGGGATCGTTTCCGGAAGCGTCCATCCCTCTGCCGCGTGGTCGGCCCGCGGGGCAGCCTCGCTTCTCCTTTAACAGGCAGCTCTGTCCTGTTCTCAGCATCTTCCTGCACCGAATTCTGCTCCTGGGATTCTTCTTGGGTCAAGCCCAACCTATGAGGCAAACACAAAAACCAGCTAAGAGCTAAAGCCCACACTGATCTCAGCGTTACTGAATAGCACCAGCAGAGAGACTCATCAAACCCTTATTAACTCACCCTGCACAGGGAGAACCAACACATTCACCACATTGCTATCACAGGGGATGAGAAAAATACAAAAATGTAAGGATTTGTGATGGACAACAAGTAATAGTAACTTATCTTGAAAACAAAATAGATCGGCTACAAAATTCTGCTGTGACCCAGCCAATTCCACTACGGATTTTCCCAGAGTAACAGCTGAAACGATTCACCTGACAAACTGTATTTTTCAAGGAGTCTATGTTGCATCTGCTGAGGTATCCACACACAGAAACACACTCTGCCTCCTGCATAAACATGGATAAAACATGATAGACAAGGCAAAATTTCTCACTTTTGTCCATAGTAGTCCTCAAAGAACTTTTCTTTCCATTGCTCCACTCTCTTTTCCTTTTCCATCTCCTGCCGGATTCGAACTTGCATCTCGTGTGTGAATTCACCTATATGGAAGCAAGAGACTGAAATTCAGTTCCAAACAAAACTGATTCTGCAAATGCAACTTCTCATGTTCGAACAGTACAGCAGCTGTATACAGGAAGGACAGACTTGCTGTTACCACCCTGCTCCCCACCCTACTCTGGATCCATGTGCTGCCTGCAGCTCCATAAGGATGGTGGTCACACAGCCTCAAGTAGGTCTGAAAAAAATCACGTTTTACCAGACACAGGACAAAATTTAAGGAAAGGTAAGTCTGGCACTGCTTTACATCTTCACCTCTTAGTTCTGAGAGTACCATGGCACCAGAAGAAATCACATATTTTATTTTAAAGGTAACAAAGGAAAAAGAAAAGAAAGAAGAAAAGTTGAGGGCAACATGGCTGGATACACAGCAAAGCTGGACTAAATTCCTGTTCATTAACTGCAAAAGAAAAACAAAAATCCCATGAAATGAGCACCTATTCCCCAGGCACCCAGGAAAGCAAAGCCACTCACCGTCAGCGAGCCGCTCTCTCCAGCTCTGCGCGGCGTGGGTGAAGAACTCGTTATTCAGAGCGCTGCCACTGAGGCGCATCAGCCCATCAGCCCCGACCTGCCAGGACAAACAGAACACCTCTGCTCCAGCTGTTCCACAGTCAAGGGGCAACCAGTGAAGGGAAAACACCCCAGTGCTCATACCTGTCTATCGACTTCGGGCAGGAGGTAAAGCAGCTGCTGCTGGAAGTGCGACGGGAGTGCGTTAAAGGTCCTGGAGTTAATCAGCGCTCGCAGGTTTGTGTTGACGAGGATGGAGCCAGGGGTTTCAAAGTCAATATCTTCACCCCTGTTCCGTTTCATTTGCCCTGGAGTTTAAGGAGAGGCAAATAAAATTAACATTGTTGTATATAAGTATTTCAGCATTGCGGGCAAGAAATTCATTTAAACTACTACAGCAAAAGGAGCAAGAGAGACGAGAAAGACTGCAGCATTCAAGTGGGAAGAATGACTCCAGCACAGTAATTAATAGACATACATCTGGAATTTTAATATAGGTTACAGTTCTGCCATATTCAGGTACAATTCTTGATGCTGCTCTTCAGACCAAGCAAACTTTAAACAATTGTTTCATTAATGCTCAAGGTGGAAAGTCCAGCTTGCAACTTCACATCATCAAATGCCTCCTGAGAGAAGAGATCCTGGTGCTCTTTTCTCAGATACACATAGACTTCAACACCACCAATTATTCTACCTGTAACCAGAAGCACATACCAGCTGTGGGCTTTCGGATGCCCCTCAGCAGCTGTGGAGGATCCCTGTTTATCTCTGTCCTACTGCGCAGGCTGGTTTTGCACAAGGCCAAGGAGCTGCTGCTGCTGCTGGACGTGCTGCTGCTCTCCCCATCAGCGTGCCTTCCTGTGAAACCTAAAAGCAAAACAACTTCACAAAAATATACAAAAAAGAGCCAAAGCCCAACTGGAAGAATGGTTTACCATTCAGGAATTATCTGTTACTAACAGATCTGCTATTATAGGGTATTTCCCCGATACCAATTATTTTGATGGAGTTAAACATACGCACAACTCTCTGCAGTCACACTCATACTCAGCAGGTGTTACAGAAATCCTCAGGCAAACGTGGATGACTTGGGACCGACTGAGAGAGATCTGTGGTCATTATGAACCCCCTCCCAAAGTCATGCTCACCGGAGGCAGACTCCATGTGTGCCCCATTTACTTTCAGCGGGGTTAACACCACCCGTGGCAGCATCATACCCGTCTTTTTCTTCTGTTTGGTTGTCTGCAGGCCAGATATAAACAAAAAAACAAAACAAACAAATGAAGATGTTAGGGAAGAGTAAAATAATCTTTGAACAGCACATTCTTTGCTTAAAGAGCTGCCTGGCTCCTAGGCAACTCTTCAGGTGTCACTATATTCAGGACTAGCAGAACATTCGAGTTCTGTACGTGATCCCTCCCCATCCTGCCAACTCCTCACCCAAGGAGGCAGCCCCTCAGCTTTCTCTGAGGCACCTGTGCACAACTAGTCCCCGTGACACCACCCCTTGAGAGCTTCACCCTTTCCCATCAGTCTCACTTTTTCCTACCTGGGAGGCGGTTCTGTAGCTCTCCCTGGTAGCAGGTCCCTTGCTCTGCGATTCTGTGGAACAGGAGGCGTTAGAGGAGGTTTCATCAAGAGACACTGAAAGAGATGGGCTCTCAGTCAGACACAGGAGTAGGTCCTAGAGGTTAAGGTTAACGTCACCAGACACTTACCATCATTGTCACCACTCACAGTGCTGGCTTCGTTGGACCCACAGCTTTCTGCATCTGCTGTGTCCTCCAGCTCCTCCCCTTCTGGCACTGACAGGTTCCGGGACCACTGCAAGGCATCCTTCTAGAGGGCAAACAGAACTGGGGTGGCTACAGCTCTCTCTCCCTCCTTCCCAAACTTACACCAGTTAACTTACATCCAGTTAAATGGATATACTTTAACCTTAATTTTTTTCCCCCTATTTTAATCCTTGGTGCAGAAAGATATTCTAAAGTCCATTTGGGCTCACATCTGAACAGAAGTCACCTAAACTACAGGCACTTCATAGCCCCCTCCTAGGCTACTAACTCACACATCCAAAATATCAGATTAATAATAATTAATTTAATAAAAATATTAATAATTTGTCAAAATTTTTTATAAGCAAGGAGTTCCTATTAAAAAGAAGTATCTCATTCTTACTAAGAAAGAACATATAGCATTGGAGGGGCCAAATACCAAGACAGTACGCTTGAGATATTTATTTCCTATTTGAACAAGCAAAGCCATTTCAATACCATCTATTTTCAGCAAAATGTGGCGATTCAACAAGATTTTCTAACAATAGGAAAAAGATGGGAATTAAATAGCTGAGATACCTGTTGTCTATCAAGTTGATACTTATCAGAGAATGCAACAGTATAAAACAATGCAAAAAAAAAAGCCCAAGACCAGAAACATTTTTAATATTTAAGATTTGTGGGACAATAAACTGAAAATAATGTTCCAGAGAGACCTCAAGATTTGAGAAAAATAATTATGCTAAATATAACTGGATGTGGTGGAATACAAAACAACCAATCAGAAGAATTAATATGCATTTTCCTGTCAAGATCTTACTTGTTGCTACAAGTTCTTGAACCAATTTAATTCCTTGGCTGGCTGTTTTCCCTTGTGGCTGCCAGCAAAAGAAGTGCACAGGACTGTTCCAATAAGCAGCCACCTGAGCTGACAACAGGTACTGCAATAAGAGGTTTTACCTTGCTTGTGCAATTCAAGAAAAAAATTATTTTGTTTTGGTTTTTTTTTTTTAAAGTTATTTATCACAGTTGGATGAATATAGCTGAAAGGTACAAGCTTCAAGGACATGATGAATTCCAGACCCTCTCCCCCATGACAATCTCACCTTCAGCACACTGCCCTGATGCTCAGTGGCAGGTAACACTCAGCCCTGCACAAGGAGCCGAACTCACAACTGGGCCCTCAGTTGGAAGCAGAGCTCAGCGCTTACCTTGAGAGTGAAAAGGCTGATGCGTCCAGGCAGTTTGTAAAAGAGCCCATCCCCTCCCCGGGAATTGGAGTGGAGCATAGCGTTGAGGCAGGCCAGGGGAGATGTGCCACTGGAACAGAGAAAGGAAGAGAGGGAACAGTTTGAGAAATGGGTTTATCAGGAAAATAGGCTGAATGATCTGGTTAAAAGGGCATCATTTAGCTGACAGAGGGGAACAAAGGTGATGTCATGAGCTTTATGGGACGGACACTTCAGTCAGAACAGTATCACTGGTTTTGTTTTGACCTGTACATCAGCCTCAGCACGTCACAGCAAAGCCATCAGCAGCAAACAGGAAACGTGACACCAATTTTAAGTTACCCTCATCTGTTTTTAGACATTTCTAACCTTTATTACCTGTTTCCTCTCCTCCTCTGCTTGAAACCTTCAGTGTTGGATTAATTTTACCAAAATCCCAGATTTATTCAGCAGTAGAAAGATGTAAACAAAACCAGCACAAACTGTACACACACTGCTACTGGAATGTCTCCCTGACATGTCACAGACCAATCTGCACAAGCAGAGCTCAAGATGAAGGCTCTGATGTGCTCACTCACTTGTCGGGTCCTACATAACCCCCTGGTTAAAGCCCCATCCTACGCTCACACCAACAGAACTGCTGTGCCACGTAATATTGTGTTTTCCACTAAGTCCAATATGTACAGGCAGAACATTATCTGGAAGAGACATTACAGAAGTATTGACTGCATTCTTAGTAAAAGTGAAACTGAAAACTGGATTGAGATAAAATATTTCAGAGAAAACCAGCCTCAAACTGAAAACTCAGAACACTCTGTTTCCACCCTGAATGTGTTTGGTTTTTGGACATTCCTTCACAGGCCTTGGCAAGAGGCAAAGTTACCCTGTATCACTTTGAGATAATATGAACAGAATTTCCCGCCTGCTGTCCTGTTAGCGCTTTCTCCTCTGTGTTTACCAGATGCTCCAAACACACTCACCAGTCACAGAGATCTCTTAAAACTGAAAAGTTCTCCCCAGAACAAAAGAAAAGCAAGCAGTTAAAACTCTGCCAGTAGCTAAACTCAGTATGGTGCTGGGCCCAGTGTCCTGGCTCAACCATCAGCTTCACGGGATTATCAGTGCCCTGTACGGAACACAGCCCTTCCAGGACAGCAGACTGATCCCCAAACTGGGCAGCCCCGCCTCAGGACTGATTCAGAGGGAAAAACATCTCGAGGCACTGAGCTATTTCCTTCAGGAAATGGAGTTTCAGGAAGGGCTTCTATACAAGCACCAGAAAAGTCAGCTGCACGTTCAACCAGGCAGGCTCACTGCCTTTATTCTGTGAACAATCATGCTCTGAATAAAACAATCTTTTCTTACAGCAGAGAATTAATGACCGGGGAAGGAAAAGCAGATATCCCAAGGGAAACCACCGACCTTTAAAGGAATTAGTTAGCTTTGTGGGACTTAACTTGACACATGCTCCAAAGTTTGGTCTTTACTTACACACTGTGACAGGGCACTTGTAAAAACTGAGAAAGCAGAGGATAATTTCTGTGTGTGAAGAGCTGTGCTATTACCTGGGCAACCTGTGCCTCACCACCCTCACAATAAAGAATTCATTCCTAACATATCCAACCTAAATCTACCCTCCTTCACCTTTAGGCCATTCCCCCCTGTCCTATCATCATGTGCCTTTGTGAAAAGTCCCTCTCCACCCTTTTGGTAAACCCATGGCAGCTTGACATTCCAACAGCTCTGAGTTTGATGCAGCAGCACATATGGGCCCTGTACCTCTCCAAACAAGGGTAGGTCCCACACCCAGCATCTCTGAACATGTCACTGATTTTCACTATTTAAGCCAACCCAGTTGTTTCCTGATTTCACACAAATGAGGAGCAGAAACAGCTAACATTTAGGTCCCAGGAGAAATCAATTTACTTTCTGTAGGTGGATAAAGTACAGGTTCAGGAAATGCAAACACCAGGTGGAAAACTGCACAGAAATAAGGGGAGGGGGAAGCAAGACTAAAAACAGTCCATGCATCTGGATTCCCCAGAAGTCCCTCCCTGGGCAGCAGCTTTTTCTGTCTCTGGTAGTCAAACTTCCCCTTTTTCTTTTGCCAGGCAGCACTAACTGAGGCATTTGGACGATCACAGTTACCCACTTTCTTTGAGCTGCAAGACACTCTGTATTTCTACTACTGTCATGGAAACAGATGGAAGCTCACAGGAACTTAACCAAGGAAAACAGCCTCCCACTTCTGCCCTTTCCAAGGGTCTGTATCAGGTTCTTTTCCACATGAAACCCACTCTGAGATGGGCATCTCCTCTGTACAATGTCAAGAGCCACAACCGTGTGAGCTGCGCTTTCTCAGTGCTCGACAATCTGAGCAGCAGCCAGTGTAGTGACATAAAATACAGAAGACTGACTTGAGTCTCCTAAAACATAATGTCTGCTCTAGAAATGAAGCATCAGAAGAGACAAACCATTCTCAAATTTGAGTCACAATAGCAGAAACTGCTGGGAGCTACTTATGAGAGAACCATGCAAGTGAGTGGCAAGCGCAGTACAACGCAAGGGTCTGATCTGCAAGAGGCATTTATTTCACAATAGATGGGTGAAGGGACTCTATGTTGTAAAAGAGTCCAAGAACAGCTTCCAGTTATCATCAAAGAAAAAACCCCACAACCTGTACATAAATGTGTACTGACATCTGAAATTACCAGGCTGGAGAGAGAAAAAGAGAAGCAAAGTGGGCTGGAGATGAGGCAGAACTGCAAGAAGAGACACAAGCCTTCATATGCTGCCTCCCCCATGCTCCACACTAGTTTAGACAAGATCATCAATACTAACCTCATTTCCTTTAGTCCTTCAGCCTCTATGACCTGCAGAATCTGTTTTGGGGTCATGGGAGCATCAGAGTAATTTTCCAGCACCTGAAAAGACAGAAAGACCATGTGTCATTACAGAATTGGCTTCTACATTCCCAGAACTACTCCACCGGCTGTGGCCCAGACCCAATAATGTGCCTTTTCAAACTTGATTCATCTGCAAAGTCACTCGGTAAAATTTCCAGCTACCTCAAGATCCCAGTGAGCATCACAAAAGGCTTTGCCTTCATCTGGCTCATAATTAACTGAAATACAGACATGGAGGAGAAAAAGCAGCAGAATTTGGCCTTGACCTCAGGGGAAGCTTTACTATAGACTATAGACATCCACTGGACTTCACTATACATTAGACCAAGCTGCTGCCACATAATCCTTCAAAACTGAACAGTGATCAGTGACCTTTAATGATATAAAATGTTCTCCTATCTCTCTACAAAGCATCCAGTATTTTTTTACCACTAAAAGTATTACTGTACAGCCATACAATGCAATAGTTTACCTTCCTTGGATTACTGCATTCATTTCACCTTTGCTCCATCCCAAGAAGGGAACCAAAAGTAAGAGTCAGAATTTGTGCCAGAGAAGGACAGAATTCAGAAAAGGAGACAATAACAGCAAAGGAGTTGGAAAAAAAGTATGGCTAGAGACACTAAAAAGATTTGGTGTACTTGCCTTTGAAATCAAATGAGGGAAATCAGATATTAAGAGACAATACAATAAATAACTCATCCTTCCCTATGTTATATGAAGAATAGAATTGTCAATTATATACAAAGAACTAAAGAGGTTATTACTTTATTTTCTTTTAAAGCCTGCGGAACTCACTGCTCCAAAATGTCTAGAAGCAAGAACTCAAGGATTCAAAGAGACAACCGGACATTTCTGTGCATAAGAAGATTACCCACATAAACAGGAAACAATGAGCAAAAATAAGCTGCAGTAGATGTAAACCATGCTGCTTCTTTGGGAGCAGATTACCCTACAGCTGCCGACCATGCGCCGGCTCCTGCGCCTTCCCTGGCAGCAGACAGCGCTGCTCTCGGAATGCAAAGGCACTGAGCTCCGCAGACCTGGGGCTGAGCGAGGAAAGGCAGGGTGAGACAGGCACAGGACACGGCCTGGAAAAGCCACAAGACACGGTCCGGAACAGGCATGGAAAGCAGCAATGGGAATTCACTCGGGAAGTTTCTTATCATAGCTCTGGTCTAAATTGCCTCAATGTCGCGGCCACAGGATGCGCAGCCCTGGTGTCGTCTGTCCCCACGCTTCAGGAGTCAGCAACACGGTGCTGTCTCTCAGTCTGACTCGTGTGGGAAGCCACTGGAGGGACCCAAATGCCCCATTTCCATCAGCAACATCTAGAAGTGAGTCACTGCAGCAGTCACGGCAACAGGACACGTGCAAAAACACCCCAAAGCTGTGCAGGGCTCTGTCTGCACCCCAAACCACTCCTCCTCCACCAGTAAAGAAGAATCCATTCCATGTCACTCAGCTATACATTGTGACAAGGCCAGGTGGACAGGGCTTGGAGCAGCCTGGTCTAGTGGAAGGTGCCCCTGCCCATAGCAAGGGGTTGGAAGGAGATGATCTTTAATGTCCTTTCCAGCCCAAACCATTCCGTGATTCTATAAAAGCAATTTCTTAAATCGTATCTCCACCCAACAGGTATTTTGCAGATGCTTGAAGCTCACAAGCATCTGAGAATGAGGTAAGAACCTGGACGGGGAAGGGACTTTGAGACCTAATCCAATGAAAACACAAAGAGTTTAAAGAAAAGATCAAAGCGAGTGATAAGCCATATTCAGAGACAGTAATTTAATTCCATGTAGCTCCATCCCACTTTTTCCTCCCTCCATAGGTTACAAGGTCTCCATGCCTCCCTCCTGGGCTGTCACCCTGTCACTCAAAGGGAACAGACAGCTGACATGGGGAAACACATCGTTCCTGAGCCCAGCGAGATCCACAAAACGCAACACGCCTGTTCCAAAAAATCAGGGAATTATTCAACCCTCTCTCTAGTGACAGACACAGCAAGCGAAATACGCGGCCTAAAACTGAGCATGAAGGAGCATTTACATACGGATAAAAGAATCTGCACTCAGGGGAACAATTTCCAATCAAGAGCTGTATTAAGTGTACAGAGCCTTTAATGGAAGAACTGGGGGAGAGAAGATCCTGCAAGCTTTAGACACCAAATCCCAGCTTCCAGAGCTAGCCCTCCATCCTGCTCCAACCTGATACTTCCAGTGCCACATCAACCTTCCACCCAGACCTACAACTTCAACATTAGTTAATCCTTATCCCCAAAACAGAATTTCCCACCCTCCACAGTCTATAGTGCCAATAGCCAAGGATTCTCATGCCCCTAATTATGGAAGTTTACATCACTTTCTCAATAAATTTACTGGACATCCAGATCTGACAGCACTTGTGGGGTAGTGCCACGGCTCTGGGCATCCAGATGAATCTTTAAAGGCTCATTTTATGGAATGTGCAGAGCTTTGGCTCTGTAGGAGTAGCAACACTGAAAAGCACTTTTGCCTGTGATTCTCAGAAATGTTGAGAGGAATACAAAATACACCAGTGCACGTCAGAGAGGGAAATTAAAAGCATTTTGACAGGGAGCATGTGTAAGACTAGTGTGAAATAAAGATCTATTTTTAGTGGATTTACAATCAGTCCTTCTAGCTGGAAGTGCAGCTACGCAACTGTAGGTCTCTCTAAGTGGATAATCTAGTATGAGATCGTTCTATTTCTGGTTCATCAATGGCTCTAAGATGCTGTTGAGGCTTAGACATCTCATGCACCTACTGTGCCTGAGGTTCTGGCCAAAAGACAGGTGAGAAGAACTATGTGAAGAGTTCCTTTCCCCATCACATGAGGTTGAGGAGGTGTATTAGGTGACTGCTTTAGAGTCACAATCTCATGTGCTGCTTTGGGCAGCCTATAAATACCGATTTTTTTTTTCCCACCTGTCAGAGATCAGGATGTTTGAATGAGGCGACTTTGTGCAAGGTCACATAGCACAGCCAGGGGTCAGCTACCAGGAAACCATCCCTGTCACCTGCACCGACACACCTGGCTCACAGAACCTGGATCCCAAGGAGAAATGCACGACGGAGAACCAGACCACTGGGCTCCTGTGGTGAAGTTCCACAGTGGCTGCTTTAAACCCTTCTTCAGTTTTTCAAGCAAAGCCACGTGGGTCTAAAATATTATAATTTACACACAAAAGATGATGCAAGTTGCTGGAAGACAGATGCTTGTCTGATGAGGTTTCTTCCTGGCAAGCAGTAAGAAAACACTCTGATAGCCAAAGAAATCTTACTCGGGAGCACAAAGACTTATCCTCAACATCCTCAGTACCAGACCTGAGTCTCACTGGACTCACTCACACTGTTCCTCTGAATGTTTATGTGCTCCAACCCATAACCTGGGCTCACAAAACCAAAACACACACAGCACAACAGAAAAAAAACAAAGAAATCAACCACCCCCAAGCTCTGTAGATCCTCTTCTACAGAAGTCCATGGGCTACACAGGAGGAACACGTGAGCTGAGCATCACTGACACTGCTACAAGGAGGTAAACCAAGGATCTGTTCACAGCAACTGCAGGCAGCTGGGTCATCCCTGACTCTACAGACTGGCACTTTTGCACCTCCACAGATCTGTGTGTCACCGTGTCACCAGGACAGAACCAGCCTCTTCCAGCCAGCTGTGACTACCCAAATGCCAAGCAACTAGCCTTAACACCTCCACTCGCAGCCCTTTAAATCAAACCCCTGACCAGCTCATGGTCAACACCTGAGAAACACTGAAGTTATTTTTCTTGTTACATTTCCTAGTTCATCACTGGGGTCCAAGACAGATCTGACTCAAACACTTCATAGAGGGAAGTCCAACAACAGCGGGTCCCCTCTGCCACCACTGGAGCAGGGCTGGGCTTGGAAGCAGAAGCCCTTAACGAGGAGATTCCCCAAGACAAAAGGGCTAAGACATACCCATGGACACGTCTCCTAAACCCAAAAGTGACCAGATACGGGCCGATTCCGGGATGCTCAGCACAGCTGCTGCCCGGGGGCAGCCGGGCACGGAGGGAACCCACACCCTCGGGAACTGAACCACAAACTTTTGACAGCAGCCGGCCTTCGGGCCGGGCTCTCTCCAGGGGCTCGGGTTCCTCCCACGGAGCCCCAAAGGAACAGAGCGGACCGACCCGTCCTCGCAGCCCTGCCCGGCACACACCGACCCGCTCGGCCCGTCCCGGGCCCCTCCCGGGCCCGGCGGGGACCCCCGGCGGGCAGGCAGCAACCCCGGAGCGCCCCCTTCCCCTCGGGCCGGGGACG
>VWZF01001637.1:60515-72224 GCA_013396755.1 Sclerurus mexicanus | reverse complement strand
TGAGGCGGCACGCGGACTGCAAGTCCCAGCGGGCGCGGCGCGGAATGGCGGGAGAGGGCCCTGCTGGGGAAGCGGCACCGCCCGGGCCGGGGGGACAGGGCAGGACAGCGGGGACCGGGGCCGAGCCCCTGCGGCTGTTCGCGTTCCGGCACCCCGGGTAGCACAGAGTTAGGCTGGAAAAGAGCTCGGGTCGTGGGGCCCAAGCGATGAGCGAACACATCACCCAGACCGTGGCACTGAGTGCCACCTCCAGGGACGGTGGCTCCGCCGCCCCCATGGGCAGCACATTCCTGTGCCTTGGCCACCCTTTTTGTGAAGAAATTCACCTCTTCTGTGAGGAAAATCCTCATGTCCAGCCTAAATCTCCCCTGGCACAGCGTTAGACCATGTCCTCTGTCGCTGGTCACCTGCGGGCAGAGCCGGATCCCCTCCTGGCTGCACCCTCCTCAGGGAGCTGCAGAATGACAGGGTCACTCCTGAACCTCCCCTTCTCCAGACTGAAACACCCCCAGCTCCCTCAGCTGCTGCTCATCAGACTTGGGGTCCCGACCTCTCTGGACCTTCAAGCATTTCCTACTCATATTTACATATATATATATATATTTATACAGACACACACACATTACAATACTTGCAGTTCTACTCACATTTTACCACTTAGTTTATCCAGAGATTTCTTTTTCCTTTGAAGGAAAAACAACCCAAGGCTTTGTAACACATGGGAGTCGCCGAGCCCTGCCCCAAGTTAACAATGAAAACCACACGTTTTGATAGATGCAATAAATCTTATTGACTTTATTACACGTCGTATTTTAGGATCACTTTACATTCCTAGACAAAAGAGATGATACAAATAAATATAAGCTGTAAAACTATGGACAGAACTATGGACAGGTTCTTTTTTCTACAGATCACCTAAGAGAAGGCGGAGGTGGGTGTATCTCCAAGGAGCTGAGAGTTCTCATGGACAGCTGTGCCTGGGGCACCTCTTCAAAAAGAAAGGGAGCTGGAGAAGGCAGTAAGTGCCTGGACCCTGGAGAGTCAATCCTCTCCCTGCACAGTGCAGCAGGCAGGACCAGTGTTCTCATTTCAGTTCCATCTCTGCAGCTAATTATGGCTTTTGCAGGTCCCCTTTCCCAATTTGTGTTTGAACACAGTACGAGCAGACCCCCCTGGAATCACACTGAACTGTTTAAAGCCTGGTGCACACTAACCAGCAATGACAGGAGAGAGGACAGGTCCAGGTACACAGGTGTCTCACTGGAACTCCAGTGCTGCGTGTTCAGCAAGGGCAGAGTTAAACACCTAAAAGTGACTGAACACAGGCCTGGTCTGATCTGTATAAGGCACCGGCGCAGCCCCGGGTGCTCTGGCAGAGGTATGTGTGTTTCAGAAGATTCAAGCAGCATGCAAATGTTTTTAAAAAGGCGCTGGATCTAAGTTAAGGATTTAAGAAAGTGCTTTAATTCCTATGCGTCAGTGTCACACAGGCGCTTGCTCCAGCACCAAGGGCCGGCTCCTGCCACATACTGCTTTCTAAAAAAAGCATCACATTATACAGATCAGAGCAAAGACAAGGATGTTAAACATTCCTATGAAGAATGAGTGCACACTGTCCCAGGGCCTCTTCCAGGAGTCTGGCTGGATTTCCTGCCTTTAGTTAACCAGCAGGAAGCCCAGATGGTTCAGATAACACCCAGAGAGGGGCAAACTCGGCAGGAATGTTTCTTAAAAGCTTCAACCCAGAGCTCAGTATGTTTTGTACAGCTTAAGACAATGTATCTTAGTATCAGTGCCACTGAGCATCTGGTGGTGGTAAATCCATCGGAATGAGACTCCAAAAGCTTCTGTAACAGGCCAAGACTGCCCATGAATACAGTGACCAAATCTCCACTGCAGCCCCAGTTTACGTACAACGACTAAATTTGCAGGTTTATTCTTTTTTCCACCCTAACTGAATTTCTTTTCACCTTGCTAATGAATTTCTACAGAGTTAAAAGCAGAGCCTTTCTGACACATCACCAGCTCGTCAACATGAAAACAGGTTTGCACAGCAGAGTTCCAAGGTGTCAGCCCCACTAGGAGGGCAGTTTCCAGCATATGAGTTTAATACAGAATTCCCTATGGAATAGTAGCAACTGAGGAAGAGTGTGCACATGTGCAGACACAGAGGTGTCTGTGTATGCATTATTCACATAAAACGTGTACATATGTATGTACATAGATGTGGTTACATATTGTGCTATTTCAGGGCTTTGAACCCTGCTTGTTTCATTTAAATTCTCTGAGCACTTACACCATACAATCATCTGTTAAAATGTTCTAGTACAGAAGATAACGTGCTGGAGAGAAAGAGGGAGGAGAGGGGAGAGAAGGTAACATTCTATTATGCAACAAAAGCCAATTAAAAGGCTCCCTGGACACAAACAGTGTTTTATAAAAAGGAAAATTATGCTGGGTAGCCATGTTCAGGTTGAAAGAAATTGGTCATGTGCCTGCTCTCTCAATTATAAGCAAATTCCTCCTTTCTCCACCAAAACTAATATATATATATATATATATATGTGCATATATGTGTATCCATATATTAACCTTGTGGCCCAGGAAAGCAGTCCAAGGATTGCAGCAGCCAAATTGGTGTTTAGGTGCCCACCTGGGCAGCTGGCTCACCTGGGCACCGTGCCTGCAGGATGCAGAGGTGAGCTGCGCTGAGCACTCGGCTCCTACTGCTCAGGGGGTCAGCAGAACGGAGCTCTCCAGCCTGGATGAAGTCACTCCGTGGACACTTAACGAGCACAAGGCGGAGTCCACACATCAGAGCATTTCTACAACCAGGCAAGTCCTCACACACTCACATGTGTCAGTCTGGAGGAAGTCGTCAGTGAAGGAAACAGGTAAAAACGTTCACAGGATGACAGCCAAGAGCAACCAGAAAAAGTAACATCCCAAGTCTCAATATACAGTGAACTAAAACTTACGAATGAGCTGTGGGACACTAGACAGGGACACCTTACTCTGTCCTTAGTGTGGAGTTCCACCTCCCTCTGCCCTGCTACATGAGCCTGTGGCATTACAGGAGTCTGCTTTAGTCATAGGGCAGCTTTGCAAGGAGACCATCAAAAGCAGTTCTTCCTCCCTTGTTTACAAAGTAAAACCCCTGGAATTAACACCAGCTTTCATCATCCAGCCTCAGTTAGATCTGCTTTCACTCCCAGTGGGCTCTGCATGGGCTGGGAGGTGCAGAGGGAAAGTTGCTCAATCTGGAACAGGTGAGGGACAAGAGGTACTGAATGCTGAACCTCATTAGACACCAAGGGAAGGGACCAGGATGCAGCTCCATGTTCCAGTGCTCTGCCCAGTTTACAGGAGAGCCTGAGCCTGTAGGAAGAGCTCTGATCCAATGCTACATTTCTGATGAACAGTGAGAGGCATGAGAAAATGCCCATATGCCATTAAAGATGTCATAGGAACACTGGTTTTAAATACCAGGGGTAAAGTAGGAGGCAATAGAGAGGAGGAAAGCTGTGGAGCTGGCACTGGCATGCAGAGGTGTTCATTGACAAGGTGGTTTCTGTTGGCAGGGGTGAGGTCTGTAGGACATCAGCTCAGAGGAGCTCTTTTATGCCTGTAAACAAGGAAAGGACTTCAGATTCTACTGCTTCCTTTCTAGGGAGCACAAAGTTGTTTTCAAGACCCTTTTGGTCCTTCAGCTCTAAAGGGAGGCACAGCTGTGTGGTTTTGAGGACACACTGGCCACTGCCATCCTGCCTGTTCAGACCAACAGCTTAAGCCCAGATCTCTCGAGCAGGAAGAGGAAGAATTATGCACCTTGTCAAATTTGAACAGATCTTCTGCTTTTTAGCCTCATTTGGTTCTCACTGTGGAGCTCTGGAGTGATGGTTCTGTTGAGATGACTTTCAACTCTGTCTTCTTATTGCCCAACAGCCAAAAAGCCCAGTGTAGCAGAAGGGCTGGTGCAGGAGGAGGACGGTGATGCCGTGAGGTGATCCCCATACTTCCCATTGCTCCTAACACACTTCAACGTACCTCATGCATTTTTGATTTCCTAACTAAAATCCATTTCCCACAGAGGCCAAATGCTGAATTGCAAGCACGGATCTTCCTGTGGCTCAGTGCCCCTGGTCTGGCCTGAGTCAGTTAAACAGCAAGAAGGCCATCTCCAGGGAAAGGGGCTGGAAGCTGGTGAGGAGCTCTCTGCAGGTTTGTACTTGTCTCTGCTCCCAGAAGGCAAAGGCTGTTCCCTCCCTGGAGAGGAGCTGCTGGTTTTACTTTGGAACCAGCCCTCGTGACTGTGGGTAGAGCTGAGAACTGTGGGTGCCTGCTGATGAGGATCCCGACGACTTCCTTCCAGTTTTTGGCCTAAAGAAGTAAAAATCAAAATTAAAACAAAAAAAGCTCTAAGAGTGTCACCTGTTACTTTCCAAAATTAATATTCAAAAAGCCAGTTTTTTTACTGGATTTATTCTCTGATCAGTCTCAGCTTTCTCTTCTGTCCTATATCCTGTACAGCTCCCTGAAAGGAGTTTGTGGCAAGGCAGGGATTGGCCTCTCCTCCCAAGTAGCAAGCAACAGGCCAAGGGGAAACTGGCTCAAGTTTCCCTACCTGAACCTACCAGGAGAGGTTCAGGTAGGATATTAGGAAAAATTTCTTCACTGAATGAGTGGTTAAGCATTGGAACCAGCAGAAGGTGTACTTGCACCTCTCCCCATTGGCCAGTGTGCTCACTGAAGGTCTAGCTCACCTGGGTTTTGATTTTTTATTTGAAGTGCTCTCAAATGTCGAAGCGTCCACCTGAATCTCATCTTCATCCTGCAGAGCTGCTTCCAGAGCTGCCTGAACTTTGGGAGCAATGGCTGGACCTTCGTAGTCCCTCGTTGTTCGGCTGGGTACATCCAGTTCCAGTAACACGATGTTCTCTGCCTGAGACAGTAAAAGCAGAGTCAAAGTCTCCATGTTTTCATAGAAATCATTACTTTTCCCTCCAGAAACTTATTCTGAAGTACTTTATAAATGTATGCAGGACACTGTACAAGTTTACATTCCACAGAACACACAATCCTCTGGGATTCACATTCCCCTGACCAGGGGTTGATGACACAAAGGTTGGAACCACATCCAGGCTTACCCTGTACCGAGCCTCTGCATGAATCATCATGGATGTCCTGGCGTGTTGGCTCAGGGGCCTTTTGTATCCCACAGCAGATACTGGTCTTTTCATCATCTGCTGGTTACTAGGGAAAAACAGAGACTTGGTCTGTTACACCCCAAAACCAAAGGCTCCTCTTGGAGTTTATGAGCTACAACATCTGTAAATTCCACATAGAAATCGGTTTCAAGAGAGCAGAAACTACCCAGGCTGCATTACTGCTCTTTTAGTAGTGAATGCACTATTATATATATTTTACATACGATTATTGGGCTCATATAAAAGAAAAATCTAAATCTTCTAAGAATGCTTCTAACTGTACATTTCTATTTTATTGAACCGACTAAGAGGAATAAATTGTTTTATTTTATTGTGCAGCAAGAACCTGTGAACTCTAGAGGGCCACTTTAAATCCCCAATTCAGTCTCTCTTTTGGGGCACCTTGTTCTTGACAGCTAGGGAGTTTCCTGTCACCTGTAATTCCATCCCAAGAAAAGACCAGAAGTACACTCACTCCAGACGGGTTATGGGATGTAGTTTCCAGTGGTCTTCCTCTTCATCAAAGAACGATCTGTTCATGATCTTATTCTTTTCTTCCAAGGGAATAAAATTCTCAATAATCAGGTGCCTATGTGCAACCACAAAAATGAGAAATACACAAAAAACATAATTAACAGATGACTTTCCTCACTGCTCCTCTCCTGATGATGTAATACAGCCCTGGAAAAAGAGGAATGGTTTAGTTTTCTCATGTTTAAATCTTGTCCCACATGTACAAGGCAGTCCTTCCACTCCTTACTCTCTTACAGTTAATACAGTGATGTGACTTACTTTAGCTTTAATTCCCTGGTAAGTTCATTCTGGGTCTGTTCCAGTTCCTGGCGCTCCTTGATGTGCTCTTCTTGCAGATCATGGATCTCTGCCTTCACAGCTTGCAGCTTGGAAAATAACTGGAATGAACAACAGGAGCCAAAATTTATCACTTGCCAATGTTGCTCTCCCTTTCACACACAAGCTGATTTTATTCCCAGCCTGCTAGACAAGGAATCTTTTTTTCTTTCACCTTTTTGAGTTTTTTGGTCTTTATGTCCACCTCCTGCTGAAGGGAACTATAGGTCTCCTTCAGCTCTAGTGTTTCCTCATCCCGACTTTCCATCTGTTGCTGGATTTCTCGCTCCCGACGTTTCTGAAGAACATGACACAGGGCATTAAAGACCACAACTACCTTGTCACCTCCAGCTGACACACATGAAACTCAGGGTGGGTTTGCTGCCCTGCCTTCCAGGGCTTTTCCTTTGGCTTCCAGTTCTTCCCACCTCTTGCCTTAGAAATACCACAAGCATTAACCCTTCTTTGTCCTTATGAACAGCTCCAGCCAAGATAGGACACAAGTCTTTAACACAAAGATTTGAAGAAAACTACCATAAACCTTCTTTATATATTTCAAACAATAACAAATAGGACACAAGCCCCTCCTCCTTCTTTTCAGATAAACGATGGCCACTAAACCAATTTTAGCGTTAACCCTGGGAAAATTTTCTGATAGTTTCCCCTGACAGAATGTTTTATAAAAGTACGTAGCAAGGCTTTTTATACAAAATAACAAGTCTCCTTCCCTGTACCTGTTCTGCAATTTCCTGTCGTTTCTGTTCCAGGATTTTCTGCTGTTCATTCGTGTGATCCACAATATTTTTCCCTCCTACCAGGAGCTTGCTTTCCATTGTCTGAAAGGAAAAAACAAGGTCAGAAATTTCTCTCAGTGACCACGGAACGTAACTTTCTCTCCTATGGATACAACTTCTTCAGGGCAGCTCCCTTATTTAACCTGCTCTTTCAAGGCAGCTGCTACAAGAATTAAAATTTCTCAAAATTCCTATAAAACTGTAGGATTAATGGAACAGTAACTTGCTTACAATTGGGCACTTCCGGAATGTGTGGCAAAGCTGGAGAACCAAAACCTGTGCATCCCTGTAAAGAACTTTTTAATGATCTGTGATGGAATTAAGCATTTTTTGTGCCACAGCTTGTGAAAAGATGCATCATCACATTTTATTGTGCCAATTGCTTAAGATCCTACAGGATCAGCATATAAGAACAATGAAACAACTCATGAATATTAAAACATGTAATTCATGGTGGAAATTTCAACTTCTGGCTAGAAATAGCTTATTTTAAAACCTTCCAATCTAAACACAAAATCACTATCCTGGAAACTTCTTGTGAAATATCTTTCCAAAATGAGAAACCCTCCATTCTCCCCAAAGCCTAAAGAAATTGCTTTCAAAGAGTACCACAAGGAAGAATTCTACCTTGATTTTAGCACTCAGCATCTCCATTGCTTCCTTCTCTCTCCTCAGGTCCTCCATTTTCTTCTCCTTCTCTTTCAGCAGCCTCATCTTTTCTTCTGCTACCAAACTGTGATCCTCAACTATAGCTTTCTTCTCAATCTCCAGCTTTTCTTGTTGCTCCCTCCAGTAGTCATCTTTGTCATCTCCTTCATCCTCACCCTCTTCAGTGTCCTCCTCCTCTTCCCCACCATCTCTCCTCCTTTCCCTCCTCTTTCTTTTGCCAATAGACCGTTTTTCCAGCTGTGCCTTGAGTCGAGCAATCTCTTCCTGAAATTCTCGTAGCAGAGCCTCCTTAGGATCCTCATTCACCTGTGGCTTGTTCTTGATGTTTTTGGCACGGTTGGCATATCTCAGCGTGGTCAGCGTCTCCTCCACATTGTAAGAGGCAGGGCCTATATTGGCCACCATCACAGTTTTGGCATTGCCACCTAATGAGTCCTGAAGTAACCTGGTCAGCTTGGAGTCCCGGTACGGAATGTGTGTGCTTTTGCCATCTACTAGGGCAGAGATGACGTTGCCCAAAGCTGAGAGAGAGAGGTTGATTTTGGTGGCTTCCTTTAACCTTTCCCCCTGTGCTCCAGTCTTGGCTTGCCGCTCGCTGCCTGCCAGGTCGACCAGGTTGAGCTTCCCAACACGGATGTGATTCTCTCCATCCAGCCCCAACTCGCTGCATTCGATGGTGATCTGGAAGATGGCATGAGATCGAGAGCTGTGCTCGTTCATGTTGGTGGCACCGACGGAGCGATTCTGGTTTCCCAAATTCATGATGTGCTCGATCTCTTTGACGCTTTTCGTAACAACAGTGGTCAAATCTTTAACAAACACCCCTGTGTCTGGTCTCTCCTTCAACTCCAGCCGCTTGGACTGATCCTTTGATAACAAGTCTCTGATTTCTTCTTGGTATATTTCCAAATAAGATGCTCTAACTAGGTATTGCTGATTTTGAGATCTAGAGATGTGGGTGAAGATGTGATCGAATGAATTGGGGATGACCCCTCTCTTTTCAGGATCACCACGCACCCCTTCCATTGTATATGTTTTCCCTGTCCCAGTCTGCCCATAGGCAAAGATTGTCCCATTAAACCCTTGCAGAACAGAGTCCACGAGAGGCCTGAAGGTCTCATCGTAGAGTTCAACCTGTTTGGAATTCCAGTCATACACAGCATCAAAGGTGAAAGTTTTAGGCAGTTCATGAGATGTTCCCCGTGGATTCTTCACTGAGACCTGCCCTAACTTGACATCCACATTAACAACTTTTTCATAGGAAGCAGTTTTCTCCTTGCTGTTCATGGGCCGGCAGCGCACCACCACCCGCACTGACTCAGAGCTCTTTAGCTTAGACATGACAGCGAGTCTGTGGCTGGTGTGATCCAATGGATGGATGATCCCGTGCTAGAAACCTGAAACAAAAACAAAGCAGGAATGTCTGAAGGCAGTTTTCTGCAGGGGACAACTTGTCACAAAGCCAAAGACTCAACTCATCTATTTGACCAACATTTTGCATTCATTAAGTTGCAAAGGATTTTGAAGAATTAAAATAGTGGACAACATGAAAACTCTGTAAAGGCCTGAAAAGAGGCAGCATTATTTTACCAAAGCTTGTGCATGAAATAGTATCATTTTACAAACTCTGCTGCAAAATATTGTCATCAAATCACATCTTTACAGCTGCTAAAGATCCTTTTCTTGACCCTTAAAAATAATCATAATGCTTTTTAAATTATTTATAAAGAGAACACTGACAGTTATTTTATTTGCAGTCAGGCCTTTTGTTTTAAATCTCCTGTTTTGAAAATCTAGTACAGCCTTGCTCTCTCTGGAGCACAGCTCCGCTATTATTTTTTCTTTTGGCAGTATACTTTTGCCAGGATTCTCCACAAAAGGCAGCCCTGCCCAAGCACACTGACCTATGACATCACTCCACGCTCCTGCTCTGGTGTTCCAACTCCACCAGGTTTACAGGATTCAGCATCAACCTAAATTTACACTGCATAAACCCAGTTCAAAGTTCAAGTCCTTCATGATTCTGGGTAGAGAGAAAGGACACACTGATGCCTCCCCCAGTCACCAGCATGATGAGCTGCCATTGAAAACAGAACAAAAAGCCTGTGTTCCTGCTAAAGCAGTCCCTGCTAAAGCCTCAGAAGGCAGATCTCAATGGCACAGCTTGGGGAATGCCATGTGCTTTCTAATAACCCTTTTTATTTCTAAAACATCTTTCAAGAAGGGCTCTGAGTTCCTTCTGCCAACTGGAACACACTGGGAACCCCAGGTAGAGCTGGCACACGTTCAGGTGTGGCCTCCTTGGGATGTGCTTGCTATTCTCTTCCCAGCTGGATCTGCAGGAAACATGGATTTTGTCTAATTGTTTTTTACTTGATAATTGATAATTGCACATCTTCTGAGAGCTCCTCCAACAAACTGACAGAGAACTTCAAGAGCAGAGATAAAGGATGAGAAAGAAACCACAATGATTCTAGCCCAATGTCCAGTCAGTCAATCTGGAAAAGACTTACACAGGAGTAACAAATAAACATGGTTAAAACCATGTTCAAGAAACCTCAAACAGCCTTAGGAATTTCCTTGGGTTTGTGGGGGGAAATTCCTTGCTCCTTGGTCTTCCCAGGAAAGCACACAGTAGCTACCAGGGGGATGAGGAACATGCACTTGACCAAGCTGGACACTCATCCAGATTTCACTTTACACCCTGCACAGTGAATTCAAACTGCTGTAGGAGTTTTGGGTAGCTACTGAATAAAACCACTTCCCTCCTAAGTGACAGCTTCAGATGAAGGTGACCTTCCTGTCCGACCCACAGCAAACACGAATTCTAGAGCACCAGCACAGAAAGAATATGTGAAACGAGGACAAATCTTGGCAGAATCACAAGAAGCAACTCTCCCTCTTCTCATTCTGAGGAGCTGTATACACCAACAAGCACTTCTCCTGCCACAGCTACCAGGGATATTCCTGTAATTCAAGTTCACAAGACACAATTTTTTTGGACAAGGTCACATGACAACCACTGTGTGACATATCTGCATGTTCACACTGGCAAATACTCGAATTAGGCACAGTTTCTGAAGAGCAGAGCACAGATTTATTTTATACACTGAATATGCAAAATACTGCTCTGATGAGAAGTACCACTTTTGTAAGCAACTGTGACAAATATTAAATGATCAGAATGAAGTTAGTCTTGCCAGAGGTACAAACTGAACAAAAAATATGTTGCACACTTGCTGCTCCTCAGGATATATCTCCTCAAAATGAGCTTGATCAGCTTTTAACACCTTTCCACATTTCACTTGCAAGCCTCTTTTTATAGTCACAAACAACTGAATTTACCCCTGATTTGGGCTATTTTCAGAACAACCTATCACGAATCATTTCCAATTATTTTCGTTACCGCAGTGAAGTTTACTGGAAGCATAACAAATTATGGTTCTTCTCAGACTTATCCAAGTGTGTAACTGGACAATAAAACCAATTAGTTGCCAGTGTCTGTATTCCCCAGAAACTCCAGGGCAACATTTGAGCTTCCCAGTGTGACTGGACAGGAATGGCCAGAAATCTGGGAATGCTGCTGTGCCATCCACTCTTCTCCATCAAAGAGAGGAATTCCTTCATGAAATTAGTTCAGCTTAAAGTGACCTGGGCCAGGTCTCTATGTCAAGGTCAAGCTTGAGGTGGATGTACTTGAAGATGTGCCCCAGGTGTCCAAGAGGGGAGGGTGGGCAGAAACTGAAGCATTTTCATTTATTACAGCCAACATAAGGTTGTGCATGAAAAAATAAGCAATGTCACAACTTGAATGCAAGCTGGGGTAACCACTTCTCAAAAACTTCCAGGGCTGGGAGCTGCTGGCTTGGCTGGCTGTGCCCCAGGCACACCGCGCTGTGCCCATCCACCTGCCCTGACAGGTCCTGACTTCTCTCCACTGCCTGCCTTCAGCTTAAACACCTCAGAAAGATTTTCTCCGAGCTGCCCAAACCCTCCCCTTGCATCCCTGCACATCCCCAGAACACCACCTGAAACACTCCACTGCTCCCCGCTGCTTAAACCTCTCAAACACTCGTGGGTTCATAATGCCCTGCTTTGCGACCCTCCCAAGGCAAGCCCACCCTTGTGCCGCCGGTTCCGCTCTCTCCTCCCCGCCGAACCCTCCGCAGGCCGCGCAGACACCCCGCGGC
>VWZF01001637.1:26275-53707 GCA_013396755.1 Sclerurus mexicanus | reverse complement strand
CTCCGCCGTTTGCATGGCGGTTGCGACAGCACCTTAGAACTCCTTAGAATTCCCCTCTAAACACACCAACTCTCTCTTGTTCCAGGTAGTTTTGCAACTGGCCCAGATGGCCGAGCTCACTGGGAGGGAAAGGAGCAACCACCTGGCGAGAGTGGCGGAGACGCCGCAGAGACCTCTGGAGCAGGAGGTAGAGGATGCTTATTTTTTTTCGGTTTGTTTGTTTTTCTGGAACGTGTCTGTCATGCAGAGGTGGAAATATTCGTGGTTGTAGCACACTAGAAAGGATAGGCTGCTCTGAGCCACTGGGTTCCCTGCGACCTGAGGGATCCCATCACACTGGCTCGTCCCAAAGTGGCACCTCAGCAGTTTCTGGGTTCTTTATTCTACTCTGCCCACCTGCATGAAACCAAGTTCTGTTCTTAATGGGCGTTCCCAAGCCTCACAACAATATGTTTTCTGGTAGTCACCCCATTTCCCAGTATTTTCCACCCTGAGGGAACCATGGTGTTGGGGGTGATAGTGCAGTCACAGCAGTTGGTATTTCAGCTCCCCACAACTGTTCAGTGAGCACTTTCTTGCCAGGGGTTGGTTTGTTCCCTCGCAGTTGCACATCCTGCCCACAACTGGCACTCGTGTTGATGTGCAGCAGGAAGTTCCTCCTCTGAAGCAATCCTGGAGCGAGAAAGAGCTTGAGGGTTTGATGCTATTTTAAGAAGAGTTTCTCAGGCAGCCAAATTAAGTGAAAAGAGATCGTTTTTATTTCAGCAGACCGTTTAACAGTCGAGGTGGTGGTAGAGCTGTTTAAAAACGTACATCTCCGACAAGACACACAACTCAAGAACAACCTGCTAGGAGAGATTAATGTAGATCTTCATCAACATGAAAGCCAGCAGGGCTCACAGGAGGTTTATTTTTTTTGAACAGGAAACGGTTTGAGCTTCTATTATTAATGGATGAGAGTGTCAAAGAAAAAAAAAAGATTAAAAATTGCTCATTACTGTAGAAAACATGCTAATCCAGAGAGGCAGAATGTGCCTCAGAGTCGAAAAGTGAAAATGCAATGAGTAATCCCACTCTGAAGAGGAGCAGCATCCGTTGCCTTCCTGGAAAAGGTGTGATGTTGCTGGTAATGGCAAGTTTTCTTCCTCAGCCCTGTTCACTCATGTGTGGTGGTTCAGGTTGGTTTGCTCAGAGATGGTCCTGCCCAGTGCAGCAGGTTGGTAGCAGAATGGATGTGAAAAAAAAATACAAGAGAGCCTTTGTTTCTCTGAGAAGCTCTAGGAGAGAATTCCATGTAAGCAGAGACCAAGAACAAGTGAGAATATGAAAAAATGGAACGAGCAGCAACATGAAAGGCACATGGGGAAAGGTATTTAGAGCTACAAAGAGACACCCATCTACAGTATTTCAGGATAAAATACATGTAACAGGTAACACTGACTTTTAATAGTTGCAAAAAGTGTATTTCAGAAAAAGCTTAATGTATTTTTATTCAGGTAACAGGTTAAGGGAGGAAAGAAAGAAAAACATTGTGGAGATGGTGACGTGTTCATAATGCTTGTTAAATGCTCACGCGTGTCTGTGTGCAGGAGTGAAGGATGCAGGGTCTTAACACGAGCCTTCTGTGATTTCAGATGAAGAAGTTTTCCTGTTAAGGCAGTTTGGTCACAGAGGGCTCCAACAGAAAACTGCACCAGGACAACACCACAGCGAGACACCCGCAGGCTCGAGTTGTGCTTGACATGGCCCTGTTCTACTAGACCTGCCATGACGGCATTTTTTCCCAGTGTTCCCAACTGGATTCAAGATGCAAAGCAGGAGGAGGAAGAGACAGCCTGGAAATTAGTCCCCAGACCAAGAGGTGAAGAGACTGAAAGTCAGGGAAAATGCCAGTGTGAACTATCGGAGCCCTCTTTTCCTCACGTGGACAAGCTGAGAACTCACACACTTTCCCATTCAGAGCAGAGACCCTACAACTGCCCCCAGCTGCACTGTGGCAAGGCCTTTGCTTCCAAGTACAAGCTCTATAGGTAGGTACCTGTGAGTGCCTCTGCCCAGCACTACCAGAAGACAGGGGAAAACCCCTCCTTCATGTGTCTTTGCTTGAATTTCTGAGAAGCTGGAGGAGGGGAAATGCCCTTTTACCTTGCGAAGCAGTTGAGTCCCAGACATTACCATACATTACCATGGCATCTCTTTAAGAGCCTTCCAGAGAATCTCAGATAATTCATTACCCCAAGCTTGAGCTGTTTTCTGTTTTACTAAAGAGGAAATTGAAGCAAAAAGTGAAGTTCACAGATTAAAAAACAAAATGAAAAGTAAGAATCGCATTTGCATTCTTAAGCCCCACCTCTGACTTTAACCACAGGGATAATTCCATTGCAGCTGTTGCTCCGGCATGAAGATGTAGAGTTCCATGTATGTACTGAAGTACAACACAGAACAATTAAACAGTGATCACTATGAACTTTAAACTACAGTGTCAGAGAACATGAGATGCCAAGGTGAAATCAGACCACAGTGACTTTCAGCAGACCTGGCCACAGCCATCCTTATGATGAACTGAAGTCGTTCAGAACCTGCAGATGAGCATTTTGTGTCATAAACTATGAGGTTTTGTTTGCCAGTTCCCCTTTGGCAGCCTCAGCAGAGAGCAGGAGCTGAGGAGAGATGGTTGCAGGGCACTTGTGCAGGGGTGATGCATTTTGGGGAGGACAGGCCCTACTGGGACAGACTCTGTAGGTGTTTCCTGAAATGTTGTGCTCCTGTGCCTGACCTTTAGTGGTGGTAAAATGCCATCAGGGATTTTGTGGTATAAAGTGTAGGGCACGAGGAAAATTTTGGAAAAGTAGCCTGTGTTCCCTTAGGGGCTGGACTCTTGTCTAACCTTTCCTGCTTTTCTCCCCAAAGGCATATGGCCACGCACTCTGCTCAGAAGCCTCACCAGTGCATGTACTGCGAGAAGATGTTTCACCGGAAGGATCACCTTCGGAACCACCTGCAGACCCACGATCCCAACAAGGAGGCCCTCCACTGTCCCGAGTGCGGCAAGAACTACAACACCAAACTGGGCTTCAGGCGACACCTGGCCATGCACGCGGCTGCCAGCGGTGATCTCAGCTGCAAGGTGTGCCTGCAGACCTTTGAGAGCACCCAGGTCCTGCTGGAGCACCTCAAGGCTCATTCCAGGCGGGCTTCTGGTGGGGCAAAGGAAAAGAAGCATCCATGTGACCACTGCGATCGGCGCTTCTACACCCGGAAGGATGTGCGGAGACACTTGGTGGTACACACGGGGCGGAAGGACTTCTTGTGCCAGTACTGTGCTCAGAGGTTTGGGAGGAAAGATCACCTGACCAGGCACATGAAGAAAAGCCACTCCCAGGAACTGCTGAAGATTAAGACGGAGCCAGTTGACATGTTGGGTTTGCTCAGCTGCAGCTCCTCTGTTGCAGTGAAGGAAGAGCTGAGTCCTGTCCTGTGTATGGCATCCAGAGACATGATGGGTGGTAAGAGCTTCCCTGGCATGCTGCCTGTGGGCATGTACAGCACACATCTCCAAACCATGCCAAGCTCAGGCATGCCCCATTCTTTGGTTCCTAATTCTCTTCCAATGGGAATGAGCTATCCTCTGGAGTCTTCTTCTCCAATCTCCTCCCCACCGCAACCTCCTCCAAAGTATCAGCTTGGATCTACCTCATATTTGCCTGAGAAACTACCCAAAGTAGAGGTGGACAGCTTTTTGTCAGACTTCCCTGGCAGCCTGTCTCTCTCATCTGGTGAGCCTCAGTCCTCTTCGCCTCAGCCGCCTGCCCTGGACGAGGCTTTGCTTTCCAAGAGCCCTGCTAACCTCTCAGAGGCTCTCTGTGCTGCTAACATGGACTTTTCTCATCTTCTTGGCTTCCTCCCCCTGAATCTTCCTCCTTGCAATCCACCTGTATCGTCAGGGGGATTGGTCATGGGATACTCGCAGGGGGAGGCGCAGCCACTGCTCACCACTTTGCAACATCAACCTCAAGAGTCTCCCGGAGCTGGGGCCTCGCTGAACTTTGGGCCCCTTCATTCATTGCCCCCCGTCTTCACCTCCAGCTTGAGCACAACCACGCTGCCACGGTTCCACCAGGCATTCCAATAAGCTGGAAATAGCACTGGAGAACAGATCTTTCAGCCACCCTTTTGTGGAGATGGAGAGCCTTAAAAACGCACAACTCTTCAGTCCCTGAGGGTGTGAAAGCTCTGCAGAGCTGGGTCAGACAGGAGGTTTCTGATCTTGGAGGGAGCACTTGTAGACTGGAACAGCTGATATCCTGTGTGAGTCCCAGTCCTGTACAGAGGAAAGATTTCAGCTAATAGACTGGATATATTTTATCTAATTTTTAATCTGTGAATCAGGAGCCGCGCTTAGCACTGACCTTCCCTGAGAATCCTGGAGCTGTGTTCCACTCTGGGAAGGACTGTCCCTGAGAAGGAGTTGAGGCTCTTTCATCTTGGGCTAAACTTTTGAAGAGTCCAGCTTCCATTTCGTGTTATCACACTGCAATTCTGGCAAACCAGCCAACACCTCCACATGGAGAAGAAGTCAGGATACCCTCTCTGTATGAAGTCAATGGGGAAGAGTCTGTCCTTCCCCACTACCTCTCATCCCATCACCCAACACAGCTTACTCCACATCAGTGTTAAGCAACAAGCCCGTTTACATAGGTCGTCACCTCGATCTTCTTCAGGAGCCATTAGGTTAAAGTTGTTACGGTGAACATTGTTTACACAACACAGATCTGTTTCTGCCATTACAAAAATAGGAGGCACCAGAATACACTGGGCTCATCTCTGGTGTAGCTAGAACACTGTTTACACAACGAAGTCAGGTTGCACTGATTTCTCTTCACTTACCATGTTCTTCCCCCATGGGGAAATACACTGCTTTCGGACCACTTCAGCCTCCGCCCCTGTAGGCAGCAACTTCTTGCCTTTTCTTGCTGGCTATTCCATGTGAAGGGGATGGAGCAGCTCTCACAGCTTAGCTTGGTGTGTGGTGTATGGACAGAGCCCTCTTAAGTATCTCCCCCAGGAAAAGAGATCTGGAAACCAAAGCATGTGAGAGAGCTGGTTGAGGAGCTCAGGACATCGAGCACTGGCGTACCAGGTGTGGGTGAGAACAGGCTGCAGGCCCTGCTCCCTGGGTTCCCTTGGGATGAGGAACAGAGTATGAGTTTCTGGGGTTTGGGGTTTTTTACCACAACCGTTCAGTGAGGTCAGCACCCTTTTCAGCTTATCCAGGAAGGAGTCTTGAGATACATGTTAACCTCAATGATGATAGCACCCAAAAATCGAGGAAAAATTGGTCCCACCTACATGAACACTCTGCCAGTGAATCTGAAGCATTTCCCCCAACACCAGTAGTTTTAACAAATGCTGAGGGTTTGGGCCTGCAGTCACCCTTTCACTTTGCATTTGATTCTACTGGCCTTTATTATTTTCTCCTTCTCGAGCCTTTCCTCCTGAAGTTCAAGTCCTGCATCCCTGCCCCACCTCTTAAACTCTTCCATGGGTTGTCTACGTACCAGGGCAGAAGGGTTACATTGGGAAGTGGCAGCCAGCTGCTGATGTCCTTTAGCATCTGTATTGTCTCCTGCTCCCGTTTTTCTGGGCACTTGTACTGCAGATGGCGACATATGGAGGTCACTCACTGTGCATTGATGCATGTTTAGGTCTATGGACAGGCAGGTCTTCATACCTCAGCATTTAGGAACCAGTGTAGGCCAATATAAACCAGGAAATCTGTCAATATTTTTCTCCATAAATCCAGAAAATACAAAATCTACCTCTACTCTGTTATCTCAGCTCCTTGGGCAAAGCCAGATGCTGTCCTCCCTCATCTCCCCAGAAAACATCCACTTCAGTTGATGCAGATTCGTTCCTGCTGAGCCATGATCCCACCATGTGGCATCAGCCGTGCCTCATTCGGTCACAGGCTTGTCCCTCTTCCATTTTACTCCAGAATTTTATTTTTAATTTAGCTTAGTAATTCTTCCCAGAATGACTCTTTAGCAATCCATTGATTCTCCAGAACATAGATCGGTTGTTTTAGGTTAGCCAGCAATGCTGCAAATAAGACTTTTGTATCAAAATGTAATATAAGATTTATTTACCTCAGCAATATCCTGTGGCAATGATCTCCCTGAGTTGAATGCAGTACTTTTTCCTTTTCTCCACTGGAAAATGTTGCCTTTCCAAGTCCAACGAGTGCCTTCTTGTTCTCTAACCTAGCAAAGGTAAACAGGGCATTGCAGCCAGTCTGTTTACCAGCATTGAATACCTCAGGCCTGTCTTCTATTGCTTTGCTCTTTGCAAATTAAGAGAGTTTCACACTGTTATCAATTATATGCAAGCCTTATTCTTGTCTTCAGTTGAGAGGATTATTATTTTTTGAAAAATAAATGGTCAGAACTGATCACTCACTGCCAGTGAGGATTATCAGATTTATGCAATGCCATCACACACCTTTTCCCATGCAGAACATTCAGCTTTCTTGCTTTCTGCCTGCATTGTACTCTGAACAGATGTCATCACTGGAATTCCTTTAGCAGTGGTAGCTAAACTTAGAGCCAGGCATCTTTTTCCTACCAGTAGTCTGTCAAAGAATAAATGGAATTCATTTTGCTATGATTTGCACGTGTGATTTGCTTTCCACAGCTACTCTAACAAGCAGATAACCTTTGTCAATGCAAGGGGAGTCTAACCCAGCAAAGGCAGTGTGTCAGATACAGCACTGGAGCTGGTTCCAGGTGTTTACACAATAAAATGGATTCAAAGTTCCTGTTCCCCAACAGAACTTGTAATCTGAAAGTATTTTATCAGCCAGCCTGAAACTAATGGGACTAGTTCCATTTGAAATAGTGAGTGTGCAATTCAGAGAATAAATTATATTGTAGCGAACAACTTTTACCTCTTCAGAAGAAAAAACTTTGACCATCTAAGCTACAGCACTTGAGAATCATAGTCCATTAGGAAGTGTGTACCAAGCTGTTAGGAAAACCAGTGGAAGTCAGCTTAGCCAAGCTCCTGCCAGTGCAACTGGAGGTAAGCCATGAGGGGGATTGCTGCAGCACAGCCTGGAATCTGTTCTGTGGTGTATGGGCAGGGCTTTGTGCATGAGTCAATGGCAGCCACTGTGCTGGTTACGTGATATAAAAAAACACATCATCCTACAAAGAGTTTGGTTTTGGTTTTTGTTTGGTTTGGACCATGAAATTGGGGCCAGGACACGGCTGTGTCAGCCCAGCAGAGCCCTGTGAACCACTCCACTGTATCACAGATTGAGCCCAAGAGGAGTGACTACAGCAAATAATTGGTCAGGAGGGTTTACTTAAATATTTTAAAGTGTGACTGACTTGGGGGGTGTCCAGGAGTGATAGGAACAGTGAAGACTGCACTGTATATATAAAAGATACAAACCCATAGAGCTCCAGTCAACAAAAGGACAGGACATGAACTTGCCAGCCTTTGTAAGTCAGACCCTGGATTCTCAAAAAAACAAGGACTTAATGTCCCACTACTAATAAGAATGATTCCAGCTCACTTGCTAGCAAATAGCCAAGCCATTCCCTGGCAGCAGAGGGTTAACTCACCTCTCCTGTCCTTGCAGGCTCAGTTTGCCAGAGCCCTGTGAAAGGCTGAAGATCTTTTTCCCCCACAGGATTACAGCTCACTCAAAATCCATTTGTAGGAAGGAACAACATGTTATCCTGCATTTTCTTCCACTGAATTTCACTTGAGAGAATACCCACATGCCGTGTTGTGACAGTTTTCTGTCTCACAACAGGACTGCTCTTTAGCCTCAGTGTTGAAAAATGGTGTCACTTCAGCTGGAATCCCTTTTTTCCCTCCAATAGATTGATGATTTCAGTACCTTTGTTGTGAGCTCAGCTCTTTGTTCTTTAATTCCTTCCTTGCTGACAGGTGAATAGCAGCTGCTGGGAAGATTTCCTGCAGTTCACTGAAAAGTCCCCATTTCTTTTTGCTGCCATTGCACCACCTTTGCTGTCTGGACAGAACAACCCTGTGGAGGCATTTTCTGCTGCCTGCAATTAAAATTTCCACAAAGAAATCTTCAAAGATGCTCTTCCCATCACCCTACCTTCTTGCTTATCCTCTCTAATCCCAGTTAGTCAGGCTGACTGAATTCTCCCTCAGGTGCCTATTTTTAGTTAATTGCCTGCCCAAGCCGTGGGGATATTCTGCTGCCAAAGAGTGAGGTGGATGAATGGCTCAAAATAGAACCACTTCAGGTTTCCAACCTCACCCAAAATTTGCTTCTTTTCTGTAACTTATTTCTCATATTTTTCCCAGTTCTCAGAGATGGGGATTGCCATGTTAAGCTCTGAATCCCATCCTGCCCTACCCCTGCATGGTCAGAGAAGGTGGTTTGGTTTAGCCTGATCTGCTGGACTAGGACTGGAGAAACCTGGGCTCTGTTTCCTGATCCCCAGTCCTGGCACCTCTCACCATTTCCATGCCTGTTTCCCTGTAACAGGCCATAGCCATTCCAAGTGTCCCTTGGGAAGCATCTGGAAGCTGCCCAGGGAGACACTGTTTCCACTGACCCAGCTTCCTTGCAGGACCATTGTTCCTGTTTCCCACCATCACCTCGTGTGAGCAGACCCCTCTCAAGTTCTGCTGTCCCTGCTGCACAATCCATGCACAAGCATCAGGCTCCCCTCTGGCTATTCCCTGCACCCAGTGACAGACTCACTTCATTCTGGTGAGTAACTGGAATCCTGTAGGAATCCTTCCACATGTTTCAACCATTCTTGGGGCTCCTGGTAAGGGGTCTTCTCCCAGAGTGCAATCTGCAATCTGCACCCAGAGCCAGCTCCATGTGTGCCCACACGTCACTCGCCACTAATGCTTCAGACCAGCACAGGAACAAAAATGGAACTGGTGATCAGAAATAAAACCAGAAAACAGATCCCATTCTGCTCCTCACAAATCCATACCAGGAGATGAGCTTGGTTTCCCTGTCCAAAGTACATTCTATTTCTATGTGCACAGATAGGCAGCAGGAGGAGCCTGAAGCACCTTCCTCACTGTGTACTTGCGGCTGAAGCTCGGTCTGCATCGTCCTTTCCACCACTGCCTAAATATGAGCATGCACAAAGTATGTACGTGACAGAAGGAGCTTCTCTGTATCAAGAGATCACAGCGACAAGGAAAGTTAAAGGCATTGGTGAATGATAAAAAATAGGGAATTTGGAATCTGGTTTTTTAATACTCTTAAATAGGTCAGCTCTTAATTTCCAGTTAGGGGAAGAATCCTCAACATTAAAGTGTCTCATTAAAAACCAGCTGTCCCTCACTTCCACAGTTCTCTTCACCTTCAGTCTCACCCTCTCTTCACAAACCCTGTTTTCAACTACTATGCAAGTGGATAACCAGCTCTACCATGGAACGTCCTGAGTGGGCAGGGGACAGCTCCAAGGCCTGTGGGACAGGGACAGACACTCCCTGTCACCCAGCACTCCAGGTAGACATACCACAGACCTGCCTGCAGCCTTTTTCTCCTCCGTAGTCACTGTCTTGCACTTGTAGGTAACACATGAGCTTTGCCCTTAGCAGCACAACCACTTCAGGGTGCAATGGAAGGGTGCAGGAGCCTGCACACTCCAGCAAATCCCATAACTTCTGCTAGAAGCCTCTCTGAAGTTTATGAGATCTCCTTACCCTACTGAGTGCCTCAGCCGTGAAGCTTCGTGGGGTTTTCCCACTCTAGTGATCTCTCATATCTAGGAACAATTTTTAGAAAGGTTGTTTTGTACCAGTGCTTAAACGAGGATATTGATGAGGAACACAAGAGCTGTCTGCTGGGGTGCTCTGAGAGGGACAAAAAGGAACCTGTGGAACCATCTAAGCTCCAAAACTGCTGCTGGAGGAAAAGCTACCAAGGGACCTTTGCAGCCTCTCCCATGGCTGCCCCAGCATGAGCTCTGCCATCTGTCCCATGAGCCAGCGGATACACTCCCTTGGAAGGTGAAGGGTTTACGGGTCAGCCCTGGGAGTGAAGAGCTGTGGTGTCTCTCCCTGGGGCTGCTGTTCATGCTGCCCCTTCTTGTGCTGGATCTGGACAGGCTCTGTGTCTGACCTCCCTCCCTGCAGCTACAGCTGCCAAAGCCAGAAACTTCCCATTGTTAACTGGTTTTCTAAAAACAAACTTTCTAGCACTTTTACACACAGTGAATAACCTCTTTTAATGGAGTATTTTGGGGGCTGTAAACAAGGTTTTTAAATTGAAATTAAGTGCCATTAGGAAATGTATGGTTCATCACTAAAATTAGCTCTTGCAAATGAAGTTCAAATTGAAAGCACTTTTTATAATGAAGTTGTTTATTAAAAGCATTTGAATGATCTGCCCTGGGTGCCTTATTGGAGAAGAATTGGGGGTTTGGTTGGTTTAAGACAGAATAGTAAGGCAGGTCAAAGACACAGTTCCCTACATGAAGCCNCCCCCCCAAAAGACCCAGCACCCCAGATTCAGCCACAGCCAACACCATTATCCCCTGTCAAGGTGAATGTATATTAAACAGAAAGTTGTGGTCACTTGGTTTCACTAAAATTTCCAGTGCATGTGCCAGCATTTCAGACAAGTCCAGCCCCCAGCCCCCCTCCCAAATAACCCCAACATGCTCCACTCCCCACGGGCAGAAGAACCAGGAGCAAACCTCAGCCTAAGCTACACACAGCTGCAGGCACCAGCAGCATTTGGAGATCAAAAAGGGTGAAGCACTCTCACCTCCCAGGATTCTCCTTCAGAACACAGATTAAAAGCTGACAGCCATGATCAGTGTTCAGGTGCTTTTCTCTAGCTATGATCTAGTTTTTATTCCTAAAGCAGCTGCCAGTGAAAGGTGCCCTTTCCTCAGCAGCTTTCCCCCAGAGCTGAGGACTGTGACAGGACAGGAATACAAACAAACTGCCAAAAAATAAATTCAGCACAGATTGTCCTATTGGTGGAGCTGAAGCTTCCTTTGCCTTTTTTAAAGGCAAAAAGGACTATTATGATTTCCAAGTTTTGAGTCAAGTTATCTGCCTGCTCTGGTCTTGGTCACATTCAGCATCCCCTGACACTGGCACCCCCCTAATCTGGGGGAAGCACATCCTCTCCTGGGCAAAACATCTCAGGAAATGGGAATTCACTCTCCCTCCCTCAGTCAGCATTCCAACAGATGCGCACTGCTCTGCTGCCACTACCCCAGCAGAAACACACAAGCCCTGGGTAGCCACGGAGCTGGAAGACAATGGTGAAGGCTCAGCTTCCACAGCACCAGCACACGTCCGAACTCCCGCTCGGAAGGAAATGACAGTTCCCTCCTGAGCTGTCCTCTCACCTCTAAAGCACCTAAAGCACTGTCTATCTGTCCACCACTGCCATCCAACAGTCCTGCTGCTCTTCCCATCCCTGCTACACACATCAAACAACATATCTCTCATGAAAGACAAGTTGCTCAAAGGATCTTACCCTGCGGCACATCCAAATGCCTCAACCAGTGTCATAATTACAATATAGGGCAGCATTCAGGACACGCCACACTGCGAGAAACTTCCTGCCCAGTCAAGTTTACCAGGAGAAAAATATTACAAAGAAAAGTGAAATATTCCAAGCTCTGCTTCTCTCTGAAGCCACACATCACAGACAACACAGTGTTACAAGAAGAAATTCTCCACAGGTGGCTTAGGAGAACCCAGGAGAGCAGGACGACAGGACAATGGCAGATTTATTTACAGTAGGACACAAAGAATACATACATTAATTAAAAATTACAAAGAATACAGAGAAAACACTTTGGGAAAGGGAGAGAAATCAATGCTGGCTGAGCCTCTCCACTGGGGCAGGGGCAGAAGAAAAAAAGGAAAAAAAAAAAACAAACAAAATCTCAGAAAGGGACCTCAAATTAGAACTGACACAGGACTCCACAGCACAGCTGGCTCACACATCCCCTGCTCCCTTTTTCCATCCATGATTCCTGGCTGATTAGACTTTGGCATGATGAGCAAGGCCTATGGGAACGGACATGGACCCTTGTGTGGACCTGGTGGAAACTTATGGCAATTGGGGTTAAAGAGCCCCAAAGCCCTCAAGGGTGCACATCAGTGCTGGGAGCAGGGGAGGCTTTGGACAGTTCTGGGTTGGGACATCGTGACCTGTGGCAGCTGGTCTTTGGGAGACCTTACTGCGAGAAGCAAAACTTTCATAGATCTCACTGAAACAACCTCTCCCCTGTAGTCCTGACTGAATCCAGCTAGTCTGGGGATGCAGGCAGCCCGCACTGCAATGTGGAATCTTTTTACTGAGAAACATCATTGAAGTGAACAAAATAAAAAAAAACCTTTAACCTCTTTTAAAAAGAGCTTCCCACAGGCTGATTGAAGCATCAAGCCATGTGAAAAGAGCCCATGTCAGCTATCCTTGAGGGCTTGGACTGTTTTTTGTGGAGAAGAACAAAATACAGCTTAGGGGCATACACTTTTCCTGTTCCCTGGAGGTAGAGAATTTCAGAGGAGGTGCGGAGAGCAGCGAGGGTGGCTGGAGGCCGGGTCGGCAGGGAGAGAGCCGAGCTCCCGGCCATGGGAGAGCTCCACAGGGCCACCTGCTCTGTGCCCAGCCCCTTCAGCACAGCCTGCACGCCCCTCAGGCGGCTCAGGCCCAGCACTGCCTCAGATTGCTTGGCACTAACCCTGCAGCACCGCAGCCATCTCTCCGCAGGCTCTGTGTGATCCCGGCAGCGTTCCCAGGATTGAGCCTGCCCCGTTTCCTCATGTGTCTGGAGCAGAGCTACTGACACAACAAACCCTCGTAGGTACCTTGCGCATCCTTCCAGTCCTGTATTCCAGCACAACCATGGGTGTCATATCCTGCCTTGTGAAGGAGGGGCAATCCCACCCTCCCCTCAGCCCTTCCAGCAGAGGCACCTGTGGCAGCCCGTGCTGTCCGAGGCTGGAGGGAGGGAAAAGCGACGCAGAGGGTTGCAGTTGTCAAGCTCTCTCTGGGTGAAATTGCACTTCCCAGGCTCCAAATGGCACCTCCAGCAAACTGTAAACAAGCCGAAGCCAGGACTTCGGTGGTTGGAGCACACTGGACTCCTGCTGGGTGAGCCTTTAGGCTCCCGGTTATTTTGCCATAGTCAAGCTCCTTCTTCTGTGCAGACACGAAGGCAGGAGAAAAACCCAGTCTGATACTTGTCTGAAGAGTCTCCCTGAATCCTAGAGCACCCCAGGGGCTGGAAGAAAACATTTTCACAAGTGTTTCCACTGCTGTTTCAAATCCATTCGTCATCAACATAAAAAAAAAAAGATGAATTAGCAAAAAGGGGGTTTACTTATACAGAGGGATATTTCTCTGCTAAAAAACTCCCTCAAATATGGAACAGGATAATAAAGTTAAAATGTAAGGTATCTACAGACCCCTTTTCCCCCAGAAGTAGCCCAGAATCCATGTACACTGTGCCAAAGTTACATTCCAAATCGAGGAGTTAATTATTTTTCTCTTGTAACTCTCCCACTGGATTTTTTGTTTCCTTAAAAGAGTTGGGAGAAGATGTCCACGTCACTCCCGGGAGGACACGCGTTCGGAGGTGTCTGATTCCTGCTGGGGCTCTGCAGCTTCAGTCGATTTTGACGGCAGCGTAGATTTTCCGGACGAACATGTAGGCTGCGTAGAAGCCGATGGTGCCCGTGAGGAGCCAGAAGGACAAGACCATGAGCGTGGTGTAGCCAAAGTACAGTAAGGAGGGAATGAACTCAACAATATCCAGCTAAAATAGAAGAGGAGGAAAAAATGAGCAAAATGATACACAGAGGTGACAGGAGTCCCCAAACCAGCCAGTGCCCTCTGCAAGGGGACCTTCGGCAAAGGGAGGAAACCCTCCACAGGATTCATTCTCATCCAGCTGAAGAGATTCCATTGGAGGTGGGCTTGGGAATGCTGCTCCACACACGTGATGTGGGCAGGGTCCTGGGGCACCTACACCTTCCTTGCCGCTCCGGCAGGGCTGTCAGCACTGCTGGCTGCTCAGCCGCCTTGGGCTGGCATGGAACAGACTAGGACTCTGCAGTCTCACCATTTCCTTTCCCAAATCCCATAGTCTTCCCCAGAAAGGTGGCACTTTCATACAGGAAGAATAACAATACCTTGTTCACAAAGTAGAATACAGCATAGATTAGCACATAGAAGGCAGATCCTCCAGACACCAGGAAGGTCCTCCACCACCAGCGGTAATCCTGATAGGATAAAGAGCCTCATTATCCCACAGGCTTCCTTCTCCTGTGGCACTGTCTCAGGGGAGCTGTGACCATCCCAGGACAGGGAGAATATCACACATTTTCCTTTACAGGAAGTCCACAGTCTGGGGTGGGAAACTGTTTTGTCACAGAAGCGTCTCCAAACCAAGATGACCATAAGGGTGACAGTGAAGCAAAGCCAGGTCAGGCTCACAGCACCTGGACATGGCTCACCTCTGGCCCTACATTTGTTTTTGTATGTGCACGGAATGAACCAATTTCTTTGGAAAGAGATGTCAGCTGAAAATACCCTGCACCCACCAGAATTCGTGGTATGAAACCACAGTTCCCAGCCTAACAGATAATCAAGGAGCTTCAATTCCCCTTGAAGCCAAGAGGTATTGGGAACAATCCCACCCATGAAGCTGGGCCACACTAATTTCTGATGAGCAGCAGCAATAACATGACCTGTGTTTTTCCAGGAGCAACTACCCTGAGCTACCCAAACTACAGATATGGAAATCTCACCTCAGCACAGAGCTGGAAATACACCATGACAATGCTGATCTGGGAGCAGGATACCACTAGAATTATAAACACCAGGAAGAGAAAGCCGAAAAGGTAATAGAACTGGTTCTCCCAGATTGCCTGAAACAAAGACACAACAGGAATTTGTTTCTGTGCTACTATGATCAATCACTGAACATGGGACTGGTCTCTGGCAGCTACCCAAGGGAAAATGAGGAGCCCCTAAGCCTCACGTAGATGAAACCACAGATCTAATGTGTTTCACAACATCACTTCAGAGGATTCAGGATGCAAAAAGGTGCACAAGGACAGCTCTAAGGTAGCTTGTTCATTCCCCTGCATCTCCCAAGCAATGGAACAGCAAATTCCTCCCCATCCATACAAGGTGAAAAATGGGCAGTAGCTGAAACAGTGACTGTTTTAAGACCAGAACCCCTCCTTGATGTAATGTTACAGTAAATTCCATCTTTAGCACAATCCTTCAAATCACCAGGCATGTCCCATAACTCTCTCTGGAAACTACAGAATGGCCAGGAGGGAACAGTTTCCTCCTTCAGTAAGTACAGGAATAGGACACTGCTCCAGTGGAAGCCCCTTCCCTTTCAAAAGTTTTGGCATGACAGGAGTCCTGTTCGGGAGCAAAGTGGGTTAAATGCTTACACTGAAAATGAAGAACAGTTCGATGAACATGGCTCCGAAAGGCAGAATACCAGCCATGAGGATCCTGCAGAGCCAGAAAGAAAAACCATAAGCAGCACAATAAAACTGTTCAGACATTAACAATTCCTTGTAAGCACACAGCACACTCTAAAGGCTCTATAGCTCCAGATTACTAAAATAAATTTCAGAGGCAATGGCACAGCTGCTCCTACTGCTGAGCACTTACTACTGCTACATGCACCCCTCACAACACATCCAAATTATCAGTGTTGTCTCAAGGAACACCATCTGCCATCTGTCCATGTCCAGAGACCGGCAGAAAGTGTTGTTCAGCAACCCAAGGGGACTAAGGGGAGGGGGCTTAACTCACCGTATTTCCCAGACACTCATCACTCACCCCACAAATTTATTCATATACCACCTCTGCTCCGGGATCTGCCTGGGAATCTGATTTGTCCGTACAGGATTGTCATATGGCTGCTTACGAAATCCAAAGTAGTAACCCAAGTAGACCAAGGGCAAGGAGATCCCAAACCACATGCAGAGCAAGGCCACCATGGTAGGGAAAGGCACCTAGAATTACAAGAGTCACAGAAGTGAAGCTGACAGCTCACCTGCCCTAGAGACTGGTGTCATCAACCAGGCCAACCCTCCAGTCACACACTGCATGGACACCCACAGTTGGAAAGGTCTGTGAAGCCAAGTAAGGCCCAGCCAGCCCACTAACCCCCTCCCAACCAACCACCCCCAGGCTGAGGGTGGTACCTACCGCACCAGAGGAGTGTTTCCCCCAGATGAAACAGTTCAGGATGAAGCAGATGCCGAAAACAACGCCTGGGTACAGGGTCGCTGTCTGCAAGAGCAACCACAGCATAAGAGAGAACACATGACTCATCAGCCAGGTGTTCTCCTCTGCAATGAGACCACTGCTGGGACAAGGCACATGTGGAGTAGTGTCCCTTTTGCTACAGCACTAGGACACAGGGCTGTGCTGTGGAAAGTGGACAACCCTCTCTACACTAATACATGCTCTGGTGTTCGCCCTTTTCTGTAGAGCTACAAGGACTCAACCCAGAGCAAATCTGAAGCACAGCCAGGCTGTGTCCAAACATACGTGGAGCTTATCCACAGATCTTGCCATCAGCAAACGTGGATAAGCAGCACAGAACAGCCAAGACTCACACAAAAGGCTCCCTTCTTCCACCGATGGCCTTTCAGAGTCCGGTATAAGCGGCCAGCAAAGAATCCACCAAAAACCCTGGACAGAAACAAGCCAAGACAAAGAAAATGAGATGTTGTTGCTGGGGAGATGCAGGGCAGCACTGGGGGGGAGGCCATGGGGGCACCTACCCCATGAACATGAAGAGGAAGCAGGCAGTTGTCATCAGCGCACCCCGGCTCGAAGGCGACAGCATCCCCAGCATAGCAACAACTGCAGAGGGAAACAAGACAAGGAACAGCAGCTCTGAGGTACATGGGACAGGGGCCTGTCCCATCCACAGAAATCTCTGCACAGGCATCATTTCCTTCACAGTAAAATGCATCGACAGCCTCCAGCACTGGCCAGAGAGAGGAAGGCACAGCTTTGATCTCAGCTACAGACCATGCTTCAGCCTCAGCTTCCCCAGGGATGGGAGCAGGTGCAGCTCAGCAGGCAAGGCACACCTGGGCAAAAGTCTCTCAGCCCACTATCACCCAGGGCTCACAGCTTGGGAACAGGAAATATAATCACACAAAGCTGCCTTCAGATGGGAAATGCCATCGGGCAGCTCAGCAATGCCGAGCCCAGGCCAAGGGCAACAGGAAGCAGCTTTATGGGCCTCACTCCAGCCAAGTAAGCACAGGGTGAAGACAAACCCCCTTGAGCATCATCCTTATTACAGCCACCCTGTGCAGCATGTGCCACTTACAGATGACAATCAGAATCATACAGAAGAGCTGGATTCCGGAACCCAAGAGAGAGCTGAGGATCATAGGATATTGTGGAGGCCTGAAGACATCTCCATGCACAAGTTTCCAACCAGATTCCTCCATGGTATCTTCCTGTAGCAACAACAGAAAAAGGAGGTTAATTAGGTATTATATGCCAGTGGAAATTAGTCCTACCACAGCCAAAGAGGGTAACTTCCCTGAATCTGGCTCTTCTACAGGATTTTACCACTCTAGCCAAGAAACTTCTTCCCTCTTGGGCTTAAAACAGCTGAGACCTGAACTGCCAGTGCCAAGGCACACATTTACAGAACTGTCTGCAGTTATCTGAAGACATCTGAACTGGTAATATGCCATTGTACACAGCCAGAGATGCGTGGCAGCATGACAGAACAGCCCCTCCCATGGTCAGAGCTCAAAGCGAAACAGGGGCAAGAGAAGAGACAACACACCAACTCTGCACATGAGATCCCTCCCGGTCTGTGCTTCCCTCCCTCTCTGATCCCAGCCCCTATAACAAACACATACAATGTCATCTTCCTTGTTGTAGTTGGCAATGTCCTTCCGCAGAGTCCGGATGATGATCATGCTGAGAATCCCTGAAAACAAGCACAAACTGTGTTCAGCTCAGAGGCTCCTACATGGCTGTGCTGCTCTCACACTGTGCAACTACATGGCTTCCACTAACACACTGTTCTGTCTGGCAAAGGAGGTCTTGAATAATCAGCAAAGACAGAAACAAAACCCCAGGGAGTAGGGAAGGCAGTATTCCAGCAGGAATGGGGCACTGTGGCTTTCCTGTGTTTTTTTAAACTTAAATATGGACATGCAAGATGTGCATTAACCACATACTCCCTCACTGACCCCAGTGAGGTGGGTAGCTGCCTGACCCCACAGGGTGCTGTCTGAACCGGGAGGTTTTCAGTTCTGATGTTGGTTTCCTGCCCTGTCTGACCAGGTTCATCCTCCTCCAGCCATCTGCTTCAAGTAAATTCCCCGCAGATACTGGCAAAGCCTTCCCCACCCAATACATCCACTCACCTGAAAGGAAAAAGACGACCACAACTGAGTTAATGATAGAAAACCAGTGAATCTGCACGTCACTCATGGTCAGGTATGTGTCCCAGCGGGAAGCCCACTTAATGTCACTTTCCTGAAAGAACAGGAGAGTTCTTCTCACATCAGCACATTCCCAATGTCTTCCACAACACCTGTGACACACACCTGGGGCATCACTGCCAGCCAGCTCCCCAGTACTGCCTCACCTCCCAGTGCACAGAGTAGGTGAAGAGCAACTGGTTCTCTTTAGTAGGATCTATTTCCTGGGGGGCAGAGCCTGTGGCTTCAGGCAGGGTACACATGCTCTTCTCATCAGCCTTCAAGTCTGTAAGGAAAAACATGGCACACACAGTCAGCCCTTCCCTCAGGCATCACCTCTCCCACGGAGCATCACCCTTAGGGCACTGGGCTGCAGTTATTCCAGGTACCGTGGGGAAGCACTCACTCCTTGCTCACCTGCTCTGCAGTTTGTAAAACTATTGTCCTGACCAGCAGTGGAGCACCATTAACAAACTTTCAGGAAAACTATGCACAGGGCTGTCCTTAACTGGAAGGATAAAAGTCAAAGCTTCTGAAGCCAAGGATCTAGACCATGAACAAATCCTCCACTCCACATGATATGCTGAGAAAAATTACCTCTGCAGCAGAGCCTGTTCTACCAGAGGAGAGGTGCATGGGGTGATATCCACCATGAGCAACTGCCCTTCGAGACACCTCTTTCAACTTGGGCTTACTGAGGTAGGAGTGTTTTCCCCCCAACCATTATTTTTAAAATTCAATCCCCCTAGAACAGTTCCAAACATCCTGTGTGTCCCTGGATGAGCACACGGTGTCCCAGTCAGGGAGATCAGCACCACAAGAGCTACATGGCAGGCATGCTTCATGCTAGATGACACAGCGCACAAAAATCCAACCTCAAAACCTCACACTCAGATCTTTTTACAGGAAATTATTTTTCCATGGATTGCAATTCAAGGATATCTCTCTATTGTTGGTACTCCCTTAATAACAAAGGGGTTTATTCTTATAATTTGGACAGAAATTTCATTTCTGTGCCCTGTGAAGCAAAAACTGGCACCCTGATACACTAGTGGAATCCAACTCTTGTTCCTACAGGAGATTCTTCCCCCTTGCTCCCCTCCCCAGGAGTCTCTTACCTTCTAGTTTAATGCTTTGGGGAATCACCTCAAAGCGCACCACCCTGTAGGTGTGCTCCTGGCTCTCTTCCACATCCTCTCTGTGGTAGTAAAGGATGAAGGAGAGGTGGTTGTGCAGGTAGAACTGAAACAGTGACATGAAATAAAATGTTAGCACCACAAGGGAGGAACAGGCAAAGCTGAGAAGCAACAGCTGCAGAAAACAGCTTCAGTGAGGAAAACTAAAGACACTCCAACATCAGAGATCAGCCAGCCTTGGGGGCACAGTGCCTTTGCTCTGCTGAGGGGAAACCACCGCATGAGCACGTCCAAAGTTACACAGTGAGTCCAAGGCAGCACTCCTGGCTATCATACCAACAGTTCAGCACCCACCCCCTGCTCCCCATGAGAGATCCCTCTCTTGTATTTCCACTCTTTATAAAACCTCTTGGTTGCATTCCCAACTCTGATACTCTCTGGCAGACCTTGAATGCCCTCTGACAGACACCCAGATCTCTTCCAGGCAACCTTAGACAGCACCTCAATGCTCTACTACCTTGTTACCGTCCATAAACCCAAGCCTATATCCATGCTCGAACTGCACATCCTTCTCCTTCTTCTTCTCCTCTTCCTCACGATTGGAATAAAACTCCAGCCGTGTTGCCACAGGGAGGTTATCAGCAATGCTGAAAACACAGATTTCAGATCAAATTTGTCCACAGCACCAAATCCCCTCTGACACAAACCCACGCCTGAAGTGACTCACAGATGGACGTAGTAATCCTCCCTGATGCGCTCTGCGATCAGCTTGCTCTGTTCCACTGTCAGAACAACTGGCTTGTTGGGAAAGTTACACAGAACTTCACATTTCTTCTCCACGTTCATGGAAACCTGGAAAGGTGTATTAACAATTCGGTCCCCACGAAGAACTTCACCTGGAAAACAGGAAAATACGGGCAAGGTTGGAGCCTGCCAGGCTTTCTGCCATCAGGCACTGTGCAGCTGGAGGGACCATGGGTGCAAGGATCAGACTGAAGGACAGTTTAGCCATTTTGTTGGAAATATCAAGCACTACTTAGGAAAGGTTACATGCTGTCTTCAGGAAAAACATTTCCTCTGTCCAACACACGGACACCCCCATTTGCAAACAGCCAGCAGAGAGTGAAACAAAGGAAGCACGTTCTCCTCGCAGCTCATCAGAGGTGACATTTCCAATCGCTTTTACCCCTGTAAACACCCCCCACACTGTGGGACTGTGCTGTCTGACAGGTACACACCGAGGTTCTCAGCCTTGTAGGTTATCTTGCTGGGCTGGCAGAAGGGCAGTGAGTAGTATTCATACGGCAGCTGGGTCCGGGAGCTGGTCAGCTTCACAGCCTGCAGGAAGAACGGGAGGATTATCCCAGGAAAGAACTCCAGATAATTTTCTGACCTCTCAGAAGCTGATGCTTACTTCAAGACACCTCCTGTAAAGCTCACTTTTGGAAGATACTACTACTAATATTAAAAATAATAATAGAGACACATGTTCCCAAGAGATCTCCAGCTTGCTTTCCTTTGGCACTATTCCTAGTGTACTTTCCCTACATTACGATTTAGTAGAAATTCGTTCACAGAAAATTATTGGTGGTTTCACAAATTTATGTCTCAGAGCTCAAAAGAGATTCAAGAGTCACATTTCATACAAGATTTCCTCAAAAAAATTTCATATGCCACTGGACCTCCTGTGTCCTGTCTGGCCTCCCGGGCTGTGAAGAATTCAGCAATTTTCATCTCTGCAAGGAAAGTCAGAGAGCCATGAGACTGGGGAGAAAAACGGTTGGTGACAAAACCCTAACATTTCTGGACAGTTCCCACAAATCACAGGGCAGAAGGGAAGTGCAGAGACATACCACAATAGCCAAGGCCACAGTTGCTCCGAAAAACAGAAGTGTTTTGTAACACAGCCAAGCTCATTTATTGGAAGAGTGCTGGCAAACACCCTGACTTGCCTTAGCACTTGAGGGAGCATTTGGCTCCTGAAATCCCTTTGAGAACAGCCATTCCAATACCCCCTTCTTCTGGGAAGCTTACTGCAGCCACAGGCAAGTCTCTTTTGCTTAAAAATAGCCTGTGTCTTGCAGCCTGTGGCCAAAGAGAAGAGTGTGCTGTGCTTCACATGGGAGCTGCCAACCTCAGGAGCCCCGAGGGTGCTGAATTTGCTGAGACAGAGGCCACAGCTTTAGAAAAATAAATGAAATGGGCTATAAATCACTGATGTCTGGAAGCAAAGCCTGGCTTCTTCCTGGACGGGTGTAGCGGCTCTGTTGTTCAGTACCAGCAATGCTGCACAGGAACAGCTCCCACCAAGCTGGGCTGTAAGATCTGCAAGGCTCAAGGACAAACACCTCCACTTGGGAAGGGCTTATCATGGATTTCCCTGGTACTGAAGCAACATGAGCAAACCAGGTAGAAGAGAAAATTAAGGTCAGATTCGAATAACTTCTCTATTCTACAGTTCACCTTCCACCCAAAGGCACTCTGTAGGTACTTTGAGAATCAGTATAATGCTGGAGAAATTAAATTCCTTTCAAAGCCACAGTGAAAAAGGGTCTCTTTTCCCACATGGAGAAACATCTTGAAGACTCTGGTGCAACTGCCGAAGGAATTTGGTAGAAGATACTGGGGCAAGGAAAAGAATCATCGTGTTGGGAACCAAGTGAAAGATGAGGACAGTAACCACTTGAAGGCTGCTTGTCCCCAACAACACTGTTCCATTCACCAAAATGTTGTGAAACTGAGCCTATATCTGCCCCAAAAATTTTAGTAATTTTTACAAATTGAATTTCCAGCCCCACTTAGCTGCTCTGATATAAAGAATGAAAAAAAAACAAAAGACAAGAAAACACAACCCAAACAGACTAACACAGCTCCAAATTCACCTTACCTTTATTTCTACGGGATCATTGCGGTGGAAGTTGATAGGAGCCACCCCAGGTACATAAAACGAGTCTGTACTGTGCAGCAATAACAGCAAGACCAGCATGTATCTTAGCCTTTCCTGCAAAAAGGAGAAGAAACAGTAAAATGTAACAGAAAGGCAGGAACAACATCAGAGTTGGCAACAACACTGGAAGCGCTCATTCAGACTGCACTGTCAGGTGATGAAACATAAATTAAATTCACAAAAGCTATTAGTAGCTTTGTTTTGTGACTTTCATCAAGTCACTTTCTGCTCTAGGTGTCTTTGCCTCTTCATCTGCTAGTAAGAAAACTTTGGCTTCACTCAACCACAAGAAAAATGCACTTTTTATGTGCACCAGGGGGCATCAAGCAGACCTGACTTTTCTGCTCCCACTCATCTGAGCTCCGTGTTGGAGAACTCCATGGATTAGTACAGAGGAAGGCTGCAGTCCTGGCACTGGATGCCTGTCAGCTCTGCATGGCAGCAGTTACCCTGGAGCCACTTACAGACAGACGCTCATGTGCTGCTACCTGCAGCAGAATAGTTGTGCGGACAGGTGTGACACCAAAGCAACTGTACTCAAAGGGACAGTCACATCACCACTCCCTCCTTCTCCACTCCCTCCTTTCCTCACCCCATGGGCCATAACACAACTTGGTAACACAGCAAAAAACCTTTTCAACCCTTTCTTAGGGAGGAGGGTGACAGGTCAGGCTGGAAGGTTCAATCTCCACCAGGACTCCAACAGAATCCAGACCCTGCACACCGACAGCAAACCCTTTATTTAACACACCTTGCTTCCTCCTCAGCCCATCCCATTACCTCAGGTGACCCAGCTCCAGCACGGGCAGGAAGCTGTGAAATGAAAATCGAGCTTTAAAGAGTATTATCCAGAAGGAGCTTGCCTGGATTAAGACATCAGCTCTGGTGTAATCTCACAGCACCACTACCTCCAGCCCCTTCTCCCAAACTCCCTGCAGCACCACCGGAAAACCACACAAAACCTGGAGCTTGGCTTGGGACGACTCTGGAGCTAATATTGCAGCTGTAACAAACCAAATCCCCGTTGTCCCTGTGTGTCCTCAGCACAGTCAGCCTGGCACACAGCACCAGAGGGAACACTCCTGAGCTTGGCATCCACAGACATGGTGTGGATAAACAGCAACCCTATGGTGGGGATCCTTCCTCAAGTTTAGAAAAAAAAATCTATATAAAAAAACCCACAATAACTGTGTTTATTGCCCCCACACTCCTTCCTCTTCATCATCTCCCTTATTCTGAGGGAAGGAAGGTACGTCTGGCCCAGACACCAGCGAGGGACGACACAGCATCCAGAATTACTGGAACTGAGCAAGGTGAAAAAAAAAAGCCATAAACATTGGAGGGGTGGGGTTAAAGTCTAAAATGTATTTAAAATGCAATTGTTAGACATCTATAGAAAACATTAATACTGAATCATCAGATACATGTGGCCTTTCAGTACCTGAAGAGAGTCTGTTTATAAGAGCAGTGACAGAACAAGGAGGAATGGCTTCAAACTGATAGAGATTAGGTTTAGATTAGATATTAGGAAGAAATTCTTAATGAATGTCTTCATCAAGGGTGGTGAGGTCCTGGCACAGGTTGCCCAGAAAAGCTGTGGGTGCCCCATCCCTGGAAGTGTTCAAGGTCAGTGTGGACGGGGCTTGGAGCAACCTGGTCTAGTGGAAAGCATCCCTGCCCATGGCAGGGGGTTAAGAACAAGATCAGCTTTAAGGTGCCTTCCAACCTAAACCATTCTGTGATCATTTCTGCTTACAAGGGGGATTTTCAGACCTATTCTAAGCAGAGCCAAATGCACTTGGAGTAGGCAAAAACCTCCATCTGGGACAAACTCTTGTTAAAACTGGCTGGGCTTCAACACTGATCTGACTGGTGCCCCCCTTGCCCTAGAGGGCTTGGAGGTGACAAGACCAGGACAGAACTTCAGCACATGCTCAGGAGACACGTGAGCATGCAGAAGATGAAATTTTTGATGACAAAAATTTTGCAGAAATCAGGCTCTTTGCATACAGATGATGATGACTCAGGCAGCACCAGGCAACAGAAAAGACAAGAGGGCGACTCTGGAAAGCTGTGCCAGGAAAAAACAGTTGGTAGCAAGGAATGGGAATGCTGCTATGCAACAGGTGGGGGAGCTCTGGAAGTGAAATTTGAAAGAAATGTCCAGTGCAGGTTCCTGAGCACAGGGAAGCTGATGCTGGGGTTCCTTCTTGTCAGGATCTTTGCTTTTGTACTGACAGATGTGCTTCATCTTCTTCAAAAGAAGGCAGCATCTTTAGCAATGGCAACACAGACACCACCCAAAACACCTGTGTAACTCAGGGACCTGGCCAGGTGACCATCTCACTGAGGGATATCTGGAAGCTGAGTTATCTCCTCTGCAAGGTCAGAACTTAGAGGATGGAGCTCTGCTTTCATTCAGTCATAGCGCCCTGGTGAGGCCCTGACTTCCAGCAGACAGGACACATACCTCCCTAGCCTGTATCAATTATTTACATTTCAGAACACATGCACAAAGCACTCTTGTATGTGAGGTGCCAGGAAATCAACAAGTAGCACAACAAATATGCACAACTCCAGACTGAGAAAAACCCAGCTGCACGTAGGCAAAAATAGTTGGTATTGACTCAGCCTGATTATTTTCCCATATGCAGACAGACCCTTTCTTAGAAGAATGTGATCTAAGTAAAAGAAATAACTGCAGGAGCAAAATCACCCCCTCCTGTCCCCCAAATCACAGCACTGCTCAGACTGAAAAGATCCATCACAAGCAAAAATCCTGCAGAAGGAAAGCAAACCTCTGTCTCAAAAAAGGGAAAAAACCCAAATCTATTTCAAACATGACTACATTCTGTCTGCACACAGGCCCCTGACAGGAGCCATGCTCTGATTTCTCTCTCCCACTGGCAGAATGTATCCTGGGGAAATCATGGCACAAGCCCAGGCAGAGAATGTTACCCCGGGAGCAGCCGGCATGGTGCAGGCAGGACTCTGCCAGAGCTGCCAGCACAGCTCACCAACCACCCCCACAGCTCTGCCCACCCCACACAGCCTGGCACACCCTCCTCCAAGGGCAGCTTCCTCAAGTCTATGGGATCTCTCTAAAGAGATATTGAAAATCTATTCCTGTAATTAACTTTAGAACAAAGCATTTGGCTTTAAGAAGAAATTAACTCAAACCTTCCTTGCAGCAATTCTAACAGTATTTCCTCTCCTTTGCGCAGCAACCAGGAGTTGGCACACAAACCCTCTCCAAGAAGGCACTCCTACATAATTATCCCATACTTGGGATTTGCAGACAACTTCAGGACAGAGTTTCTCTAACTTATCCCACTCAAAAAGACTTAAACAACGTTGCCACTCTCTGTGAATTCACAGAAGATTCACAAGCCACGCTGCCTCAACAAAGGAATTGCTCACTAAACCCCAGCCTGACACAGCATGAAGAGACACTACAACGTGCAATTATTACCACACACACGTGTGCTTCCCCACAGTCCATGGTTCCTACAGCTGCCACTGCCAGAGTCTGAATTCCAACATTTATTTAAGGGAAAGGGGAAACAGCAGAATTTCTCTCTGCAACAGCTCCAGCATGTCCCAGAGGATCCGTGGCCAGGCCATGCACACCCAGGATGTCCCTACCCAAGTCACTGCCAACGACTTGAAGAAACCCTCAAGCAGCAGCAATTTCAAGCATTGAATTGGGCTGGTGATGCACCAGGAATGGTTTAGGTCTTAAGAGTTTCACAATCCACGTATGAACTTCAGAAGAGACCACAGTATTTGTTCAAAGGGAAGAAAAGGAAGTAGGAAGTGACAACACGGATATCATGAATGAAACGATGGGCATCGTCCCATCTCTTTTCGACAGAGAAGGGGAAGACAGGCATCAAAAAGCCATAACCAAGAACTGATAACTTTCAGAGACAGCAATGAAGAAAAACAGAGAAAACACAACCCATGCAAAACACAAGCCATTTGTCCAGATGGATTAGCCAAGCTTTGCTGTCCCTTTCCACTTACTGAAACTTTTGAATGTCATGACAGAAGAGGAGCAAAAGCATAGCCCACAACTTTGTGGAAGAAAAAAATCCACCAAAGCTCTCTCTCTCTCTCACACACACACACACACACGTAGTCTTCATTCTGCCCTCAGGCACATTAACAGGACGCTCAAAGTGCTAATGGCACTGTGAGTCACCTCACACCCCAGCCCCGGTCAGCAGCGATCTTTGTATCAGCACGCATCCTTTATCCACACCACATTGTCACGGAAATACCCTAGGAAAGCCATGAGGAAATCCGTTTTACTACTCCAAGACTCCAAGGCAGGTAAGGAACGTCCCAGCAGCTCGTTTTCTCCTCCGTGAGGTGGCACTGATGCTCAGCTACCTTAGCAAATCCCCACCAGGAACACCTTCAGCTCTCGGAGCACTCAGGGTGTAATTCAGTAACACAACAGGGATGCTGGACGGGGGAAGGAGAAGCGGCTGCTCACAGCCCGACCCGACAATGAGCACCGAACACCTGTGAAAACCACACGCGGCGCAACAGCCGCTCTGCCCGGCCACCCGCACCGGGTCCAGGGCGAGGCCTCCCCTCCAGAGCTCGCCACAGCGGAGGGAACGGGAACGGGGAAGGCAGAGAAGCGCCGGCGCTCCCTACAACCCACAGCGCCCGGCCCGGCCCGGCCCCTCCTGCCGGGACAGCGCCGTGACCGCCGGAACGGTGCCGACTNCTTTGCTGAGGGCAGGAGCCTTAGCGGGGAGGGCGGGCACGACGTCGCGGCCGCCATGTTTGGTGCGGGCATTGAGGCGGCGGGGCCGGGGCGATCCGAACCGCCCCGTCCGTCCCCGGCGGTCC
>VWZF01001637.1:0-26187 GCA_013396755.1 Sclerurus mexicanus | reverse complement strand
CTTGCCCCATCCCCGCCTCCCATTCTTGCCCCATCCCCGCCTCCCAGCCTTGCCCCATCCCCATTCGCCCCACTGCGAATCCCTTCCTCCCTGCGAAGCGGGAGGAACGTCCAGCAGAGGAGAGGCTGATAAATACTTTATTGATTGCAAAAAGAATCTCCCAAAGCTGATAGAAAAGCGCTGAAGCGTCGGCGTTTTTGCCTCTTGGTATCGAAAATACAATCACAAGCCCTGATGTCCCTGCTGTAAGAGGTACAGGGCTATCTTAGAAAATATATATATTGCTCCCTTCTTTCCTGAAAATAATCTGTCCTTAAATACTGAAAATAAACAGCCACATTAAGTGAGTGTGCAGGGAGCACCGGGCCCTTGCTGACACTGCAGGTGCCCCAGCAGACATCAAACCTGCCTGTGAGGTTTGTCATCAGAGAGAGGGCTCCTGGGGCCATGGCTTTGGGCTCCGGAGGTTCTTCCCAAGGCAAGCAGAGGGGGATCCACCCCGGGGGTAGCCTGTCTGTGTCCGTGTGTCCCTGCAGCACACACTGCACACACCCTTGCACAGCCTCCCCAAACCTGTGCTCTGCACAGGGGACTCTGGGAAAACACTGAAGGGAGCCCAGGAGAGAGAGAGGAGGACGTGTGTCCATGGCATTTGACATCCAAAACCCAGGAGCGACATTCAAACTCCAGGATCCTGTGCTGAGGATGAGTCGAAGTGCTGCACAGCCTGGGAATCCCCTGGGATCTCTGGGACACGAAGGGACCAGGTGGGGCACAGGCACTGCATGTTCACAGAGGCCAGCACAGCTGAAGCACCTACTCCTGGAGAATGGCACGACAAGATCTCAGAAGAATTAACAAAAATACGAATTTGGGTTTTTTACTCTGCAGCAAAGGCAGGCCCAGCCCCATCCCTGTCCCTCCTCCTGTGGAAATGCCGTCGTGGACAACCACTGTCCAGCCAGTGCTTCCTGCAGGCACCCAAGCTCCTGGGAAAGGCACAAGGTATGGCCACCCGTCGCTTCTCTCTCCATCCTGAGCACGGCTCCCTCCTGCTCTGCTTCCAGCCCAGCCACTCTGGGAAGGCTGTGGTTCCTGGGCCAGGCTGATGGGGGAACCAGGGCACAGGTGGGACAGGGAAGAGCAAGATGTGTGGTCGCTCCCGCTGGCAGTGCCTGCCCCAAGCGTCTTCCGTTACAACTGCTGCTGGTACTGGCTCTCTGTGGCAGTGAAGAAATCCTCCAAAACACTCTGTGTGTACTCAAAGGTGGGACGATCCTCAGGCCTGGTCTTCCAGCACTTCATCATGATGTCGTACAGCTCCTCAGGGCAGTTATCTGTGCGGGGCATCCGGTAGCCACGCTCCAGCGCCCTGATCACCTCCACGTTCGACATCCCTGGAGGGTGGGACAGGCCAACACCACACACACTGATTTCTTTAAAAGGCATACAAACCCCAAGCCCAAAACTGCTCACCCTTCAGGCAACATCACCAGGAAGGAAAAGGAATGTTTGGAGGGGTTGGGAAGGGGGAACTGCTGCTTCTGGTCAAGAAAACATGTAGACAACTGAGATGTTGGGTTAGTTGTGGAATGGAGTTTTGCACACCAGATCAGACGGGGTTTATAATCACATTGTATAAATTTAAAAAAATAAAGGCTCCATGTCTTCATGTACTGAGTCTGTAAGAAGCTATTTCTTCCAGTGAAAACAGATCAGTGTGGGGGCAGAGCTGCTCCTCAGAACAGCCATTTGTGCAACCCCAAATCCTTCATGGTTCATTTGTAGCAGCATTAACAGAGTAATTTCCCAATGAAAAAAGGTACCAAAGTAACAGTTAGTATAGAATAGAGAGTGGTCCCTACTGATAAGGACTTAGAGAGGTTTCCCATGGTGTTGGAGGAGCTTAGATGCCATGGAAGGGGCCCAGAAATTGGGTCTTTTGGAACCAGATTAAAGGAGTCATTTCACCTCCTTACCTGGGTAGGGGACACGTCCATAGGTAATGATCTCAGTCAAGAGGATTCCAAAGGACCAGACATCAGATTTTATAGTGAAAGATCCATAGTTGATGGCTTCTGGCGCTGTCCATTTAATGGGAAACTTGGCACCTGGACAAACAGATACAACAGGAAACATGAACTCAAACCCAAATGCTGAGAAGCGGGTGGTGAAATATGGGGAACAAGAAACAAACAGAGGAGGAGGAAGTGAAGTGATGCAAATGAGAGAAGCTTCCCTCCTCTGCCCACATACCCAGCATGCCCCTCCTGGGATCAGTGCCACTGTGGTGACATGCTGATCAGTGGCTCTCAGGGAACCCCACAACACTTTATGCCCCCAGGAGATCCCCCACACCTTCCCGGGCCGTGTACTCGGTGTCCTCAATGACTCTGGCCAGCCCGAAGTCTGCGATCTTGCACACCAGCACTGCTGACACCAGAATGTTGGCAGCTCTCAGGTCTCTGTGGATGTAGTTCCTCTTCTCAATGAAAGCCATTCCTTCTGCAATCTGCCACAGGGGAATGAGGGAAATGCAAAGAGGCTGCTTGAAATAACACATCCCACTCAGCACTGAAGAAGTCAACTGCTCCTGGGCAGTGCTCAGAAAGGGGTGAAAGGGGGCTGAGCCACAGCAGGAGATGGATGTCCCATCCCTGGAAGTGTTCAAGGCCACCTTGGATGGGGCTTGGAGCAACCTGGTCTAATGGAAGGTGTCCCTGCCCATTACAGGGGGGTTGGAATGAGATGAGCTCTAAAGCCCCTTCCAACCCAAACCATTCTGTGATTCTGTGGGACAAGCTCCTGTGTGGGAACCACTCTTTGAGCAGGGAATCTCTTGCAGAAGAGGTCAGGGTTTGGGTGACCAGCACAACATAACACCTCTAAGCTGCTTTGTGAGAAAGGCCGTGAGACAACCAAGGAGTTTGTGTGATCACGAGCGAGGGTCTGTGGGTGTCTGCAGGTCAAGGTGTAACCGCTTTGTCCACAGCCATGCAGATGTGGAGAGAAGCAATCACTCTCTGCTCAGGGAAGATGTGAGGTCAAGTCTCCAAACACACCCACAGTGGCTCAAGAGGAGCAGGGAGTTGCCTGTCCCCTGAATGAATGGACTGTGATTACTGCAGCGAGTGTTGACATTGAAGAGCTTCCTTTGCCAGGGCAGAAAAGCATGAGGATGGGTCTCCTAGGGAGAGTGGGGAGATGCCTGGGGTCTTCCAGACTAGTTTGTGAAGAGTCAGCCCTGCCTAGTAGCAAGATGGCTGTATTGGCCCCTGACAATCTCCCCCTTCTGGGTCAGTCTTCTGAAGTCTCTGCACTCAGTGTGTGCAGCTGTCAGCCCTGATCATGCAGAGATAACCTGCTGCGTGCACAACCAACTCCCAAATTTGTGCCAAGGTACCTCATGCCTGGATGTGACCAGCATGTAGAAAGTGAAGGGGCTGAAGCAGCTGGAGAGGAGACTCCCCCCCATCCCCATCACACCTGCACAAGCCAGCCCAGGGTGAAGTGCAGCTCTCACAGAGCTCTCCCCACAAAATACAGAAGTAAACAGGCAGTGCAAGAGCGGAAAGATCATTTTCCATGACCACAGATGCAGTTCTACCCGCAGTGACTCAGCCCCAGCAAAGTGCAAGGCTGCTGCCTGCTCATGGCAGCACTTCAGCCTTTGCTCCCCAGTGCTTCTCCAAGCACCCCCCTGGAGCTGTGGGCTGAGCTGGGGTTGGCATGATCCAGCTTGCTGGGAACAGATGGTGTGCAGGAGTGCACAGCTGATCCGCAGACCCCCGCACAGCCTGCTCCAGCAGCCAGTGACCTGGTCTAAACCCCCAGGGTCTGGGCTCCCATCTTGGCTATCCTGTTGCTCAGGTGCCTCTTAGAAATATTTCATAGGGGTACCAAGCTCAGCTCGAGAGTCCCCAGATTCAGCACTCATGCGGGGCACTGCAGGAGCAGCAGTGCCTGTTCAAATGGTTGCACACATGAAATGAGGTGTGTAACAGCACCTTCTGCTGTATTCAAAATCAGGTCCTGAAAATATCCCTGAAATAATTATTGCTGAGTCCTCCTGCCTCTCCAGCTGCCTCACCCTGCTCGTGACAGCCCTTTGGTGACTTTAGTGAACCACAAACCTCCCACAGGCATTCCTGTGGGGCAACACAGGATGATGCACTCCTTCCTAGAGATCGGGAACTGTGGCTGGCTCAGCCTCCCAGGCACTGGGAGCACACAGGATTGTGCTGAAAGGACTCCTGTTAAACCCATGGGGCTTTACACCACCACAGCTGAGCTGGGTCCTGCCCAAGGCAAGGCTGAGGCAGGGTAAAACACTGCCCCGGAGCACCCTGCCAGGCACATAGATGGGATGGGTTGGGCATGTGGCTACACTGGGTTTGTGGGCCAAGTTTGGAGGTGAGGTTTGCAGGTAACTGTCACAGCAACAGCAGATAGAAATCGGTAGCTTAGCCACACCAACCAGCACCAGCATGTCCCAGAGTAGGAACTGTGCAAATGCAAGCTGTGAAAACACACTCTAACCCTCACATCTGCAACATCTGCAAAGCACCTCAGCCCCTGCACAGGCTGCAGGAACCACGGCGGCCTTAGAAATTGCAGATTTCCTGACTCCTCAGAAGGAGCAGCCTGTCCAACCCCCCTCCCATGCTCCATGCAGCTCCGGTGGGCACTGCCGGGGTGCAGGTGGGCCAGCTGTGTGTTGCAGATACCAGGCTGGGCGGGGGGAAGATGCCACTTCTTTCACACACACCTGCTCCTGCACAGGTGCAGGATTGGGATGGTGAGCAGGCAGCAGCTGGCCACAGGGAAACTTCACTGCCTCCTGAGCACTTCCAGTGTCTGCCTGTTCAGACCAGGCTTGTGGCTGGTGCTGCCCAAGCCCCACATAAGTTCTTTGACTCCTTAATCCCATCATTCATCCTTCTCAGGAGGACAAGGGGAGAGAGAAAGGCAGGAAAGGTCTGCTCCTTCCTCACCTGGGCAGAGAAGTCAATCAGCTTTGGGAGCGGCAGCCTGTTCCCCTCGTTGCTCTTCAGGAAATCCAGCAAGCTCCCTGTGGACAGGGAACAGTTCCAGGGCTGATGGCTCAGCTGGAGCCTGCACCTGTCTTCAGGGTCTCGGGGAGCCAAGCAGGACCAGGACACTCAGGAAACACACTTGATCTCCCACCCCACTCCCATGGACTGGGCCAAGGGGCCAGCACCACTGCAGGTTCCTTCTTGCCTTGCGGAGTGCTCCTCCTCATATGTCCCCTCTCGGGAGTCCCTGCTCTCCCAGTGCTGTCACCACATCCCCCCCCCACCAGCACCCTGCCCAGCACCCTGCCCCAGAGCACTAAGACATGCAGCGGCAGGAGCCAGACCTGCTCCCACTGTCCTGGGAGCTGGTGCAGAGCCCATGGCCAAGTCCGGGGATCTAGGAGGGCTTTATCCTGCACCATTCTGGGCACCTGTGTGCTGCCACTTGGCCTGGCCCACAGCCACCACTCAGGGACAAGGGTAGCACCTTTCTCCATGAATTCAGTGATGATGTAGATGGGCTCCTCCCTGGTGACCACCGCGTGCAGCTTCACCAGCTTGTCATGCTGCAGCGTCTTCATCAGGTTTGCCTCCTCCAGGAAGGCTTCCACAGACATGCTGCCTGGCTTCATTGTCTTCACTGCCACCTTGGTGTGCTTGTTGTAGGTAGCTGGGGGGTGGCACAACAGACCATTCCCAGGCTGCACTGGGAGCACTGTGTTTTGGAGTCAAAACCCCCAGTCCTGCAGATGCAGCCGCTGTGTGAGGGCTGGAGACCACGCACAACCCAGGGCTGTCCCCACACACCCAGCCCCAAGCAGGCCCTGCATTAAGGCAGGGCCACCTCAACATCCCCCTGCTCCTCTCCCACAGATCGCTCCCTCCCTGCCTTTTCCATCCCACCATCACTCCTCCTCTGCCATCCCTCACCCTTCCTCCTTCACCATCACCTTCAACTTTGTCCCGTCCACCTCCCCCTCACTCTCACCCATCCACACTTCTCCAAACTGCCCAGCTCCCAGCTTCTTCTCCAGCATCAGTGACTCCCGAGGGATCTCCCAGGCATCCTTCTCCCAGGGCTTCTGTGGTTTGGGCACATGGCAGGGGTAGGTGAGCTTCTGGCACAGCCCATCACTCTGACCTGTGGGGAGCAGCCAGGACCATCAGTGGGCCCATCTCACCAGCTACACCATGCTTCACGAGGGAGGTCTGCAGCTATTTGGGGACACTAACGCCCACAGCTGTGACAGCCAGCAAGCCACAGCACCAGGGGAAGGTCTGGGAATTGCTGCATGTCACGGCTGGAGCTACAGCAGGAGCCCAGCAGTGACAGGCAGAAGCCCTTAGGCCTTTGCACACCCCTGGCTGCCCAGTGGCTGCTTGGCTCAGGGTGAAAGCCCCTTCTAGGATGGGAGGACATGTGCACCAGGGCTCACCCTTGTAGTGCTGGACTAGCTCCTGCAGGGTGTTGAAGTTGTTGCGTGGGGAGATGTAGAAGCCGCCACAGTCCAGAGTCCGGATCTTGTAATGCTTCACTGCACCACCCTGCACCTCGTCCCCGTCCCGCACTGACAGCGAGTAGCAGCCTGGTTGGAGAGGGGTGAGCTGGCAGCCCCCATGGGGACATATCCCTGTGGTGCCCAGCCATCCCATGCTCCTGGGACTCATGGAGCCATCACCCAGCAGAGCCAGCAGCACCCATCCCTCCATGTTGCCACCACCCCTTCAGCCCCAGGCCAGCTATGTCTGTGCCCAAACACTCAGAGCAGCCCCAAAGGGGCACATCCCCCTGTCCTGCCACAGGGCTTGGACATATGGCAGCACCGTGGGCTCTTGCAGCAGGAGAATGGGCCACACAGTCCTTGCCTACTGCACAGCGGAGCCCCTGGGCTGGGGAGGGATCTCCTAATCTCCTCTGCCAGGCAAATGTGGATAAGGGAGGCTCCCTGGGCAGCTGTTCCCCACCACTGCGCTGCAGACACCCCTCTTCACCTTTGGTTGTCTCGCTGTCCCTTATCATGAAGGACCCAATCATGTTCCCAGGGCCAAGGAGCTGCCGCTCCGCATCCTTCCGGCTGACACCCTTGAAAAACCACCTGCAGCAGAACCAAATGAACCAAAGAGTGATGCCGGGGAGTCCAGGCTTGTGTGGGGCAGCATTGGGGGTAGGACATGGATCAGGAGTGGGGACAGTTGCTCTGAGGAAGTGTGGGACTGGGGTGGACTCACTCCTCCGTCTCCAGCGAGTCAGCTTGGGCAACATAGTTGCTGGGGATGAAGCCTTCACATCCCGTCACCAGTGACTGTGCTTTCCACCAGTTCCCTGACCTGTGACAGAAATGGCATTGGGTTGGTTCATGGCACTGGGCACCAGCAGCTCCTCCACGGGCAAATTCCAGGAAAAAACCCTGATAAGGCCACGCAAGCCTTCAGGAAACCCTAGGTGGGGGAATGCCAGCAGCACTTACTCTTCCAGCACCTTCAACCGATCTCCTTTTTGGAAGCTGAGGTCCCCAGCATTCATTGCCTCATAGTCATAAAGTGCCAGCACCACGCTGTCCCCTGAGTCTGCAATGAGAGAGCTCCCTGGGAACCCCTACCCATGGTGGGATGGCTGCCCAGACACTCCTGCCATGAACACTGGCCAGGACATTGTCATGGGTATTGGCCAGGACCCCCGCAGCACACAGCGCCTCCATCTTCATGATGTCATGTCTGGCCTTTGAAGGAGCCGAGAGCTCCCATCCCACTGGGACCAGCAGTGTTCTCCCAGGCTAGAGAGGACCTGGCCACGTTGCCCCCACATGCTCCCACCTCCTGCACCCACCTCCTGCGCCCACTTGCAGCACCCTTGTACCTACCATCCTCCGGCAGGGGCACAGCCACACTGGGGACATTATTGTTCTAGAAAGTGGGACAAAACCAGAGAGTGACATTGCAGGTGGCAGAGATCTGTTTCCCATGAGGGTCTTGGCCCCCAACAGCAGTGGCAGGGGCAAGAGGGCACCCAAGGGGCATCTCCAGCCCCAGCTGACACAATACCCCACACAGCACCAGCATCTCAGTCCCCTCCCAACACCTTAGTTTTACTCTCCCTCTCTCCATAATTCCTGGATTCCCATCAGGTCCACTCTGTGCTTTGTTCCAGTGGGGCCTGGCCTCCTGCCCCACAGCCAAGTCCCTGCCCCAGTGCATAGGCACTGCCAGTGCCTGCAGCTGGCCATGCTCTCAGTGCTGGCAGCTCCACTGAGAACAGTGGCTGAGCCTTCTGTGATGGCTCAACCCTGAACCCCCAGCTCACTCAGCAGCTCCCACTCACCCTCCTGTTGGCAGCTGTGGGGTCCCTCACATAGTGGCCCTGCTGGATGCTGGGGCCGGGATCAGGGTCAGTTTTTGTCATCTTCTCTTGGACACCAGCTTCCTTCGACCTCACACAACCCATGCTGCAGCCAAGGGAGGGGAAGTGAGGCCATTGCGACAGAGGTGAAAGCCCCATTCTAGCCCCACTCCGGCCCCACTGCAGCCCCGTTCCCGGCAGCTCCTGCCCAGCGCAGGGCCACGATGCCCACCCAGATGCCCTGCCACAGCTGGGAGAGCTCCACTCCCCCCACAGATCTGAGGTCAGTGGCAGCCACAGGGTGCCAAGGTGCCCAGCCAAGGTGCCAAGACACACAGTGGCATGCCAGAGATGAAAAGGGATCTCCTGGAGACATGAGAGGAGGTGAATTTTGGGCAGACAAAAGCAGCTGCTGTGGAGCAGCTGCCCAGCCCTTCCCTGATCCAGGACAGGGTGCAGGCACCGGGCACTGTGGCACCAGAGAGACACTTGGTGTCTTCTGCAAAGTGGGACCCTCATCACAGCAGTCTCCCCCGCAGCTCAGGGGTCCCTACAGAGCACTGCTAGTTCCTGTGGCCCCACCACCACCATGGTCCCCACCATGCTCCCCTGCTCTCTGCTGGGTGGAGCTGCCTTGAACAGCCAACTCAGGGTGAAGGCAAATGCTCAACTTTCTCCAGCACCCCAGGAAACTCAGTGGGAAAAAATTGCTGCAAGAAGCAGCAAGAATGGGAAACCCCTAGCAAATGAACTTCCTTTGGCTGGGGGGGACCTGAGCCAGAGAAAGGAGAAGGTGCTGGTGGTGACAGTGAAGGAGGAAGCTCAGGGCTGAGCCCTCGATGTGCACAATACAGTTGCACTTCCATGGCTCTCGAGGGACATCACTGTCACCTCAACACCCCATGGTCACTCCTCGTCCTTCCCTGCATGCCAAAGCCGAGATCGGCCCCACTCCTCAGGGCAGAGCAGGAGCAGTGATGGCAGCTGTGAAGCTCATCCCCCTCACTGGGCACAGGCTCTGGACTGTGCTGGATCCATCCTGGCAAGCCCACACAGTTCCTGGGTTAAACTCAGCCGTGCCCCTCACCAGCACCACGGCTGGTACTTGCTGGGTTTGTCCCACACTGGGTCAGGGCATCCGACCCAATGAAGCACAAACACCTCTCGGGGTCTGAGGGTCCTGCTGGCACCCGGCCAGACTGTGTGGCCATGGCCTTCTCACTGGCTCCTGTGGCATAGCTGGCATTCCTGGTGTATCACATCCTGGAAGGCCATGTCCCAGGGCCTGTGCAGTGTCCCCAGTCATGGGGACCAGGTTGCATGGGGGTGCCCATTCCCCCGGGAGCAGGGCTGCCGGCAGCCCCCTACCCATGTTGCCCCATGCCCTCGGTCGGAGTGGGCAGCAGCAGGTCCTCGACATCCCCTGCAAGGCCACCAGTACGGACCCCCTCGTCGGGACTGCACCGTGCCCACCCGGGGCTGCACCGGAACCCTCTGGACTCCCCTCCATTGCCCCATCCCGGTCACTCAGCGGCCGCCGCTCTGAGCGGGACCACCTCGGCGCAGGGATGGGTCCACAGGGCTGCCCGTGACCGGCCGCGGGGCTCCCCTGTCCTGTCCCGCTGCCCTCGGGGGTCCGCACATGGCTCTAGTGCCGGAGCTCTTACCTCTGCCGCCGTCCCGAAGCACGCCCCCGTCCCGCTCCCCGTTCCCGTCCCGGAGCCCGGGATGCCGCCGCCGCTCCGCTCTGCCCGGCTGCGCTCCCAGAGCCCCCCCCGGTAAGATCACGCCCCTCACGGTACGGCCCCGCCCCTGACTCCGCCGGTGCTGCCGGACGGGGCGGACGCGGCCGGTGCCTCCTGTACCGGCGTGGGAGCGGGGGCCCTCCCACACACGCACCGCAAACATATTCCATCCCCACGCAACTCCCCCGACGGGTGTCAGAGCCCTTCTCTCCACCCGCTGCCCCCGGGACCCCGTGCGCGTTTGGGTCCCGGCACCCCAGCGGAGACCCCAGGATGTTTCCTGGGCCGGTGCGGGGCCATGGCGGGCAGTGAGGGGCACGGATGGAGCACAGACCACGGCGTCAGCCTGGGTCTCCGTCCCCGGGAAGAAGAAAAGACAACCCCTGGGCATCCCATGGAGTGCAGGACATGGAGGTTGCAGGACGTGGCGGGTGGAGGGCATGGGGTTTGTGAAGCTCAGCTCAGAGGGGTGGGGTGGTCCCTGGGCTTTGTGATGTCCCTGCTGGCCCTGGTATTCCCGTGCCAAAGCTTCTCCCGCTGCCCTATTCAGCTCCACAGTGTTCCAGCCTTTGCTCTGGGTCACCCAGAGCACCCCTGAATTCGGGATGGGGACAGCATCAGCAAGGGGACCCACGGCTCTGCCATGAACCCTGACCACGGCGCTGCTTGGGCTCGCGGTGTCAGAGGAAGCAGCCAGGGCGCAAGAGCAACTCACTTCATGAGGGTTTGCATACGTACATTTTTTAAGAGAAAAAAATAAGTTGTGGTAGCCCCGGCAACTGCTGCAGCGCCGTCGCATTGTCCCCCGCCAAAGGACATCGGCTCGGGGACATCAGCTACGGGCCATCAGCCATGGGACGTTATCTGGGGTACAGTGGCCAGGGGACATGGGCCCGGGACGGTGGCCAGGGGACATCAGCTGAGGTCCAGCAGCCGGCGCGGGGCACTGCGCTGTCCCTCGGCGGCGAAGGGGCTGCAGGGCGGCGCTTCAGGAAGCCGGGTCCCGGGGCAGGAACTTCCTTTTGTGAAACACCCGCAGCCCGCGGCCGGACGAGTGTCACACAGGCGTCGCAGGCAGCAGCGGGCCAGCTGTGTCCCCTTCTCGTCCCAGCACCCTCTTACTGCTGGGACGAGCCTGAAACAGCCAGGAGCACCCCGACTCTGGGAGTGACCTGCATGTGACACTGCAGGGACACTGCAGTGGACAGCTGCCCCAGCCCAACAGCCTCTTGCCCCAGTTCACCCCCCACCAACACCGCAGCCCCTGCACCCCAATACAGCCTTTACTTGGCAAAGAACCTGCTCTGCTCCCAGCCCAAGCATTTAATTGAAATCTGCAGAAATTACAGGACCTGTGGCTTCCCCACAGCCACAGCTGCCCTGTGATTCCAACAGTCCTTGCTGAGAGCTGACAGGGCAGTGCAGAGCCCTGTCCCCTCCCATGGTGACAAACGGGGGGACAATGACTCCCCTCCCAGGTGCTGGGGCAGAGCTGGGCACCTTCCAAGACTCGACTTGAAGATGCAGCACCACATCAGCAAGCAAGGAGGGGACTGCTGTGTTTTGGCACTGGCTCACAGATAGTTGTCCTCCTCCTCCTCCTCGTCCTCATCCCGTGCCAGTGCCTCGATGTCATGGGTGATGTCCGTGATCATGCGGTTGAAGGACTCGGACTCCGAGCGCAGGGACCAGCTGTCATAGCTGCGCACAGCTGAGGCTGAAGTGTTGCTCATGCTGCGCTTGATGCGGCCAAAGCTGTCAGTGAGGATCCCGCCCTCCCGGATCCCGATGCTCTCTAGGAAGGTCTCAAAGTATCCAATGTCTTGGTCAGGGATGAAGGGCCTCATTCCTGTCATGGGCACCACGAGCCTCAGGAGTGGGCAGAGCTGGGGCGCAGTGCCAGCCCCATTGGCTGCTGGCAGGGAGCTCATCCCACCCTGTCCCCCAAAAGCAATGGGGTTCTGACGCTCCCCGGAGCACACCCAGCACCAGCACCCCATCCCCAAGGGATGCACAGACATCAGGGTAGCACAGCGTGGCTGCAGACACTCACCCAGGAGGAGGAACTTCCTGCGGTCCCCGTAGAGGCGCAGGAGCTCGGCACAGTACTCTCGCACTGGTGTGCCCAGACGGTACTCACGGAGCAGGAGGGCAAACTGCTGGATCTCCTGCGATGACAGCTTGTTGCGCAGCTACAGTGACACAGGGACAGGTCAGGGCTGGGGACACTGGCAGCACAGAGCCCCATTCCCCTACTTGTTCGCTGGTGCAGAGGGTTCAGACCTGTCTCCCACCCCAGCCACTGGCACTGCTGGCCAGCTGCCCATCCCTGTGCACATCCCTGCGCCCGCACCGTCACCATGTAGTCCTGCAGCTGCTCCAGCCCTGCGCCGCTCTGGTCGCTGCCGCTGCAAGCGGTGGCCAGGCTGTGGTGGGAGCGGTGGAAAGAGGGCGAGGAGGTGCCACTGTAATATGCTTCGAAGGTCTCATGGGAGCCATTACTGTGGGAGGATGGGGATCAGCGGACCCCTTTATCCCTGGTGTGTCCAGCTACCCTCCATACACTGCACAGCACCCACCGTGGCTGGGGTGTGGGCTGGGCCACCACTGCAGCCAGGACAGGTACCCACCCAAGGGCAAGGGCACCCACCCAAGGGCGAGGGCACCCATGCCAGTCCAGGGGCACACTGGGGGAGCCAGACTCACAAGGNCGCTGCCGCCGCTCCCAGCTGCCGCCCCGCCGCCGCTCCAGGCTGCCGCCCTGCCGGGCCTCCTGCCCGCCCCGCGCCGCCCGCCAGTCCAGGCTGCAGATGGTGTGCCGCCGCTCCATCGGGCCCCCCAGCCGGCCGCCCTCCGGCCACGAGCCCCCCGGGCGCTTCTCCGTGGGAAATGCCTCCGGCACGCCGGCCGGGGCTGTCTCGGGGTGCGCTCCGGCGGGGACCGGGTCCACTCCCAGGCCTGGGGTGGTGGGGAGAAAANGTCCTCATCCCGTGCCAGTGCCTCGATGTCATGGGTGATGTCCGTGATCATGCGGTTGAAGGACTCGGACTCCGAGCGCAGGGACCAGCTGTCATAGCTGCGCACAGCTGAGGCTGAAGTGTTGCTCATGCTGCGCTTGATGCGGCCAAAGCTGTCAGTGAGGATCCCACCCTCCCGGATCCCGATGCTCTCTAGGAAGGTCTCAAAGTATCCAATGTCTTGGTCAGGGATGAAGGGCCTCATTCCTGTCATGGGCACCACGAGCCTCAGGAGTGGGCAGAGCTGGGGCGCAGTGCCAGCCCCATTGGCTGCTGGCAGGGAGCTCATCCCACCCTGTCCCCCAAAAGCAATGGGGTTCTGACGCTCCCCGGAGCACACCCAGCACCAGCACCCCATCCCCAAGGGATGCACAGACATCAGGGTAGCACAGCGTGGCTGCAGACACTCACCCAGGAGGAGGAACTTCCTGCGGTCCCCGTAGAGGCGCAGGAGCTCGGCACAGTACTCTCGCACTGGTGTGCCCAGACGGTACTCACGGAGCAGGAGGGCAAACTGCTGGATCTCCTGCGATGACAGCTTGTTGCGCAGCTACAGTGACACAGGGACAGGTCAGGGCTGGGGACACTGGCAGCACAGAGCCCCATTCCCCTACTTGTTCGCTGGTGCAGAGGGCTCAGACCTGCCCCCCACCCCGGCCACTGGCACTGCTGGCCAGCTGCCCATCCCTGTGCACATCCCTGCGCCCGCACCGTCACCATGTAGTCCTGCAGCTGCTCCAGCCCTGCGCCGCTCTGGTCGCTGCCGCTGCAAGCGGTGGCCAGGCTGTGGTGGGAGCGGTGGAAAGAGGGCGAGGAGGTGCCACTGTAATATGCTTCGAAGGTCTCGTGGGAGCCATTACTGTGGGAGGATGGGGATCAGCGGACCCCTTTATCCCTGGTGTGTCCAGCTACCCTCCATACACTGCACAGCACCCACCGTGGCTGGGGTGTGGGCTGGGCCACCACTGCAGCCAGGACAGGTACCCACCCAAGGGCAAGGGCACCCACCCAAGGGCGAGGGCACCCATGCCAGTCCAGGGGCACACTGGGGGAGCCAGACTCACAAGGAGCTGCAGCAGCTGTAGTCAGCATCATAGCCATACGTCCCATCTGTGCGACAGCTCTCGCCTGGGGAAGGAGAGCCGAGTTCTCACAGTGAGGCCAAACCTCCTCACGCTGTGCCCATACACCCCGACTCATCAGCCCCATGCTGGGCCCATGCACTCCCACCCACCAGCTCCATGCCACCCCGCTTGGTGTCACCACTCCTGTCCCCAGCCACTCACTCCTGCTGGAGAGCCAGGGCCGTGTGGGCGTGGAGGTGTAGTGGTACCCAGCCCGGTCCACGCACTCGATGCTCTGGTCCCCGTAGATGATCTGGAACACCTGGCAGATGAGTGCACAGGACTCCTCACCAGCATCCTGCAAGCGGGAAGGAGGAGGCCAGTGAGCGCGCTGGGTGGGCGAGCGGCAGGTGGGCGGCACACCCTGGGACCGCTCACCCTGTTGGGCACGGCGAGGATGATGAGGTTGGAGTAGGCGTCGGGGCAGGGCTCCTGGGGGTCCAGGGGGTTGCTGCCGGCGTGCCGCCGCTCCCNCCTCTGCCCTGGCGCACCTATCCCACCAGCCCAGTGGGATGCAGAGAGATGGGGGCGTGGGATGGGGCTGTGGGAGGCCCAGTGGGTTGGGGGCAGCAGGGCAGGGGATTGGGGGCCGCACCTGTGCAGGCTGGAGCACAGCCCCCTCCTCGGGGACCCTGTTCTGAGCTGACAGCTGAGCCCGGGTTTGCCCATCAAAGCACCAGAGCCCCTGAACCGCTCTGGGACTCCGTATGTGGGGGATAGCATGGGGTCATTCCCAGCCCTCTGTTTCTTGCCGTTAAAGTAAATGGAGCTGGGAGCACAGCTGGGATCTGCCTGCCGGGGAGTCACAGGCAGTGCCCCCCTCCAGCCTCGGGAAGTGGACACCACCAAGAGGGGGGCGACACGCTGGATTTTGTGCTCAGCCCGTGCTGCTGTCTCGGATAGACCCCGACCCCCATCAGCTCCCAGGCTCCAGTCGCCCGTGCCCTGGGGATGCTGGGCACTCGCGACCGGCTGTGCCACAGCCCGTGACCGCCGGCCAGACCCCCGCACCAGTTTTGAGGATGAGGAGGTGCAGGGCATCGTCTCGCAGGTAAGAGGCTGCGGCGATCTCGTGAGTGGGGATGCGCAGGATCAGCTCCTCGTTGTCACGCCAGGTGAGAAGGAGGCAGCGCGCCGAGAGGCTGAGGATGCTGTCCTGCTCCGGCGTTGTCTGCAGCGGCAGCTCCTTCAGCTGCTGCGGGGGCAGAGTGCGAGGGGATCGTGGAGCACCCGGCGGTGGGGGACACCCGGCGCCCACCCTCTGGGCAGTGCTGGGGAGTGGTGCTCTCTCTTACCCTGGCCGTGTCCAGCAGCTGCAGCACCTCATCCCGGCTGGAAGGGTTCAGGGAGGATGTCACCCATGTCAGGTGGCCTAAAAACTGGGAGGGACAAAATCCAGCGCAGCCTGGGGAGGCTAAGGCGTGCACCTTTCCCCCCACTCCACCCCCAGCCACTTCCCCAAGGGCAGGACACATCTCCCTGGGGTGCAGGAAGATCCTGCAGTGGGACCCTTCTGCACTCCCAGCCAACCCTTCCCCTCCCTGGTTGTTTGCCTGGGCAGGGAGGGGACCAGGACCCTCCTGGCCACTGTGGGTGGTAGTTCTCAGCAGGGTGTGGTGGTCTCACGTTCCCACCCCAAGCAGGCAGTGACCCCAGGTATCTCTGGGGACCCCTTTACCTTCACCTCCTTCTCCACGTAGTCATGCAGCAGGATCTGGGGGTCGATCAGGTAGTCAGGGGGATACAGGGGCACAGAGTGCAGCGGGCGCCGATAGACACTGCTGCGGAGCGCTGCCCTCCGCGCAGCCTTCGGGAAAACCAGCCGCTTGATGGGCGACACAAAGCCCTGGCAGGGGAATGGGCACAGGAAGGAGTCAGCACCGGGCACCCAACCCCGGCACCCACACACAGGGTCCATGGCGCCCAGCACCTGGCAATGGGCTGGGCATGTCTTTGCTTGCTGACCTCAAATTTGCATTATTTGTCTAGTTTGAGAGACAGTCAGTGGGGACCCCACTTTTCCCTGCTGCGCTGTGGGAGGGGTGCAGTACATTTCAAACTCGTGCCTCTCGCCTGCTCCTACCCTCCTGTCAGCCCCCCGGGACACCAGCCCCTGCCCCACGCACCTTCTTTCCCTTCTTGGCCTCGCAGTCCATGGCTGGATGCGGATCCGGGGCCGTCCCCACCGCCCCGGTCGGCGCCGCTGTGCTTTCCTGTGTCGGAAACTCCACCAGGATGGCTGGGATGTGAGTTCCTGCCTCTCCTGGGGGGTGCTGGGACTGGGCTGGGCTGGGCTGGGCTGGGCTGGGCTGGCCTGAGCTGGGCTGACACTGGGACCGGGACAGGACTGAGGCTGGAACTGGGATTAGGACTGGGCTGGTACTTGGGCAGAAGCAGGGGCTGAAGTTGGCTGGGATGGGACCAGAGCAGGCACTGGGACCAGAACAGGTGCTCTAGTTGCCCTCGGGACCCTGCTAAGGAGCAGCTCCTGCCCCTCGCTGCTACAGGTCTCCTCTGTGGGCCTGGGGCCAGTTTCATTTCCCCATGACCCCACATCAGCCCTGTCCTCGTTGGGGCAGCACTGGGAGCTCCCTGCCCTCACTGTCCCCATCTTGTTCTGCCCACTCAGGGTCCTGGTACTGGGAACGACACTGGCAGGAGCCCAGACAGCTGCACCCAGCACTCCATCCCCACTGCTGTCCGTGGCGTCTGAGCCCCCCATGGGTCTGGGGGTCGGCTAGGAACCAGAGTCTGACAGGGAGGAGATTGTCCCGGCCGTGGCCACGTCCAGCAGCTTCCTCCCCAGGATTCTGCATCCTGCCTGTGCACCCCTTCCCTGCCGGCGGCCACACCAGGGCCAGCACCAGCCAGGGCCACTGGCACAGAGCAGGCAGCACTGCCACAGCCATCCTTCTCTGTTTCTGATGTCCCCAAGCATCCCAGGACAGAGAGGCATCATCCTGACCCACTTCAGACCCCACCTGTGAGACAGAGGTGCCAGCAAGGATCCCACAGGCAGAGCTTATTGAAATGAATTTAATATCTCATGTTGCAGCAAAATTAAAAATATACAAAAAGTTTGTGGTATACAAAAAAGTCTCGGGACGGACCCCGGCCTCCCGCTCACCCCCGCCCGTGCCGAGGGTCCCAGAGAAGAAGGTGGCACACTGAGTATTTACAGTACATGACAGCAGCTGCTGGGTCCCAGCGCCAGGGTGGGGTAGGGATGTGGCTGAGACCCCATGGCAGCCCCTGCCAGAACGAACTTCCCTCACTCCTGAAGCTGGAGCAGCCCTGGAGCTGCACCCATCCTGTAGCTGCTCGGCCCCTAGTCATGCCCCCTTGTTGCAGTCCTGGTGGGCAGGTGCTGCCATCCTGGTGCTGCTGCTGGCAGCAGGACACTGGGTTTGGCTGCCCCTGTGGCAGAGGCTGGGTGGGGGTCAAGGGGGCAGCCTGGCTGAGCCCCAGGGCAGAAGTGGGACCCAGGGGCTCCCCCTAAGCCCAATGCATGGCCAGAATCTCCTGCCTGGAGCAGACCAGGGCTGAGGGTACCGTGGCTTGAGTGCATAGAAAAGTGTCCCTCTGTCCCACTGGTGTGGCCCTGGGGTCCCCACACAAACACCGGGGGTGAAGGGCATGGGGCGTGCAGGTCACCCTGAATGGTGTCTCTGTGCTGCGGGGCACAGGGAGAGGGGCTGAGGCAGGGGGAGCCCAGAAGAGCTGCCCCATGATGGCTCCCAGTCCCTATGTGGCTTGTCTCCATCTCTGGTGAAACGGGACCCAGCAAGGAGCCACCATCACCTGGGCACCACAGAGGGGCTGCAGTGATGCTGCTCAATGCCTGCAGGGATGAGCCCCCAGCGCCCCTGGCCACTGCCCCCCACCTTCCCTGAGGAAAAGAGACCCCTTCACAGAGCTGCCCCATGCCTGGGGCTGCCGGGGTCTGCCTGTGATGGCGGTGCAGGGGGGATGCAGATGCTGGGGGGCCCAGCCCGCTGCCCAGCCCCAGCCATGCTCTGCACCCTCCTCCCAAAGGGTTTCCAAGGCTTCCAGTTAGCACCAGTTAGCACCAGTAACCCCAACTATGGCCAGCCCAGCCAGCTGCCACCCCAGCTACCGAGAAATGGGAAATGAAACGTGATGCCACCACCACTGCACACCCACCCACCCCAGCTGTGTCATGGGGCAGGGCACCCACGCCAGGCCTCAGGGACCTCACATCCCGACCATTCCCAGATGCAGCTCTCCCATCCCAGCCCTCCTATCCTCTGGTGCCTCAGATGGCATGGAGGGGCTGTCAGTGCTGCCACACTCCCCAGCCTGGGCAGGGCTTGGCACCGCAGCTCAGGGCAGCCAGAGATGCAGACCCTGGGGGCTGTTGCAGGGGGCACAGGGGATGTGGGGAAGGCACAGGGGCCATGGGTGCAGGGGGCAAGGGGCTGGGGCGGCGCACAGCTGGGGGATCGGACAGCTCCCCTCCCCTGCGAACCCCTGCCAGCCCCTGCACAAACATCCACGCACACACAGACACACGGACAGACATACACACACACCCAGCTTGGACAGTCCTGGCCCGGGGGGGCACAGGGTACATTCAGCACAGTCCCTCAGTGCGGGCTGAAGGATCCGGGCAGGACCAGGGACACATTCAAACCCGGAGCCCGGGGCGGTCCCACTCCTCTGGGGAGGCAGGAGCAGGCAGGGGCAGGCAAGGCAGGGACAGGGAGGAAGCAGGGTGGACACGGGGTGAGGCCAGGGGAGGGAGGATCCCAGCTCAGGTTTACACTGGGGATCTGGAGGGGGCTGATGCTGATGGGTGAGTGAATGGAAACACTCCTGGGTGGGAAGTGATGCCAAACCCGGGAGGGGAGAACGGCTGGGGGTGAGTCCCACTTTAGGGAACCCAGGGAACGCCAGCGGCCCCACACGCACCCCTCAGCAGTGCCAGCCAGGCCCTGCAACCCCCGGCCCCAGCGGAGGTAGAAAATGTCACACAAAATGTCACCATTCAGGTGAAAACAAACCCGATGAGATGAAGCAGTTCCTGTGGGGATGGGGGGAGGAGGATGGGGCACAGCCATCCCAGCCACACGTGGGGGCTTAGCTCAGAATCAGGGGAGCAGCATTTGTGCCCACCCACGAGGGGCCCCCCCAGGCCAGGGTCTGTGCCCCACAGGACAGCAGGGACCGCAGAGGGTTGGGGACATGGCTCAACCCTGAGCTGGGGGGGACTGAGGATGGAGATGAAGGGGCTCCTGAAGGGTTGGTGCTGCAGGGTATGGGGGAACTGGGAGACATTGGGAAGGCTAGATGGACCGCAGTTGTCTCTGTCCCAACTCCCGGGGGGTGATGAGCCCCACGCACACCCCAGTGCAGCCCCATTCCAGCCCCACGGCTCTGCCGTGGCACAGGCACCTGTGTCCCCATGTGCTGCCCACCATACCCCACTGTGCCCCACTGTGCTCCCAATCTAGGGTGCCCCCAGCCCCCACCCTGCACCACTGACACGAGCCACAGCACCCACCACCTGGGGCTCAGGCACCGGTGAGGTATTTTGGCAAGGATGAGCCCTGGGGGTGTGGGGGCACCTGCCATCAGGTGGAACAGGGGTCTGGGCTGCAGGAGGGTGGCGCGAGATGGGGGATAGCACCAAGAGACCTCCCTGGCCACCGCCCGCGGGGCACTCGGCACAACGACATGGCAGAGCCAGCAAACCCAACGAAAGGCAAACGGCTGTGGAGACACAGGGTGGCCAGGATGGCACCAGGGTTACCGCCACAGCCCCATGCCCCTCCACCCTACACGGTGGTCTCGTACTCCAGCACCTCCTGGGGGGCGCCGGGGGTGCGGTACTGCAGGCGTGGGGTGGTGGGCGATGCGTACTCCAGCGCCAGGATGGTTTTCCGCAGGCGCCGGTCGATGAAGTGGGCATCCCAGGCCGGGTACTTCTTCCTGGGCAGGTCAATGCGGATGACGGGCCCCTCTGTCCGCGGGGCGCGGGCGGCCGGCGCCGGCGGGGCGCAGGGTCTCACCTGGAAGACGGGCACGCAGCTGTCCCGCTCCCCCGGCGCCCCTTCCCGCTCCCCCCCTGTAGTCCGTGGCAGCGAGCGGGGCGGGCTGGTGACGGCGTCCGTGGGGGACCCCGGCACTGGGGCCGGCTGCTGCCGGAAGATGCAGCCCACGTTGCGGTGGCTGAAAATGGGGCCGTTGGGGTGCAAGAGGCAGTAGTAGATGAACATGAAGAAGATGCCAAGGGCAAAGCTGGAGCTGACCACACAGACAAGGATTAAGGCGTCGAAGTCGGAGGTGGTCTCGCGGTCGTAGTAGAGGAACCAGAGGATGGTGAGGGCGGCATTTTCCGACAGTGTGATGATGTAGTAGATGCACATGCGGTAGCGGCTCCGTCCCTCCTTGACATTGAACCAGCAGAAGATGTAGATGATGCCCACCACCATGTTGTAGATGATCTCCTCCCACTTGGACATGCAGAAATCTGTCTCGCCCTGGATGATCCAGAAGGTCATGATGCACCAGTGGGTGACGATGAAGATGCCAAAGTAGAGCTGAAACACGGAGGCGAAGAGGGCAAAGGCGATGGCACGGGCAGCAATGGTGAAGAGGTGCCAGAGGATCTGCACCACAGCGCCCTTGTAGGACATGGGCATCTTGTCCTCCCGCGAGTCCCGCAGCACCTTCTGGTAGGACGCGATCATCCATGCCAGCGAGACCAGCGAGGCAGAGGCTGAGAACCCTGCGGGGAACAGCTGTGAGAGCCTGCAGAGGCCAGGGACCCCCCTCCCACTGCCCCGTTTCCCTCCTGGGGGGCTGTCCCTTACCCTGCAGTGGCTCGATGCTGTTCTGCTGCACCATGATGCTGAGCTGCAGCACGAGCTGGGGCGCACTCTTGAGGAAGGCCTCCAGCAGCCTCAGCATGCTGATGTCCGCGCTCTCGAACATCATCCGCCAGTAGAAGTGGCGGCGGCGGTGCTCGGCCTGCCACCGGCTCTGCAGCCCCAGGTACAGCGTGCGGAGGTACCTGTGTGAGGTTGGGAAGGGTGAGACAAGCCCCCACTGCCCGGGCAGCTGAACTCACCTCACCTTGCCCTTGCCAGGACTGCTCTGTGACTGCTGCCAAACTCCTCCCCAACTTGGGGTCCTGGAAATGCTCCTAAGTCAGAGGTGCTGGAGGCTACAGTGCAGTAGCAACGCTGAGTGTGTCTCTATCCTACCCCACGGCACCAATTTGGGAAGAAGCAGCTTGTGTAAAGCCAGCTCAACACCCCACTGCCCTGGGCCATCACCCCTTCCTCCTCCATGCAGGGTCTGAATCCCCCCCAAGCCAAGAATCCTGCCCAGAGCCCCACCCATGGATTCAGATTGCCCCAGCCCAGCGCCAACATCCGGCTACTTCTCAAAAGGGATATTTTTGGTCCCGGTTGGCGCGGAGCCCACCCCGCTTCCCCTCGCCCTGGCCAGGATGGAAGGCACCAGCTGGTTGTGCCGTGCTGCCCGCGGGAAGCTCCCGGCGGTGCGGGTGCAGCCATACACCAGCCCCGGCCATCTGGTCGTCGGCCGGGGGTCAGCGGAGGTGTGAGTGGCACCGACGCACGCCCGGCTGAGTCACCACCACCAGGGACCCTCCCCGCGGCACCGGGCCAGATCCGGCACCGCAGGAGGGGACATGGGGCCGGCCAGGTAGGGCATCCCCGGGCAGCCCTGCCTGCACCACGGCCAGGGCTCTGCGGGCGAGGAGAAGGGAGCCGGATGAGGAGGAGAAGAGAAAGGTGCAGCGGGAGGACGTCAGGCTATAGATTCCTCCCAACGAGTAAAATTCTCTGGCAGAGCAACGGCTTCTCCATCAGCTCCAGAGTGTGCTGCCAGCCGACTCCATCAGCCCAGAGCATGGGAGAAAGCCTGATCCCAGCACTTTTGGCTCATCCGTCAGCAGGAGGAGGCAGGACCCAGCCCTGCTCCCACCCCTGGGCTGCACAGCCCTGAGAGCACAGTGAGGGCCATCACCTGGGGCCACCGAGCCCCTGTGTCAGCCTGCTGCCATCTGCTCTGCCCTGGCCAGTCCCGCTCCCAGCCCACACTGCCTTCTCTGCGCTGGAGTCAAAGTGACGCTTTAACCTCCACCTTGAGGGCAGCACCTAATTTTAGCCTTCGCTGCAGCCTGTCCGTCACTGCTCAGGGGGAAGAGGCTGTGGCCACCCGGTTCCTGGCTCCCAGCACAGATCTGCGTCCCGGTGCCACCTGCTCACGGCCAGCCAGGCCAGCACTGCCATTCTGACACTGCCCTCCAGAAGGGACCCCCTTTGCTGGTAGGGGAGCAAACTAGAGAACATCCTAGGAAGGGAAGGCACAGAATAGGGGCAAGAAGCAATGTAGAGCCTGGTCTGCTGCAGGACATTACTGTTGTCCCAGGGTAGCTATGCATGAACCAGGCTTGGACACTGGTGACCTCATCCTGTCGCTGCAATCAGGCTCGATAATTGGGTTCATTAGCACCACAATCTCACTGTCCATGGTGCAGAGAAGCCCTCACACATGGACCCCAGAGCTGCTGGCCCCGGCTCCTCTGCTGCTCAACAAGTGACCCACAGCCTCCCCAGCTTTCAGCAAAGGGCACAATTATCCTTCTGTCTCTCCACCAGCTCCATGGGTCTCATTAAAATGAGATTTCATCTCCCATCAACTTGCACGAATGAAATGTTGATTCTTATTTGTTCTGCATTTGATCATCCCATGGTGTTTCAGCCCAGACAATGATCCCAGTGCTGTCAGCGTGGCGTGCGCTCCCCAGCCCTGTGCCGCAGCAGCTGCACGGGAAACACAGAATCAATCACTTGAAAAAAAATCATTTAATTTTCAAAAAAACTGATGATGATGCAGAAACCGACAGCAAGAACTCTCAAGGCTAATTGCTCCCTCCTTTGTATTGCAAAGAGTGATCCAATGAAACCCCTGCAGCAGGAAGGTGGTGGCTCGGGTGGGTGCTGGGTTTGCCACAGGCCCACCACAGCTGGGTTTGTCACTAGTCACTGTTTGCCCCTAGCTCCCAGATACTGGCCCCTGTTTTTCAGGTGTTGGGAAAAAAAAGAACAAGGAAAAAAGCCCAGCTCTGGTTATAAAGAAATCTTCTAATCATCCTCTTCAGATGGAAAAGGATGAGGGACCCTCCAGTCTCAGGGTGAGCAATAGGGAGTGTGATTTTCCTAGAAGGTAATTTGGCATCTCATCCCTTAATCCTGTATTTATACAAGGAGAAAATTGCTTCCCTGTTACAGCCATTTTAATCCCTTACACATCCCACAATGTCAGCTGATCAGGGAGAGCTGCACATGCACCCATGTCACCTCATGGACAAAGCCACTGTGTCCCACCAGCCCCACCAGCACCACCCCAAGGTGCCCTGGCTGCCCAGGGCAGACAGAAGCAGCTGATGGCACTGGTTGCTCATAGAAAGGCTTGATCTGACCCTGAAAAGCCCCTTGTCCTGTGCACCAGGGCCATGTGGAGATCCTCAGCACTTGGTCCAGCAGTGGGACAAGCTGGCTGCACCCCAAAGCTGGGTGCTTCCAGGGCTGAGAGGGTTCCTGCCTCCATGTAGGCAGAGCAAAGCCCTGAGACCATATGGTGGTGATGGTGGTGGGAAAAACCTGCAAATCCCAGCTCTGCTGCCCTTTGTGAGCCCACCCAGCATGCTCTTGCCCTCCAGAACTGCTACCAAACTGGCACCAGGACTGAGTGGCACTGGGTCCCCAAGCCAGAAGAGGATGCAGGGACATGGGTTGATGGGGGCTTTTGGGAAAGACCTGCAGATGGAGAGGGCACTTCCAATCTGGCCCCCAAGACCACCACACAGCCAAACCATGAGTGACCCTGGGATAACAGACATGGGCACAGGCATGTGCCCAGCCAAAGGGACGCACAGAGACACCCTGGCCAGCTGCCAGCCCACAGAGATGGCAGGGGACCCTGGAATGCTGCCAAGCAGGAGGTATCCTGGCATACACAGCATCCCTGCCCTGCGGAGCTGCTTTGGTGAAGAAGCTGGTGACTCTTTGTGAGCAGATAACAATTCCTGAGCTGCCAAATGGTCCAAACATAACCCTTAAGTGTGGTGGTGGCATGGGACTGGCTGGGGACAGGCCCATGCTGCTGCTCCTTACACAACCACATGGTCATGCTGCTGGCACTGTCTCCGGAGACCATTCATGATGGAGTATGTGCATGTGCATCGTTAACATGCCAATGGCAACTAGCTCCAGGAGCCTTAATTTGGAATAACCTCAGAGCCAATGCTGGGAAGTGGTTGTGTTTTCAGGATTGGAGATCTTTGTCACAGGTGAGACTTGGGGCTGTGCAATGGGGTTGGTAGCAGTGAGACCTGCAGGGGGTGAGGGAGGAGGCAGGTGAATCAGGAAAGGGGAGATGTTTGGCAAGAGATACAGTGCTTTGACCAGGGAAAATCCTCGCCTTCGGCATTTATCCAACACTATTCTAACTGCCACATCCACCTGCACCGGATCCAACCTCACTAATGGGTTTAACGAACTGCATTTAACTGGTCACCCAAGCTAATCCCAAATCCTGAGATTAGAAAGAGTCTCAGCTGCAGCTTGAGACCAACATGTCCTGGAGGGTGAGTGCTGAGAGTTACCGCTTTAATTGGCTTAGGAGCATCCACAGTGCAGCCGATCCGAGAGCAAGCCTGACACCCCTGGGAGCAAAGCCTCCAGTGTGGCTCGGCTCCAGCTTGGGCTGGGATCAGGTGTGTCAGGGCCGAGGCTGACTGCAGGCAGGGCCAGAGAGCTCCTGTCCTCTCCCTCACCAACTCCCCCCGCCTACTGAAGCAGTGTTTGCACCCCCTCTGCAGCCAGTGTACCCCTAGAGTGGCCCCTGGGGTGGGGGGATCACAGAGGGCAGGCGTGTTGGCAAGGGAAGGGGCAGGAGCCCCTTGAGTATGGCACACGCTGCACTCTCAAAGTTACACACCCTGGAGCATCCCAGGAGGAGCAGCAGAGGAATGAACATGCAGACATCAATAGGGAGGAAGGAGCCTCTACTACAGCACTCAGGAGGGAAAACAGGATGGAAACCTGAGCCGGGAGCCCTGCCTGCTCCATGCATTGTTCCGAGAATTTGCCATTGTCTGCCCTCACAGCACTAGCTTCTCGAGAGCCACTCGGTGCCAGCTCCCGGCTCTTTCCCAGCACCCGGGGATGGAGCTCAGCAGACCTTGGAGGGCACAGGGCTGGCTCCACGGCACTGGAGTGGAAGGTGCCAAAAAAGCATCAGCTCAGGCTTCCGGGGGCTCTGAAGAGAGGCATCTATCTGCCCCAGCCTGCCTGACTGCCACTTGCCCTGCCTGTGTCACTGGCCTGTCCCCAGGATCGGGATGGGACAGCAGCAGAGCCTGGACAGGTTGGGGACCACCAGCATCTCCTCACCCACCATCCCACAGATACAGCAAGATCAGGACAGGACCCCCAAGGTGTTCAGAGCCCAGCAGAAGCACTTCATGCCCTCAGAACTGCACTGCCATGGCCAGGCAGGTCCACAGCAGGCCCAGCACCACCCAGCAGCAGGAACGGCAGGGCTGTGGCACTGAGCTGGGCTGTGGCTCCTCACCCACACCCACACCCACAGATCCTACCCACTCCCACGTGCGCCCACAGCTGGTGGCTCTCCCCCGCCACCCATCCTGCTGGGGCTGCAGGTGGATTGATCTCTCTGCCCTCCCAGCTACCTGGACCCTTGCTGTACCTTGCCATCCACACCCCCTTACCCCCATGCCCTGCCATCCCCTCCTGTGGCCTCAATGCTGTTGTCCCCACCCATATCCCTGCTGCACCCTGCCACTCCCTCTAGCCCCTGCCTGGCTCCATGACCCCCATCCCACCTCTCCCCCTGTACCTCCAACCT